>SJYT01050828.1:459769-482648 GCA_006410635.1 Cephalophus harveyi | reverse complement strand
AGCTCAACTGGAATTCCATCACCTCCACTAGCTTTGTTCGTAGTGATGCTTTCTAAGGCCCACTTGACTTCACATTCCAAGATGTCTGGCTCTAGATTAGTGATCACATCATCATAATTATCTTGGTCATGAAGATCTTTTTTGTACAGTTCTTCCATATATTCTCGACACCTCTTCTTAATATCTTCTGCTTCTGTTAGGTCCATACCATTTCTGTCCTTTATCAAGCCATCTTTGCATGAAATGTTCCCTTGGTATCTCTAATTTTCTTGAAGAGATCTCTGCTGCTGCTGCTGCTGCTGCTGCTGCTAAGTCGCTTCAGTCGTGTCCGACTCTGCACGACCCCATAGATGGCAGCCCACCGGGCTCCCCCGTCCCTGGGATTCTCCAGGCAAGAATACTGGAGTGGGTTGCCATTTCCTTCTCCAATGCATGAAAGTGAAAAGTGAAAGTGAAGTCGCTCAGTCGTTTCCGACTCTCAGCAACCCCATGGACTGCAGCCCACCAGGCTCCTCGGTCCATTGGATTCTCCAGGCAAGAGTACTGGGGTGGGGTGCCATTGCCTTCCCCTGAAGAGATCTCTAGTCTTTCCCATTCTGTTCTTTTCCTCTATTTCTTTGCATTGATTGCTGAAGAAGGCTTTCTTATCTCTTCTTGCTCTTCTCTGGAACTCTGCATTCAGATGCTTATATCTTTTCTTTTCTCGTTTGCTTTTTGCCTCTCTTCTTTTCACAGCTATTTGTAAGGCCTCCCCAGACAGCCATTTTGCTTTCTTGCATTTCTTTTCCATGGGGATGGTCTTGATCCCTGTCTCCTATATAATGTCACGAACCTCATTCCATAGTTCATCAGGCACTCTATCTATCAGATCTAGGCCCTTAAATCTATTTCTCACTTCCACTGTATCATCATAAGGGATTTGATTTAGGTCATACCTGAATGGTCTAGCAGTTTTCCCTACTTTCTTCAATTTGAGTCTGAATTTGGTAATAAGGAGTTCATGATCTGAGCCACAGTCAGCTCCTGATCTTATTTTTGTTGACTGTATAGAGCTTCTCCATCTTTGGTTGCAAAGAATATAATCAATCTGATTTTGGTGTTGACCATCTGGTGATGTCCATGTGTAGAGTCTTATCTTGTGTTGTTGGAAGAGGGTGTTTGCTATGACCAGTGCATTTTCTTGGCAAAACTCTATTAGTCTTTGCCCTGCTTCATTCCGCATTCCAAGGCCAAATTTGCCAGTTACTCCAGCTGTTTCTTGACTTCCTACTTTTGCATTCAAGTCCCCTATACTGAAAAGGACATCTTTTTTGGGTGTTAGTTCTAAAAGGTCTTGTAGGTCTTCATAAAACCGTTCAACTTCAGCTTCTTCAGCATTACTGGTTGGGGCATAGACTTGGATAACTGTGATATTGAATGGTTTGCCTTGGAGATGAACAGAGGTCATTCTGTCATTTTTGAGAAATATTTATAAATGAAACTGGAGCGAGACATCACTGAATAGAGTCATTGGTTGGATAATAAACTTCTGACAAAATCAAAACAGAACACAAACTCACTACCAGGAAGAACAAATGCACCTACTGAAGGCTTGTTTTAGAAAACACTTAGGCAAATTAAAGTAACAGAAAATCTGAGACTTTTAAATTTTATAATGATGTTCTTTCTGAAAATTGTATAGGATATATGTTTTATATGTACCTAATTAATGCCAGTTCAATGAGAGTTCAGTGTACCCTATATTAGGATAATTTAATGATTAGGAAAAATTTGTTGCATTTGGTTAATATAATTCATGAAATACATATTCACTTCAATTTATTGGTAAAACAATAAATGTAAAGTCTAATATTCAGGCCACATTGAAGATCAGTCAGTTCAGTTCAGTTGCTCAGTTGTGTCCGACTCTTTGTGACTCCATGAATCGCAGCATGCCAAGCCTCCCTGTCCTTCACCATCATGGGGACCAGATGCCATGATCTTAGTTTCCTGAATCTTGAGCTTTAAGCCAACTTTTCCACTCTCCTCTTTCACTTTCATCAAGGGGCTTTTTTGTTCCTCTTCAGTTTCTGCCATAAGGGTGGTGTCATCTGCATATCTGAGGTTATTGATACTTCTCCCAGCAATCTTGATTCCAGTTTGTGCTTCTTCCAGCCCAGTGTTTCTCATGATGTACTCTGCATAGACGTTAAATAAGCAGGGTGACAATATACAGCCTTGACATACTCCTTTTCCTATTTGGAACCAGTCTGTTGTTCCATGTCCAGTTCTAACTGTTGCTTCCTGACCTGCATATAAGTTTCTCAAGAGGCAAGTCAGGTGGTCTGGTATTCCCATCTCTTTCAGAATTTTCCAGTTTATTGTGATCCACACAGTCAAAGGCTTTGGCATAGTCAATAAAGCAGAAATAGATGTTTTTCTGGAACTCTCTTCCTTTTTTGATGATCCAGCAGAAGTTGGCAATTTGATCTCTGGCTCCTCTGCCTTTTCTAAAACCAGCTTGAACATCTGTAAGTTCACGGTTCATGTATTGCTGAAGCCTGGCTTGGAGAATTTTGAGCATTACTTTACTAGCGAGTGAGATGAGTGCAGTTGTGCGGTAGTTTGAGCATTCTTTGGCATATTCTGGTCTTAATCAGCATATTATTAAATTAATGTACATACAGATTGCATAAGCAGTACTGTTTACAACATAGACTTTTATTTATGTCTTCCAGTTAGAATTATTTAAATAAATTTTTGATTACCAGATGATATTTTTCAGTGTTTTTTGAGAGCTTACTACTCAGATTATCTTTATAATGCAGAGATTTTCTCTGGCAGTCTAGAGAGGGAGGAGTATCAGCAACAGTGATAGTCCCTCAGTGGTGTCTGACTTTTGCTATTCATGGATTATAGCCTGCCAAGCTCCTATGTCCATGGAATTCTCAAGGCAAGAATACTAGGCTGGGTAGTCATTCCCTTCACCAGGGGATCTTCCTGACCCAGGAACTGACCCCGAGTCTTCTGCCTTGAAGGCAGATTCTTTAATGTCTGAGCCACCAGGGAAGTTCTTGTTCAGTCGCTCACTCGTGTTTGACTCTGCGCCCCCATGGACTGCAGCACTCCAGGCCTCCCTGTCCATCACCAACTCCCAGAGTTTACTCATGTGCATTGAGTTGGTGATGCCATCCAACCATCTCATCCTCTGTTGTCCCCTTCTCTTCCTGCCTTCAATGTTTACCAGCATCAGGTTCTTTTCAAATGAGTTGGCCCTTCACATTAGGTGATCAAAGTATTGGAGCTTTAGCTTCAGCACCAGTCCTTCCAATGAATCATCGGGTTGATTTCCTCTAGGATGGACTGGTTTGATTTCCTTGCTGACCAGAGAAGAGAGGGGTATAAACCACGAAGTATTGTGTTTTCCTGTATATACTATATATACTATAATATACTAAATGTTTAAAAATTAGATGCAAATATTTCAAAACCTTAAAATTTTTACATTAAGCCGCTAAAGATTTCAAGGTCCTTTTCAAAAAGAAGAGCTGACTCAATAACGTTGTACTAATATTCCCATACAATAACAATCATTTTTGGTTGAGTAGAACCTGTCTCTTTTAATGGAGTGCTCCCTAGACCTGGCCCCTTTTGCATTCTTGGCATTAAATTCTGAAATTTTCATTTTGTTTCTTACATTTTGTGTTATTTTTCTTATACATGCTCTTCTTTGTTAATGTATTTTACTGCCAGGTTGCTCTCTCTGCATTATAATGTAATACTTCCTCAATCAGAATTTCTTCTGGTCTGAATCAGAATACAAGAAAACAGCAGAAGTGGTGACTTTCTCAACTATTCTAAGGATGTATCAGCACTTTAGATGCACAAGAGAAGTCAATTCATTATATACGATGAATGCCTCAAAGCATTAGGGCTTAAGTCTAATGAACCTCGGTTCAAAAAGTTTGGAGATAAACATTTTTTGATTTACTTATTCTGTGGGTATCATTTTTTTTTTCATAAACTGAGTTTATCTAAGGTGAAAAGTTGAACAGATAATTAAACCAAGCATTTGTGACTTGAAAATGTATATGCAGAGTTTAGGGAAAGTCGCACACGCTGAGGAAGAATCACTGAGTACTTACTCATGAGGGCCCAAGGGAATAAGAAGAAATAATGAGTCTAATTCGCATCTGACCTGCTTCTGCCCAAAGTAATATACATAACTGATCTCTACTCTGTACGCCACAATTACCTTTCTTCACATTCTTCTCAAAAGCTTTAAGTCAGTGTGTATGGAAAACTTAGAGAAAATTGAGCTCTCCTAATGCGACAGCTTAGCCAAATTGCTTGTTGGTTACAGTTGTGACCTGTGATGAGAAGAGTCACAAAATGCATTTTAAAATTCTGTCAGGAGAACTCAAAATGGGTCTGCTCATTGTCTTCAGTGAAACCTACAATATAAACTACTCACCTTTCAGTTACGTGCCTGGATAACCACAAAGGGCATGGCAGTGGAGGCCTGGGGTTAGAAGTAGGTGAATCCACTCATTTATGATGGAGAAACAGAGACAGAACTAGAGATGGAGACAGAGAACAGGGGCAAGCGCACGGAGAGCTCTCAGGAGCAAATGAGTTCGTGAAACATACACAAGGGGTAGAATTCCTGTGGAGAGGCGCATCAAATCTATGGGAGGCTTGGCTGTATGTTTAGTTTACTAATACCCTGTAGATTGATGCTGAGGTGACTTTCCACACAAAGAGGTTGCTTGGACTGCTGATTGCTTTTAGCCTTTTGATGGGTATTCTTTTTTGGTGTTAAAGCAAATAACCAGCAAAAATAGGTAGCTGTTTCAAGACCCAGCCTGTAGCCTCTGTCCGCTGAGCCAACAGCAAAGCAAGCTTAGACACTTCCAGAGCATGAAAAAAGTCAACAGCCATGATCAAGGGGTTGGTGATAGGGCTACAATCACAGAAGGGACGTTGTGACACCAGAAGCGAAGTAGTTTCAAGTGATTTGCCTAATGTATCATTCAGCCATTCACTCATTTTTTCATTCATTCAATATATATTTACCGTATGCCTCTCATATGCCAGGAATATCAGGGGCTATACCAGACATGACCTGCCTCTCGAGAAACCTGTATGCAGGTCAGAAAGCAACAGTTAGAACTAGACATGGAACAACAGACTGGTTCCAAATAGGAAAAGGAGTACATCAAGGCTGTACATTGTCACCCTCCTTATTTGAATTATATGCAGAGTACATCATGCAAAATGCTGGGCTGGAAGAAACACAAGCTGGAATCAAGATTGCCGGGAGAAATATCAATAACCTCAGATATGCAGATGACACCACCCTTATGGCAGAAAGTGAAGAGGAGCTGAAAGGCCTCTTGATGAAGGTGAAAGAGGAGAGTGAAAAAGTTGGCTTAAAGCTCAGCATTCAGAAAACTAAGATCATGGCATCTGGTCTCATCATGTCATGGGAAATAGATGGGGAAACAGTGGAAACAGAGGCTGATATTATTTTGGGGGGCTCAAAAATCACTGCAGATGGTGATTGCAGCCATGAAATTAGAAGACGCTTACTCCTTGGAAGAAAAGTTATGTCCAACCTAGATAGCATTTTCAAAAGCAGAGATATTACTTTGCCTACTAAGGTCCGTCTAGTCAAGGCTATGGTTTTTCCTGTGGTCATGTATGGATGTGAGAGTTGGACTATGAAGAGAACTGAGCACCGAAGAATTGATGCTTTTGAACTGTGGTGTTGGAGAAGACTCTTGAGAGTCCCTTGGACTGCAAGGAGATCCAACCAGTCCATCCTAAAGGAGATCAGTCCTGAGTGTTCATTGGAAGGACTAATAATGAAGCTGAAACTCCAATACTTTGGCCACTTGATGCGAAGAGCTGACTCATTGGAAAAGACCCTAATGCTGGGAAAGATTGAGGGCAGGAGGAGAAGGGGATGACAGAGGATGAGATGGTTGGATGGCATCACAGACTCAATGAACATGAGTTTGGGTGGACTCCAGGAGTTGGTGATGGACAGGGAGGCCTGGCATGCTGAGGATCTTGGGGTCACAAAAGTTAGACTCAGCTGACTGACTGAACTGAACTGGGGATAAAGCAGAGAACACAGAAATCACATTCCCTCCCTTTCTTGCTGTCTAAAATTGAGATAGCCGTACAAATAAAATACTTGAGTTAGTTATTTTAATAAGCACAGAAAATATATGGGGCATGTATACATAGTCCTCTTTAGATAGGGTAGTCAGAGACGGCCTCTCTGAGAAGATGATGTTGATTTAATGCCTGAGGATTGAGAAGAAACTGCTTTTACACATGAGCAATGAGAGTAGCAAATTTAAGGCTAAAAAGTATAAAATGGCCTGATTAAGTGGCTGAGGTAAACATGAAAGAGATCATTATGGCTCGTGAAGCAAACTGGATGGCAGCAAGAGGAGGTTTTGGGGATATTTGAAAAATAAGCATCTTCTCTAGTTGTATCATCCCTCACTGGTAACTCAGAGGGTAAAGAGTCTGCCCTCAATGCAGGAGACCCAAGTTCAATCCATGGGTTGGGAAGATCCCCTGGAGAAGGAAATGCAACTCACTCTAATATCCTTGCCTGGAAAATCCTATTGACAGAGGAGCCTGGTGGGCTACAGTATATAGGGTTGCAAAGCATCCGACACGACTGAGCAACCAAACTGATTTAGGTTCTAGACACTGGGATAAATGTCATTTAGCTTACAAGATAATATGTCAACCAATCAAATGGTCCAGATGTTCTTTGAGGAGAAGTTTCCAGGTTAACCTCTCACTTAGTTCCCCTGATGCAGGTATCTTGATTTTACATGAATAAGCATTAAATGCTCTAATCTTACCTCTTATTCTTAAAGTGACTTCTGTATTTATTGGGAGAATAATGTGAACAGATTCAAAAGTATGCTGCTGTTTATTCTCTGCTGTCAACTATGCTGATATATACCAGACATTTTACATGAACCATATCATGTTGTATCCCTATGAGGATTATAAAATGTTTCTTTAAAGAAAACCTGAAATATATGATAAAAGTCTTTTCCAAAGGTAAGCCCATTACTCTAATAAAAAATTTGGGCTATATGAAAATTGGGCGACCAAATTAATTCCTGAAAGCCTATAATAAGGAGAAAACACAGGAGTAAAGAAAAAAGTATAAAATATGACTGTATGTTTCATATGACTGTTGTTCATCTTGCTGAGGCATGCTATTCTTCACCTTGGAATATTTTATCATTTGGCCTTTAAACTTTCAGGTCAAATTTAATGCTGCAGAGATTTACAGTCTTACTGAGATAAAGACATGGCAAGCACCTCAGCTTTATTCTTTCTTTGTAGCAAGACAAGAAGGCTCAGAGCTGCTGAGCCAGGTAGCAGGTGTAATGGCACCCTCTGGCTCATGGGGTAACATCCCAGTGATGGTATGAACACATACTCTAATGCTATATTAAATACCTCATAGTTATTGTAAAATTATGATTAAATGAAAGTGTTTCTTTGCACGAGACATTGCACATTCAAACAGACTGAATGTTCAGTGTGGCATTTTGTTGGAAGGATGATGGAAGCGGTAAACAAGCATTCATGAGTGATCACACAATTGCATATTAGGTTCAGAATATTTACCTGAATGTTTTTGCATTTTATGAGCTGTGGTAATGTGCAAAGCTATAAGCATATGTTAAGATACAGATTAATAAAACATAAATCTACTGTATATTAGAATAGGCATTATCTGTCTACATAACAATATATTGAGGGGTCCTTGATGGCTTTCAAATTTTATAAGAATATTTATCAGGCTATCCCAAAGAATAAAACAACTGGAGATATACCAGGTGCCATTATATTGAATCATTCCCAGATTAAAGGATAACATTTACACAAATGAGTGTTTGGAAAGCTTACTATAAATGGAAATGGCTTAAGTTCTTCTTGGGAGCCTGGAACAGAGCCAATCATGTGTGCTCCTTAATCCCAAAAGGATGGATTCTATTTTCTGTCTGCTCTGTGTTTCCAGGTTAGGATCCTTGGCTGAAACAACAACAACAAAAATTTCTAGTCTCTAATCAAGGTACCTTGCCATGTCAGGCGGAAGGGACATGTGGCAAACAGGAAGCTGGTAAGAAAATAAAATCCTGCTGGCAAGAGTGCCTCGTGGAATTGTTCAGGAACTCACCATAGGACTCTTGTCTTGGGATCTAAAGTGATGCTCAGACAAATCTCAAAGAAAGTAACCTGCTGCCTGTGGGTTGGGATGGAAATTAGGGACCGGAAGACGGAAAGTGGCCTTTTTTTCCTTTCAGAAAGAGCCAGTGCAATTGATGCTGTGGTTGATCTGTGAAAATTTGTACACTGATGGGTGAGGGGTTCTTATCCCTGGTTTGACTAAATCTGCTAATTTCTTACAATATTAATACAGTGCTTTAGCCTATGATAGGCACAGTCTCGGAAATAATTAATGTTCATGGGTCGTCATGAGTGTCATTGTGGTCCTCCAGCAGGTGAGACTCTTGCAATTACATACTTGAGGGATTTATCAAAGGCATGAAAATATAACACCAGGGGTCTTTCTAGTATATTACTCCTGGTGAGTTTTTCTCATTTCTGCACAGTGCCCATAACTTCCTTCTCCATTTCCATTCTAAACCTTTATTAACTATTGGTAACGTGTGGACATTGAAGATACCATGTAAAAAACTTGAGGGAAGGGGACACAATTTGACAAAGGAAAATGATCATTTTAAACTGAAGCTAATGCAGTGAGTTTTTAGGAAAAAGAAGAGGGGTGATAACTCATTTGATGAATTAAGACATTGTTGCAATTTAAACAATAAGAAAAATGGGAAGAAAAAAAAAACCTCAAGCAAGAAACTATTTAGAAGTGGTGGAAAGAAAAGTAATATCATAATTTTTAAAAAATACTGTCATGAGGTAATTTTGCCTAAATAGGTGGAATAAGTCATTGCCAGTTTTAAAATATATTAGGAAAACCTCTTGATGGGTAGAGAAGTTTTATTGTTTTGTTGGGTTTCAATTCTTTCATTGGTTGGTTTAAAAATTTGCTATAAGCCTTTATGAAGGAGACAAAGGGAATAGTAAAATAAGTACTAGGAAAATTTCAAAGGAATTTTGTGACATATATTAAGCAATCATGGTGGAGAAGTCTGTCAAGAATGTGGTACACTGGAGAAGGGAATGGCGAACCACTTCAGCATCCTTGTCTTGAGAACCCCATGAACAGTATGAAAAGGCAAAAAGGTAGGACACTGAAAGATGAACTCCCCAGGTCAGAAGGTGCCCAACATGCTGCTGGAGATCAGTGGAGAAATCACTCAAGAAAGAATGAAGGGATGGAGCCAAAGCAAAAACAACACCCAGTTGTGAATGGGACTGCTGATAGAAGCAAGATTCGATGCTGTAAAAAGCAATAGAAATGGAGTAGCCATCATGGTCAACAAAAGAATCCGAAATGCAGTACTTGGATGCAATCTCAAAAATGACAGAATGATCTCCGTTCATTTCCAAGGCAAAACATTCAATATCACGGTAATTCAAGTCTATGCCCTGACCAGTAAAGCCAAAGAAGCTGAAGTTGAATAGTTCTATGAAGACCTATAAGACCTTCTACAACTAACACCCTAAAAAAGATATCCTTTTCATTATAGGGGGCTGGAATGAAAAAGTAGGAAGTTAAACATCTGGAGTAACAGGCAAATTTGGCCTTGGAGTACAGCGTGAAGCAAGGTAAGGCTAATAGAGTTCTGCCAAGAGAATGCACTGGTCAAAGCAAACACCCTCTTCCAACAACACAAGAGAAGACTCTACATATGGACATCACCAGATGGTCGACACCAAAATCAGGTTGATTATATTCTCTGTAGCCAAAGATGGAGAAGCTCTATCAGTTCAGTACAGTTCGGTCGCTCAGTCATGTCTGACTCTTTGTGATCTCATAAATTGCAGGATGCCAGGCCTCCCTGTCCATCACCAACTCCCGGAGTTCATTCAGACTCACATCCATCGACTCCGCAATGCCATCCAGCTATCTCATCCTCTGTCATCCCCTTCTCCTCCTGCCTCCAATCCCTCCCAGCATCAGAGTCTTTTCCAATGAGTCAACTCTTTGCATGAGGTGGCCAAAGTACTGGAGTTACAGCTTTAGCATCAGTCCTTCCTAAGAAATCCTAGGACTGATCTCCTTCAGAATGGACTGGTTGGATCTCCTTGCAGGCCAAGGGACTCTCAAGAGTCTTCTCTAACACCACAGTTCAACAGCATCAATTCTTCAGCGCTCAGCCTTCTTCACAGTCCAACTCTCACATCCATACATGACCACAGGAAAAACCATAGCCTGGACTAGACAGACTGGAAAATGGTCATGTAAGGATGTGAGAGAGCTGGACTGTGAACTGAACTGAATTGAACTGACTAGATGAACCTTTCTTGGCAAAGTAATGTCTCTATACAGTCAGCAAAACAAGACAAGGAGCTGACTGTTTCTCAGATCGTGAACTCCTTATTGCCAAATTCAGACTTAAATTGAATAAAGTGGAGAAAACCACTAGACCATTTAGGTATGACCTAAATCAAATCCCTTACGATTATACAGTGGAAGTGAGAAATAGATTTAGGGGACTAGATCTGATAGACAGTGTCTGATGAACTATGGATGGAGGTTCATGACATTGTACAAGAGACAGGAATCAAGACCATCCCCAAGAAAAAGAAATGCAGAAAAGCAAAATGGCTGTCTGAGGAGACCTTACAAACAGCTGTGAAAAGATGGGAAGCAAAAAACAAAGGAGGAAGGAAAGATATTCCCATTTGAATGCAGAGTTCCAAAGAATAGCAAGGAGAGATGGGAAAGTCTTCCTCAGCGATCAATGCAAAGAAATAGAGGAAAACAATAGAATGGGAAAGACTAGAGATCTCTTCAAGAAAATTATGATACCAAGGGAACATTTCATGCAAAACTGGCCTCAATAAAGGACAGAAATGATAAGGACCTAACAGAAGCAGAAGATATTAAGAAGAGGTGGCAAGAATACACAGAAGAACTGTACAAAAAAGATCTTCATGACCCAGATAATCACGATGGTGTCATCACTCACCTACAGCCAGACATTCTGGAATGTGAAGTCAAGTGGGCCTTAGGAAGTATCACTACGAACAAAGCTAGCCGAGGTGATGGAATTCCAGTGGAGCTATTTCAAATCCTGAAAGATGATGCTGTGAAAGTGCTGCACTCAACATGCCAGCAAATTTGGAAAACTCAGCAGTGGCCACAGGACTGGAAAAGGTCAGTTTTCATTCTAATCCCAAAGAATGGAGCTATTTCAAATCCTGAAAGATGATGCTGTGAAAGTGCTGCACTCAACATGCCAGCAAATTTGGAAAACTCAGCAGTGGCCACAGGACTGGAAAAGGTCAGTTTTCATTCTAATCCCAAAGAAAAGCAATGCCAAAGAATGCTCAAACTACTGCACAATTGCACTCATCTCACATGCTAGTAAAGTAATGCTCAAAATTCTCCAAGCCAGGCTTCAGCAATACATGAACCATGAACTTCCAGATGTTCAAGCTGGTTCTAGAAAAGGCAGAGGAACCAGAGATCAAATTGCCAACATCCACTGGATCATGGAAAAAGCAAGAGAGTTCCAGAAAAACATCTATTTCTGCTTTATTGACTATGCCAAAGACTTTGATTATGTGGATCACAATAAACTGTGGAAAATTCTGAAAGAGATGGGCATACCAGACCATCTAACCTGCCTCTTGAGAAACCTGTTTGCAGGTCAGGAAGCAACAGTTAGAACTGGACATGGAACAACAGACTCGTTCCAAATAGGAAAAGGAGTACGTCAAGGCTGTATATTGTCACCCTGCTTATTTAACTTGTATGCAGAGTACACCATGAGAAACGCTCAGCTGGAGGAAGCACAAGCTGGATTGCTGGGAGAAATATCAATAACCTCAGTTATGTAGATGACATCACCCTTATGGCAGAAAGTGAAGAACTAAAGATCCTCTTGATGAAAGTGAAAGAGGAGAGTGAAAAAGTTGGCTTAAAACTCAAGATTCAGAAAACGAAGATCATGGCATCTGGTCCCACCACTTCATGGCAAATAGATGGGGAAACAGTGGAAACAGTGTCAGACTTTATTTTTTTGGGCTCCAAAATCACTGCAGATGGTGATTGCAGCAATGAAATTAAAAGACGCTCACTCTTTGGAGGGAATGTTATGACCAACCTAGATAGCATATTAAAAAGCAGAGACATTACTTTGTGAACAAAGTTCCATCTAGTCAAGGCTATATTTTTTTCCAGTGGTCATGTATGGATGTGAGAGTTGGACTGTGAAAAAGGCTGAGTGTAGAAGAATTGGTGCTTTTGAACTGTGGTGTTGGAGAAGACTCTCGAGAGTCCCTTGGACTACAAGGAGATCCAACCAGCCCATTCTAAAGGTTATCAGTCCTGGATGTTCATTGGAAGGACTGATGTTGAAGCTGAAACTCCAATACTTTGGCCACCTGATGCGAAGAGCTGACTCATTGGAAAATACCCTGATGCTGGGGAAGATTGAATGCGAGAGGAGAAGGGGATCATGGAGGATGAGATGGTTGAATGGCGTCACTGAATCGATGGACATGGGTTTGGGTAGACTCTGGAGTTGGTGATGGACAGGGAGGCCTGCGCTGCTGCGGTTCATGGGGTTGCAAAGAGTCAGACATGACTGAGCGACTGAACTGAACGGAACTGAAAGAGTTGTTACCTAGCCATATTTCTGTTTTAGAAATATGCAAGTACATATTTGGTTTGACAGCATGTATTTTAAGCATTTATTTTATTAATGTAAATATTATTTCAGTTGATAAAGATTTAGTTAAATATATCGAGAGGATATATAATATAAAATAAGAGATTTAGAGATATAATAAGTAATGAAAGTAAAGTCGCTCAGTTGTTTCTGACTCTTTGTGACCCCATGGACTGAAGCCGCCTTGGCTTCTCCGTCCATGGGATTTTCCAGGCAAGAGTACTGAAGTGGGTTGCCATTTCCTTCTCCAGGCGATCTTCCCAATCCAGGGATCGAACCCCAGTCTCCTGCATTGCAGGCAGAAGCTTTACCCTCTGAGCCACCAGAGAAGCCTTAGTAAGTAATGATATAAGTATAAAATCAATCTGAAATTTCGTTTTTAATTTATACAATAGCTTCCTTTTAAAATATGAACTAAATTTAATAAAAAATAATGACTATTTATGGAGTAAATATTATAATGTATTGATTATATTTTAAATATTCAAGGAATTGCAATATTTTTTATAATCCCAAACTACATTTGTTAAGCTGATTATCTTCAACAATCTTTCTTTCAGGTAACTTCAGTTTTGGAAAGCTTGCAAGAATACTTCCATATTTATGCTAAATACTTTTGCACAGGCAATCATAGAACATAGCTACCTAACCAGCCATTTACATCTTTTCATATATTAATTTTCCTTTTCTCCCTTCAGTAAGTCTGTTTCAAAGTTTGAAATCAAAGGGAGTGTCATAAACAATGCATATTTTGAGCACAAAATAGTAAAGTAATGGCTGTGTACATATGGTTTCATAATAGGGTTTTTTCTCCTAAGATCAGAAACATGTGCCACACTTTTTCCTTCTCACAAGCTTTCTCCTAATACTCTCTTCCAGAGTCACCAGATGGAAATTGGACTCAATTTTTTATATGTTTGGACACTCAGAACAGTCAAAATTTCCTTCTCTCCATTTAATATATTTGAGCAAATGGATTAGTTAACAATGACCCTGCCTTGTGTGTGTGTGTGTGTGTGTGTGTGTGTAGAGAAATGGACCACATTTTGACTAAACCTTTTAGTCCCAACTGCAGATAATTGAACAACTAAAGGTCAAGTGTTTTATTTAAGGACTTCTGGAAGTACTGACACTGGATTGATCCATCTAGCCAATAAGATCTGAAGTATGTAGAAATATCTGAATATCTATGAAAAGATAAATCTGTGAGATGATGGCTGTATTAACTATATGGGGGGAATACTTTCACAATTTGAAAAAGAGAAAATACAAATGTCTATAATGTGTTTTCTTCTTTCTTGTCGATTGTTTAGAATATCCTTATATCTTGACTATCTATCTCTCAATACCCAAGACATACACTACTATGTTTTTCTAAGGAGTGTTTGCAAAGAGTCAGGCACTACTGAGTGACTGAGCATGCATGCACACATACTCTTATGGATCAAAAAGTTCTTTGAAAGCAGTGACTTATGCATTATTTATCCTGCATATTCAACCCCTTGCATGGTACCTAAATCTGTGGACTTAAAAATGGTTTGTAGATGATTATGTGTGTGTGTGTGTGTATATGTGTGTGTGTGTTAGTCACTCAGTCATATCTCATTCTGCAACCCCATGGACTGTAGCCTGCCAGGCTCCTCTGTCCATGGAATTCTCTGGGAAAGAATACTGGAGTGAGTTGCCATTACCTTCTCCAGGAAATCTTCCCAATCCAGGGGTTGAACCCAGGTCTCCTGCATTGCAGGTATATTCTTTACCGTTAGAGCTATCAGGGAAGCCTGGATGATTACATAGTGAATGAAAAATTATGAGACTATTCCTCTGACTAGCCACAGTCTGTCTTCCCTTCTCTGAAATCTCTTAATCCTGCCACAGTATTTTTGTTAGACCATCTTCACACATTTAGGAGCTCTAATTCACGTGTTACTGGGGTTGTATGCCGGGGTCCAGCCCCAGGGGATCCAGGGAATTCGAAGCGTGGATGGTGTCAGCGAGGAAAACTTATGTGGTGTGGGAGAAGACTCTTGAGAGTCCCTTGGACTGCAAGGAGATCCAACCAGTCCATTCTGAAGGAGATCAACCCTGGGATTTCTTTGGAAGGAATGATGCTAAAGTTGAAACTCCAGTACTTTGGCCACCTCATGCGAAGAGTTGACTCATTGGAAAAGACTCTGATGCTGGGAGGGATTGGGGGCAGGAGGAGAAGGGGACGACCGAGGATGAGATGGCTGGATGGCATCACGGACTCGTTTTGGCCACCTCATGCGAAGAGTTGACTCATTGGAAAAGACTCTGATGCTGGGAGGGATTGGGGGCAGGAGGAGAAGGGGACGACCGAGGATGAGATGGCTGGATGGCATCACGGACTCGATGGATGTGGGTCTGAGTGAACTCCTAGAGATGGTGATGAACAGGGAGGCCTGGCGAGCTGCGATTCATGGGGTCGCAAAGAGTCAGAAACGACTGAGTGACTGAACTGAATTTGAGATTAGATTCGAAAGAGATAGCATAGTAGGAAAATTAAATGGAGAAAAGAGGCTGAATAACTTGGTTTATGAGCTAAACTAATAAAACTCCGGACAAGGAGTTTGCATCATCTACGTGGGGCCGCTGGCGCCTGTTGGAATCTCGGAGAGTGCCCCGCCTTGGGCTCTCTCTCTCACAGAACTTAAAAGCCGGGGCAAGTAAGTAGACATGATGAGCCGCCCGCTCCAGATGGGAATTCAGCCTGAAATTAAAGTAGGAAGAGGAGACACGGGGGAAACCAGTCCAGCGACTGATTCCATCCTCTATTGTCTAGAATCTCCTTATATACCTTTGATTGTACATAGAGATCAATGGGTAATACAAAATTATGTGGCGTCAGCAGCCCTGACTCTTATCAAAACCAGGTTTTTCTCTCTGCATACCTAATTGTATACACAAGTCTTAGGTGATTTATATTGTCTTCTAGCCAAAAGGGCCAATTAACATTTTACAGCCTTTTTCCTGATAAGGGTTTGTCAACCAGACTTATTTGTGTTGATCTTCCCAAAGTCTGGTGCCACTCTCAGAAAGCACTAAATAAAGTTACATTCTTACATAGCAAGGACACAAGGGGAGTGTAGTGATATATAACAAAGAAAAGTAATTAACTCAAGTCTAGTGTTGCTAACATCAAAACTACTATCTATCCTTTTCCATATCACGTTTACATTGATTAACATCCTCCCAGGTGCCTAAAAGATAAATATGGAGGTCTGGCAGCAGTCATTGAGTCAACAGTGAAAACCGTCACCAATGTAATTTTTAACTCTTCAGAAAAGGCTGTTTCTTTAAGATGCTTTTAAGCTTTGTGCCTCTCGCAGCTGGGGGCTGTAAGCAATTCACAAGCTGTAAGAAGTCTGGGGAACCTGTTAGGCAAGCTAGAGAGTTATCAGAGGAGGTTTAGCTGAAACATCCCTTTTAAATGAAGAAGACTAAAGCCTTGAATTGACTTTTCCAGAGAATATCAGAAGAGTGGAAAAGCAGAGTACAAAGGCCGGCAGATTCTTATTTTTTTGGGGGGGTGGATGCTCGGGAAATTCCAGGGGGAACCCCTGAAACCTGATCACGACCTTGCGTTTGCCAGGCTTCCTTCCGCATGACCTTGTCACGGGCGGGATTCCTCACACTGGCCCCCGACAGTTGTAGACATTTACGTGAGTTTGGGTTTCTGCAATTCAAGTACCCACTTCAGGCTCAGTTTTATACTTGTTCTTCCAAATCTAGTTTCTGTGGAATGTTTTGCTATTTTGCTATGCTGTCCTTAAATTCTGCCACTCTTCTTAGCCTTGTTTGGTTCTTTGTTCCTGGTTACTCTATCTTAGGTTACTCCTGTCTGTATATATTTAATGTCTATTTTAGACAATGGCAAAACATTTTCTATATACCTATGTGTTTTAGATTTTACATGTTTTATAAATTGAAATTTGATAGTGTCCTCTCTTTTAGAAATACTTTATTCAAGTTGTTTATCCACTGAAGATTCTTTGTATTTGATTTTTTAAGGGAAGCATATGGTTACAAATTTGATAAGCAAAAGAACACTAAATTATTTGACTCTTTTTATAGGTGCAATTTACAATACATAATTATACCTTTATACCTAATGTAAAAATGTACACATTTTAAAACATGTTTCAAAAAGAGAATAGTTTCAATTTCCAAATTTGTTTTTTTATATACATGTAGTTCCCTCTGAGTTAATGATATATACTGTATTGAATTGGACAAGTATATTCCTTTAAGAGGTTATGGCACAGCTGGAAAATTGAGTAGAAAAAAAAGCTTAACAAATTAAAACCTCTTCAGGATATGTATATATTCTTGGTCCCTGGAGAAGGCTAAGAAAACTAGTCTCCCTATACCACCTGATTCTCTTCCGGAATGTAAAAGTCCACCTCCTTATACACTCATGTTCCACAGTGAAGGAGTGGTCAAAACTGAAAGAGCTGGCATCTGGTTACTCTGGAATCATCATTATAGTTTTCCAACATGTATCCACACAGATGTTTACAAGGCTAGGTGGTCCAAGATGTCACAACCTCTTTACCATCGCTTCCCTTGTGCCACAGGTGGGCCAAAACTCTGGGATCCTCCTAGATGTAATCTGAAACTGGCCTCCAGAGGGCAGGGACAGACTGAAGAAATACGTTCTGGTTGGTAGGTGACTGGTTTAATAAGTGAGGGAACTTCTCCTTGGAGAAGAGAATGGCAACCCACTCCAGTCTTCTTGCCTGGAGAATCCCCATGGACACAGGAGCCTGGCGGGCTATAGTCTACGAGGTCCCAAGAGTCGGGCATGACTTAGAGATTAAGCACGCACATGGGAAAACTTAATAATGAAGCCTGTCTTGAGTGCCTACAGAATTAGTGTCTCTCCACACCTGCCTGCCAGAAATCTTAAGAGCTTATCTGGCGGCCTTAACTAGGTTCAATCACATGCGCATAAAAATTTTAGAAAGAAAACGACTGAAACACTTCTTATCAAACTAGGATACCTGACTTCAGTATGAAACCTTCTAGCATTTGAGTAATAAAATAGGAATCTGGAAATGCCTAATCTTATATTTTGAATATTTTTCAGCAGGCTTTTTCTTTAAAAAGTTTATCTATGTCTTGGAATATAAATGAAAATCTGCAATTTCAATATCATTTTTATTGGCATGAAAATGTCAAAGCCCTGCAACAATGTTTCTTGTTCTCTGATTTTAAAACATGATGTGGATTTTCTTAGACATCTCTGAACTAAAATTGTGAAAGTGAAAAAAAGATCGTATAGAACTGAGAACATATAAACATTGATGTCTGCTTTCTTTTTCTAACATTGATTTATTTATTTGGCTGCACCGAGTCTTAGGACTTGACATGAAACAACAGACTGGTTCCAAATAGGAAAAGGAGTCCGTCAAGGCTGTATATTGTCACCCTGCTTATTTAACTTCTATGCAGAGTACATCATGAGAAACGCTGGACTGGAAGAAACACAAGCTGGAATCAAGATTGCCGGGAGAAATATCAATAACCTCAGATATGCAGATGACATTGGTTTTTCCTGTGGTCATGTCTGGATGTGAGAGTTGGACTGTGAAGAAGGCTGAGCACCGAAGAATTGATGCTTTTGAAGTGTGGTGTTGGAGAAGACTCTTGAGAGTCCCTTGGACTGCAAGGATATCCAACCAGTCCATTCTGAAGGAGATCAACCCTGGGATTTCTTTGGAAGGAATGATGCTAAAGCTGAAACTCCAGTACTTTGGCCACCTCATGCGAAGAGTTGACTCATTGGAAAAGACTCTGATGCTGGGAAGGATTGGGGGCAGGAGAAGAAGGGGACGACTGAGGATGAGATGGCTGGATGGCATCACTGACTCGATGGATGTGAGTCTAAGTGAACTCCGAGAGATGGTGATGAACAGGGAGGCCTGGCGTGCTGCGATTCATGGGGTCGCAAAGAGTCAGACACGACTGAGCGACTGAACTGAACTGAACTGAACCGAGTCTTTTTGCAGCACACAGTATCTCTGATATTGTTTGATCATCTTTGCTGCAGCATACAGGCTCTTTAGTTGCAGCATGAAAATTCTTAATTGTGACGTGTAGGATCTAATTCTCCAGCTGGGGATGGAACCAGGGCCCCCTGCATTGGGAACCTAGGCTCATGGACACTGGACTACCAAGGAAGCCCTGATCCCTGCTTTCTTGATGCTAAATAAGTTTTCATTAGAGGCCAAAGACAGACAAATGTTTAAACTTGAAAATTTTCTTTTATGTCACCTACATTATAATAGGTATTTTCTGATGTCAGTTTTGGCATTTGTATTTTCTAGCTGTGATTACTTATAAAGTCATTAAATTATAATTCTGATGTTTTTCTGGGAGGTGGGAAAGGAAAAACAAAAGGAAAATATTGGAAGTTTTTGAAAATAAATATTACATGTTCACAAGCACAATAAGAGAAATGATTATTTCTAATTAGCTTCCAAGCTATTCCATGCTAACAATTTAGCTATTAAAATACCCAGGCTTTTATTTGTGTTATGATTCTTAAGTTTAAGACAAATTCAAGTAGAACAAAGAATTTTTTAAAAATAACAGCTTATATTTGTTATGCTGGAAAGAAAAATAATCTATCATTTCACATATAAAGCTATGAGTTTAAAAGTCATCACTTATGTGAAAACGAGCATTTTTCCCTCCAGATGGATGGTGTATTGTTCTGTCACAAGTATGGCGTTACTCTTGTTTAGTCGCTAATTCTTGTCTGTCTCTTGGGACCCCATATACTGTAGCCTGCCAGGCTCCTGTGTCCATCAGATTTTCCAAGCAAGAATACTGGAGTGGGTTACCATTTCCTTCTCCAAAGTACGGTGTTACCCCTGGAAAATAGTTTTACTTTTTTAAAAAAATTTAATTCATATTTCTCTGGACTGAATAAATTTTCTCTTGAATACTTTGCTTGAAAATCTTTGTTTATTTCTATTGTGCTGAATATATATTTTTTTACTTTAAAAAAATTATTTTATACTGGAGTATAGTTGGTTGTGTTGTGTTAGTTTCAGGTATACAGCAAAGTGATTCGCTTATGCACATGTGTGTTACTCACTCGGTTGTGTCCAACTCTTTGCAACTCCAGGAACTATAGCTTACCAGGCTCCTCTGTCCATGGAATTCTCCAGACAGGAATACTGGAGTGGATTGCCATTCCTTTCTTCAATTATGCATATACGTGTATCTATTATTTTTCAAATTCTTTTACCTTACTTATTACAGAATATTGAGCAGAGTTCCCTGTGCTTATTGATTAACTATTTTGAAGGTAGCAGTGTGTGCATGTCAATCGCAAACTCCCCATCTATCCTTCTCATCCACCCTTCCTCCTTAGTAACCATAAGTTCATCACTATGTCTGAGTCTTTTTTCTGATTTGTAAATAAGTTCATTTGTATCATTTATTTTTAGATTCTATATATAAGCAATATCATATGGTATTTGTACATACATATCTTTCTGACTCCACCTAGTATGATAATCTCCAGATCCATCCATGTTGTTGTTGCAAATGGCATTATTTTCTCTTTAGCAGCTGAGTAATATTCCACTGTGTATATGGACCACATCTTATTTATCCATTTTTCTTTTGATGGACATTTAGATTGCTTCCAGGTCTTGGATATTTAAAGAACATGCATGTTAATCTCTCTGTTATGTCTGAGTCTTTGTGACCCCATGGATTTTAGCCTGCCAGGCTCCTCTGTCCATGGGATTCTCCAGGCAAGAATACCAGAGTGGGTTGCCTTTTTCTTCTCCAGGGGATCTTCTCCACGCAGGGATCAAACCTAGGTCTCCTACGATGTAGGCACATGCTTTACCATCTGAGCTACTAGGGAAGACCAGATTTAAAAAGCAGCTAGTATAAAACTGCAATGAACATTTGGGGGCATGTGTCCTTTCAAACTGTGTTTTTTCTTGGGATATATGCCCAGCAGTGAGATTGTTGGATCATATGGTAGCTCTGTTTTCAGTTTTTTAAGGAACCTTCACATGTTCTCCATAGTGGCCGTAAAATTTACATTTCCACCAACAGTGTAGGAGAGACCCCTTTTCTCATATGCTCTCCTGCATTTACTGTTTGAAGATCTCTTGAAGGTGGTCATTCTGACTGGTGTGAGGTGATACCTCATAAGTTTTGATTAGCATTTCTCTAATAATTAATGATGCTGTACATCTTTTCATGGGGCTGTTTGTCTTCTTTGGAGAGATGTCTATTCAGGCCTTTATCCATTTTTTGATTGTTTTTTTCGTGGTTGTCAGCTGCATGAGCTGTTTGTAACTTTTGGAGACTAACCTTTTGCTTTGAATCATTTGCAAATATTTTCTCCCATTTTGTGGTTTGTTTTTTTGCTTTGTTTATGATTTCCTTTGCTGTGCAAAGCCTTTAAATTTAATTAGGTCCCATTTGATTATTTTTGTTTTTATTTCCATTACTCTGGGAGATGGATCAAAAAAAGATCTTGCTGTGATTTAGTTCAGAGAGTGTTCTGCCTATGTTTTCCTCTAAGAGTTTTATATTAATAGTATCTGACCTTATATTTAGGTTTTTAATCCAAACAAACAAAACAATAGAAACAGTTTTTTTTTTTTTTTAAGCAGTAGGAAATATCTATTAGTTTCAAGTGCTTAAAGTTTTGAAACAGTTCTGATGATAAGAAAACAAGTTGTGTTACTTTATTATAATTTAGTTACTGAGAGTAAGGCTGCATGGTGCAGGAAGGCCTAGAGGAGCTATCCCACTTTGAGGGTCAGGAAGGGTGGCGGTGAGGAGATACCCTTTGTCAAAGGTAAGCAGCAGCGGCTGTACTTTGCTGGAGCAGCAGTGAAGAGATAGCCCACACCCAAGGTGAGAGAAACCCAAGTAAGATGGTAGGTGTTGCAAGAGGGCATCAGAGGGCAGACACACTGAAACCATACTCACAGAAAACTAGTCAATCTAATCACACTAGGACCACAGCCTTTACTGACTCAATGAAACTAAGCCATGCCCACAGGGCAACCCAAGACGGGTGGGTCATGGTGGAGAGGTCTGACAGAATGTGGTCCACTGGAGAAGGGAATGGCAAACCACTTCTGTATTCTTGCCTTGAGAACCCCAAGAACAGTATGAAAAGGTAAAATGATAGGATACTGAAAGAGGAACTCCCCAGGTCAGAAGGTGCCCAACACACTACTGGAGATCAGTCGAGAAATAACTCAAGAAAGAATGAAGGGATGGAGCCAAAGCAAAAACAATACCCAGCTGTGGATGTGACTGGTGATAGAAGCAAGGTCCGATGCTGTAAAGAGCAATATTGCATAGGAACCTGGAATATCAGGTCCATGAATCAAGACAAATTGGAAGTGGTCAAACAAGAGATGGCAAGAGTGAACGTCAACATTCTAGGAATCAGCAAGCTAAAATGGACTGGAATGGGTGAATTTAACTCAGATGACCATTATATCTACCACTGCGGACAGGAATCCCTCAGAAGAAATGGAGTAGCCATCATGGTCAACAAAAGAGTCTGAAATGCAGTACTTGGATGCAATCTCAAAAATGACAGAATAATATTTGTGCATTTCCAAGACAAACCATTCAACATCACAGTAATCCAAGTCTATGCCCCAACCAGTAACGCTGAAGAAACTGAAGTGGAACGATTCTATGAAGACCTCCAAAACCTTTAAGAACTAACACCCCAAAAAGATGTTCTTTTCATTTAGGGGACAGGAATGCAAAAGTAGGAAGTCAAGAAACACCTGGAGTAACAGGCAAATTTGGCCTTGGAATGCGGAATGAAGCAGGGCAAACACTGATAGAGTTTTGCCAAGAAAATGCACTGGTCATAGCAAACACCCTCTTCCAACAACACAAGAGAAGACTCTACACGTGGACATCACCAGATGGTCAACACCGAAATCAGATTGATTATATTCTATGCAGCCAAAGATGGAGAAGCTCTATACAGTCAACAA
>SJYT01050828.1:385141-452124 GCA_006410635.1 Cephalophus harveyi | reverse complement strand
TTTTTTTTTTTTTTTTTTTTTTTTAATTTCATGGCTGCAGTCACCATCTGCAATGATTTTGGAGCCCAAGGAAATAAAGTATCTTACTGTGACTTTGATGCCATGTCTTACCATGACATGACCAGATGTCATGGTCTTCATTTTTTGAATGTTGAGTTTTAAGCCAATTTTTTCACTCTCCTCTTTCACTTTCATCTGGAGGGCCTTTAGTTCCTCTTCACTTTCTGCCATAAGAGTGGTGTTATCTGCATATCTGAGGTTATTGCTATTTCTCCCACAATCTTGATTCCAGCTTGTGCTTCATCCAGCTTGTGCTTCATCTGACATTTCACACGATGTGCTCTGCATATAAGTTAAATAAACAAGGTGAAAATATACAGCCTTGATATACTCCTTTCTCAATTTGGAACCAATCCATTGTTCCATGTCTCTTCTAACTGTTGCTTCTTGATCACTATACAGATTTCTCAGGAGGCAGGTGAGGTGGCCTGGTAGTCCCATCTCTTGAAGACTTTTTCACAGTTTGTTGTGATCCACATAATCAAAGGCTTTAGCATTGTAAATGAAACAGAATTTTGGAATTCCCTTGCTTTTTCAAAGATCCAATGGATTTTTGCAATTTGATCTCTGGTTCCTTAAGTTCCTCTGGGACTTATTGAAAGCAGTATTAATAAGCATCCTTGTAATGAAAGGTAGAAGATGGAAGATAGCAAGTCCTCTTTAAAACAAATTATGTCAAATTAAAATGTAGCATTTTTAGAAATAAGCATTTATGTCTACAATTTTGGAAGTGAGAATCCTGAAAGTAAAGGAAATATGGAAAGGCTTGTTAAGGAAATAAAATCAAAGGAGAAATAGCTTTGTCACAATTCTTGGGAAAAAATTGGCACTATCTGTGTAACAGATATGAGAGCTTGCTCACCACAAAGGCAATATCCTTCACCATAAACTCATTTGGCCATTTGCCAAGTTATATAGAACTACAATTCTGGTTAGCTTATACTTTATTGTCAAGCCTCAAGAATAGATTTGTAAACTGGAACATTCCTGGTGAAACTGAGCCATATCCTAAGTAACTTAACATATAATCTTTGTCATCTCGTACAAATCTTTGTATCTCAGTATAAATATTACTAACCACAAATAATATTCTGATTAATATAAGGCATTCACTTTGGTTCAGGGTGAGTTCAAATTAATAACTCATGGCATTGTATTTTTTTTAAGTTTTATGAATAAATTTAAGATAGTAAAATATCTGTACACTAAAAACTATGAACTTTGACATTTGTATTTTATGTTTAAACATTTCCCTTGAAAAATGTAAAGTAACCATTTTTAGCTTACAGATCATTGTGTGTGTGTGTGTGTGTGTGTGTATGTATGCGCACATGCTCACTCTTGTCTGAGTCCTTGCAACCCCATGGATTGTAGCCTACTAGGCTGCTCTGTCCATGGAATTTTCCAGGCAAGAATACAGGAGTGGGTTGCCATTTTTCTCCTTTTAATTTGGCCTGGATCATTTTCCAAGTATTTGTTTTATCTCATACCATCTCAGCACCCTGAGTCCTTCTGTCCTGCTAAATGATTTATAGCTATGTCAGTATCCACACTATAGTGCCTGTTATTAGGTCAGTTTTATTCACTATGTCCTTTCTTAAGAATGCCACTGCCTTTAAGCAAAGGTCAGAATATTTATACACAAGTGGAAAACATTCATTTTTAAATATTTTTACATGAATACCAATCTGATTTAGTTAGGAAGTGCTCAGAAATAATAACTGAAAATATCCTTAAAAGCTGTACATCATTAGATTCTTTCCAAATCTAATACCTATAAATATAACTTGACTTTGTCTAAAAAGTCTAAAGTTAGATGCTAATTAATCATATGGCATATTTAACAAAAGATATATTCCATAATTTATATAATTACCTTGTGGCTGTAGTGTTTTTTAGTTGAAGAATAATTGATTTATTATATTGTGTTAGTTTTGTGTATAAAGCAAAATGATACATACTATATATTTTTTTTCAGATTCTTTTCCATTATAGGTTTTATAAGATATTGAATATAATTCCCTATGCTGTATAGTAAATCTTTATTGCTTATCTATTTTATATATAGTAGTATGTATATTTTAAACAAAGTCCTAATTTATCCCTCCCCACCCTTTCGCCTTTACTAACCATAAGTTTGTATGTCTTGGAGTCTATTTCTGTTTTATAATAAGTTCATTTGTGTTAGTTTATAGATTCCACATATAAGTGGTATTATATGCTATTTTTCTTTGTTTGATTTGCTTCAATTAGTATGATAATCATATGGCATATTTTAACATGAAATATATTCTATAATTTATATAGCTACATGGCGGCTATAGTTTAAAAAGACATTCTATCTGTAGGTTTTTTTGTCCTTTAAAAGCTAATTTCTTAAGAACAAATTTACATAAAATTAAAAGATACTTGTTTACAAGTGTGCATAATTAATCACTTTCACATAAACTCATTTTTATAAATATCTTAATTTATAACTAGGGCAACTCCTTCAATTCTTATTAACTATCCACATGGAGACCATTAACTATACAATTCTAATTCATTTTCCCTCCTGCAAAGCTAATTATAACTAATCACAAAATTTTCAGACTTGGTCAGCATTACCTGTAAGTGAAAATTGGCAAGCCTCTTTGTTCTGAGAAATAAACAGGCAGAGGAGATAGGGCGAAGGACAGTAAAAATGACCTGCCATATTGTTCCGATAAACCTAAATTGTCTGTGAGCACATCACCTTCAAATACCTTTTCCAATAGCTTGAAAATTATCCGCTAAAAATCACTGCAAAATGATGAGTTGGCCCAGAATCCTAAAGAGAACAGCAATTAGTTCTAATTAAAACTTTTCAGAACAAATGCACTTAGCTGACTTTTAGTAACAGATTTATTAATAAATAAATGACAAATGATTCCAAACAGTAGCAGAAAAATAATCTTTAATTTTAATAACATACCAGAGATTGCTCCTCACACTATGGACAGAGGCATATTGTCTTGGTTTTCTAATCTGAATCTAGTCAACAGCACTCTAGACTTTTTATGTTATTATGACAAAATCAATGTTTTTGATTAATATAAGACTTTCAGTTTGGTTCAGACTGAGTCCAAAGTCAAAGCTATTTATTATTTTAGTAACAAAATGCTTTTTTAAATTAAATTATATGATGAATTTTATCTCAGGCAGTATAGGAATACACAGTGCTATGAAATATGTGAGAATTACCACAAATATAAGCTATGCTCTCCTTTTTGATGTATCTGAGAAAGATTTTTAAAGAATATAATCCCAATTTTTATTTTATATTGTATAATAGTATATTTTACAATATTTAGTAAATTAACACATTTTATTAAAACATACTTAAGATTATGTACAGGAACATTACAAATACACACAAGGAACTTTACATTTAGACTTTGGAAGTATTTCTACAGTCATTATTTATCTAAAATACATATATCTACAAAGAATCAATTGAATTAGAAATTTGGAGATTTTTCTATGCATTTGTTCAATGCATGTAACTTCCAGATTATTGACTAATGCATCCAAAAGTCTGCTTTGTCCGCTCTTGCATTCACTAAATACAGCAGCGTGCAGCAAAGTATCTTTTTAGAAATATTTAATGGCTCCTTATCATTGACTGAATAAATGCCAAACAGGTTAACACAGAAGATAAGATTCTTTGGCTCCTTCGAGTCCTCCACCTACACTGCTTCCTGAAGTCCCACTCTGTGGCTATGGAAGATTAGGGTACTTCCTGTTCTTTCAACCGATTTTGTACTTTCACACTGCTATGCATTTCCTCTTTATTAGTCTCAAACTCATCACCTAATATTCAGCTCAAATATTACCCCAACACTGTAGACAAATCACTAATCAATCACTTGTGTGTTCAGAGCCCTTTCTATAAAATTTTTTATGGTACTGTTTACTTGTCCTCCTGGTGACTCAGATGGTCAAGAGTCTACCTGCAGTGTGGGAGACCTGGGTTCAACCCCTGGGTGGGAAGATCCCCTGGAGGAGGGAATGGATACCCACTCCAGAATTCTGGCCTGGAGGATTCCATGGACGGGGAGCCTGGCGGTTACAGTCCATGGGGTCACAGAGTCAGACACGACTGAGCCACATTCACTCACTCACATGTATCAATTACTTGTTTACATTCTGCCTCTCTTGTTAAAATGTTCTCAAAAGGCCGCACTATGCTTATTCCATCTTTGTGTACCAAAATTTTTACTTGACTCTAGCCAGCATTGGGTCTGACAAGTAAAGCCAGAACAGAGGGAGGAAACGGAGGGAAAAATAAGAAAAATCCTTTAAGATAGGCATTAGAAAAGAGAAAGTCAACTGCCTGGCTAGCTTGATTTAAAGTAAAACCAAACAGGCACATTGAATATGGACATTAGAATGTTATTCCCAGAAAAGCAAGTAGTATTTTGACAGTAAATGTAACCCAAATGACAGTAGATAAGTTGTGAAAATTCACAAAGTTTCACTATAAACAATGGTTGTAAACAGCACCAAAGTTCTCAGAGACTCACTGTCCTGGATCCTGTAAATTAATGGATCTTCTTTCTACAGATGCCCCTTGAACAGTGAGATATGCGCTATCAGTCAACTTTGCCTAGATTACTGCTGCTTGTTGTTCCTTTGGGTAATAGCAAAATATCCTGGATTTATGGTTTTCTGACTTCCTATCACAACACGTGTACATTTTCAGGTATGGTGACTCTGAGGAATTCAGAGCACCATAGAGCCTGACAAACCTCCACATTGTATGAGGTGAGGTGAAGTCGCTCAGTCGTGTCCGACTCTTTGCGATCCCGTGGACTGTAACCTACTAGGTTTCTCTGTCCATGGGATTCTCCAGGCAAGAATACTGGAGTGGATTGCCATTTCCTTCTCCAGGGGATCTTCCCAACCCAGGGATCGAACCCGGGTCTCCCACATTGGAGGCAGACACTTTAACCTCTGAGCCACCAGGTATAGACAGGTGGAAAAAGCAAATTTCTCAGTTTTCAGGCAGT
The DNA here is from genome assembly GCA_006410635.1 of Cephalophus harveyi. Taxonomy (NCBI): domain Eukaryota; kingdom Metazoa; phylum Chordata; class Mammalia; order Artiodactyla; family Bovidae; genus Cephalophus; species Cephalophus harveyi. The sequence continues at coordinate 447,034 of SJYT01050828.1, read as the reverse complement.
GTACAAGGCAGAAGTCTGAGAGTGTTAAGTCTGAGAGCCTTTGTAGGGAGGCCAGAGATCCCCAAGGGGCAGGAGGAAATAAACTGCAAGTGGCAGATTTTTTTTTTTTTCCTTTTTTCTCAAACCTTGGGCTGATAATGGCTCAACAAACCAGTGTTCGTGTCAATTGTTTTGTGGCCAGGGATGACACACCTCATGCCATTTCTATCTCAAAAATGCATCACAGCAGAATCCTCTATGATCCACCTCCCAGAATACTCGAAATAAAAGCAAAAATAAACAAATGGGATCTAATTAAAATTAAAAGCTTCTGCACAACAAAGGAAACTATAAGCAAGGTAAAAAGACAGCCTTCTGAATGGGAGAAAACAATAGCAAATGAAGCAACTGACAAACAACTAATCTCAAAAATATACAAGCAACTCATGCAGCTCAATTCCAGAAAAATAAACGACCCAATCAAAAAATGGGCCAAAGAACTAAACAGACATTTCTCCAAAGAAGACATACGGATGGCTAACAAACACATGAAAAGATGCTCAACATCACTCATTATCAGAGAAATGCAAATCAAGACCACAATGAGATACCATTTCACACCAGTCAGAATGGCTGCGATCCAAAAGTCTACAAGCAATAAATGCTGGAGAGGGTGTGGAGAAAAGGGAACCCTCTTACACTGCTGGTGGGAATGCAAACTAGTACAGCCACTATGGAGAACAGTGTGGAGATTCCTTAAAAAACTGCAAATAGAACTGCCTTATGACCCAGCAATCCCACTGCTGGGCATACACACCGAGGAAACCAGAATTGAAAGAGACACATGTACCCCAATGTTCATTGCAGCACTGTTTATAATAGCCAGGACATGGAAACAACCTAGATGTCCATCAGCAGATGAATGGATAAGAAAGCTGTGGTACATATACACAATGGAGTATTACTCAGCCATTAAAAAGAATTCATTTGAATCTGTTCTAATGAGATGGATGAAACTGGAACCTATTATACAGAGTGAAGTAAGCCAGAAAGAAAAACACCAATACAGTATACTGACACATATATATGGAATTTAAAAAGATGGCAATGATGACCCTGAATGCGAGACAGCAAAAGAGACACAGATGTATAGAACGGACTTTTGGACTCTGTGGGAGAGGGAGAGGGTGAGATGATTTGGGAGAATGGCATTGAAACATGTATACTATCATGTAAGAATGAAGCACCAGCCTATGTTCGATACAGGATACAGGATGCTAGGGGCTGGTGCACGGGGATGATCCAGAGAGAGGAAATGGGGTGGGATGTGGGAGGGGGATTCAGGATTGGGATCTCATATACACCCATGGTGGATTCATGTCAATGTATGGCAAAACCAATATGGTATTGTAAAGTAAAATAAAGTAAAAATTAAAAAAATAAAATAAAAATAAAATTAAGAAGGAAAGGGAAAAAAAAAATGCATATTGTGGGGCAGGGACCTGGTGAAACTCCCTCAGCCTTAAGGTGTCTCTCTTATCTAATCAGCAGCTTGCTAAACAGACATAAAACACCTTACCGAAAACTAGCAAGAGGGCGCTCTTTCTGTCCGCTTCTGATGTCTATATGTCAGAAGCGTTTCTTATCTCTGTTACACTTTAATAAAACTTGACTACACAAAAAGCTCCGAGTAGTCAAGCCTCATCTCGGGCCCCAGATCAAAATCCACTCTCCGAAGTCACAAATCCTGGTGTAGAACACGGCTCGCAACTGCAAACTTTCAAGTCTGTGGATGGGACCAGATTGTACAGAAGCAGAATATTAGATGTAGAATTGGCTGTGTGATCTTCACAGACAATTCAACTTCTCTGTACTTCATTTCTCTCAAATGGACATTGAAGAGACTAGCTTATATAGCTATTTGAGGTCCTTGCTGATATTGTAATGTCAGTTATTGCTTCAGATGAACTGCGTTTTAACCCTCTATGGTTTAATAATTTTAAAATATATATCATAAAATTGTCCCACTCTCTGTTTTATGTATCTCCTTTTTATTGTTACCCCCCCTTCTCCTTGAATTAGTGATTAAATGTGAAGAATTTAAATATTTCTCTTCAGTCTTAGTCTCTGAAAATGAGGACATGCCTTAACTTCTGCACCTGTTTTTTCCCTTTCTCCCACCAGCTTTATTGAGATATAATTGTTATGTAACATTAACATTTAAGGTATATAGTGGGTGATTTGATGATAGATGTGTATGTTGGAAAATGATTACCACAATAAGGTTGGTTAACACATCCAACACCTCATATACTTACCCTTTTTGTAATTATAGTTACAAATTTTAAGTTCTTTAGGATTTTATAAGTCCTGTAGGATCTTAACTCCATTTTCATCCTCAAGTCCTTGTACCTGAAATACAGAAGTAAAAAAGTTGTGTATATTTGCATGCACAGCTGGTTGTATTTGAATGCAACACAGAATAAGGAGAAGGGTAGTGTCATTCAGATAGTTCATCTGGACCTGGTTTGGAGGATTCCAAACTAGAATCTTGAAAAGTAATGCAATTAAACTTTATATGTGCCTAGAATGCATAAGGTGGACCAATAAGAGATGGACTATGTCCACATTATACTGTTAGGGTTGTCAGTCTTTCCAGACAGCCACATTAGAGTGAAGATACTTCTTTTCAGCTGAGTTATAGATTAATTGGGTTGCTTCCATGAGTTAAAGAAATGAATCTTTAAATTGAGTAACAATTACACATGGACAGCAAACTGTAGTTCTCCTGGAAAACTTTTATAACATTTTTGATATGGAAAGTTCATTTTCTTTCTCTTCTGTGAGGTCACATCAACAGATATTATTGCATAGGTTTCTCTTCCATGGCACCTACGTGCTTTCCTACTTCCTGCTTCATGGTGTATGTATGTGGATGTTTTTCAAATTTCAAAGATCGAAACACTTACCTGGGAAGCTTGTTTAAAACAGTAGGTCTGCACTGAATCTTTATCCTCCACCACACCATAAGAATCAACAGATTAGAGTCTGTGGTAAATGGTAGACAAACTCTGTGATCAAATGTGTTTTGTAAATATGAGATTTAAAAATCTTTCTTTACTATAGGGAAATTAAGTGCTTTGCTGTGATGATGTGCTTTTTGAACCTCTAATCTAGAACTCTACATTGCAGCATCTCCTTTTTTTTGCAGAATGTCTATCAGCATATTTCATATTGCAAATTTCAGATTAGTTTTATGGCTGTTGATATTTTAAGTCTTTCCTTCAAACAGAATTAAATTTTTATAACCAGTCATAAAGCTCTGGTATTCAGATGAATTTCTATTTCATATCTCACATTATGCTTGAGAATCACTCTCAAAATTCTAAAATATATTTGGGAATGCTTATGATTCATGATTATTTTCACTTTTTTAAAAGATTTAGTTAAATTTTTTGTTTCTTCTTTTTTGGAAACTCTTGTTTTGTGGGTTGACTAATTACATTATTAACACAAAATAAATATAAATTTTCAACATGTTTAACAAGTCTTACTTAGTGTAAAAAGATGTCTCAGATGCAAATATTTTCAGGTAGTTGGCTACCGTTCCCTTGTAGGTCGTAAATTGTGGTTAAAACTAAAGTCTTCAGTTGGAATAATTAACTAGATAACTGAATAAACAAACAACTTGATGTAAAGTTTTCTTAAGACATAGAGAAGAATTTGGGGAAAAAATAAAGTATGTTAAATTCTCCATTTATCTATCTCCACACCATTAACAGCTACAGTCCATATGGGATCGCAAAGAGTCAGACACAACTGAGTGACTATGTACCAAGTCCTGAAGATGTCCTGACTATGTACCAAGTCCTGAAGTGGTAGGGGTGTGAAAGCAAGGCATCACGCATCAAATTTGGTTGATCAAAGTTGTCCTTACTTAGGATTATGAACATACTCATTTACTCAGAGCATATAATTTTAGCATATTTATATTCAAAATTTCCTCAGCATAGGTTATCCTATTATCATTCTTATTTTCAAAACAAAATTGTGATACAGTCTGAGAAGCCCAGCTTCACATACTGGAATTCAGATCCAATTCTGGGAAGTCTAACTCCAGAATCCACAGACTACAAATACCATCATGTTGTGATGGTTAATTTTTTGGGTTCAGTTGACTAGGCTGTATTACCTAATTATTTAAACAAATACTAATAAAAGTGTTGTCATGAAAGCATTCTGTAGAAACATTTGACAACTGTAGTGAGTTGACTATCAATAAATTGATAATGTTTTGGTCCTTATCCAGTAGTTGAAATGTCTTAAGAGCAAAAAAAGGAAAAAAAATTCTACACGAAAATTGTAGCATAAGCTCCTGACTGTGTTTCCAGCCTACTGACCTATCTTAAAAATTTTGGACTTTTCTGCTGTATGGTTTCAAACTTGCCAAGTCCCACAATTAGAGAGCAAATTCTGTGGGGGAAAAAAATCTCTTAATATATACACATATATCCCATTGGTTTACTTTCTGTAGTGATCCTTGACCACTGCACACACTGTGCTATAAAATGCCAAGATATATAATGTTTCTCTCATTATCAAAAGTGTGTCCTTACAGCCAGGTGGCTATTCACTACTAAATGCTTGAAAACAGCTGTACTTATCTTTGGTAGTTCATTATCTAGGAAAGTCTGAATAGAGTGAGGTAAATTAACACCCAACTCATGGACCCCAAGTCCATGGGGTCGCAAGAGTCAGGCACGACTTAGTGACTAAACCACCACCATGTTCCAAGAACAAATTCTATTTAAGAGTCTGCTATTAATCCCATTTCCCTGATAGCTCAGCTGGTAAAGAATCCCCCAGCAATGCAGGAGACCCTGGTTCGATTCCTTGGTCAGGAAGATCCACTGGAGAAGGGATAGGCTACTCACTCCAGTCTTCTCACCTGGAGAATTCCATGGAGTGTATAGTCTATGGGGTTGCAAAGAATCCGACACAACTGAGCAACTTTCACTTTCACTTGCATTAACCCCTTGGGATAAAGAACAGGCTGCCTGTATTGATGACTCTTTCTGCTTCTTTCCACTCACTAAAATTCTACTTGACTTTCAAAACGTGGCTTAGCCTGTGTCCTCCATGAAAACCTTGCTGATTATTTCAGTCACATAGATGTTTCTTCTGTTTGAAACAACTGAGTACTGATTCTACACTTGTCATCTCATTCTCTAATTGCTCTTGACTGTATCTTAGGTCTACAGTTAGATTTTGAGCTCCAGAAGTTCACCTGTGAATTTAAGTGAGTGATCCACTAAGCAAATGTTCAGAAGGTGCTTGCTGGTTTGTCAGTTTGACTTGTAGCAGCATGGAATATGGCTCTTTGCAGGAATATGACCTGTGGAAGGATAACTGATCTGGTCCATGACAATGACACTCTATTCAACTGAGCATAAAAGCCTAAAAGAGAGTGCAGTGTATGTGTAGAGTCAGTATAAAGGATGATTCTAGACCAAACACTAAATCATAGACTAAGAATGTTTTGGAGCTCCATTAAGATTGTCAGTTACATATATATTTTGCATATTATACATTAGTAAAATTATTTTTAATTAAGTATTTCTGATAAGATTTATATTCCTCTTCTTTCATACATGTCTAACTACCACAAACTTTTATTATCATTCTAATAAACTTTTTTATTATCTTAATAAAAAATTAAATCCTAATGGCGCTTTAAGATATCTGATCATACTAGGCCAGTGACATTCATGATGTGTTTATTCCGAGTCATTCACAAATAGAAAAATTCACAAATTCATTCTGCTATGAATATACTTTCTTGCCTAAATTTTATTTGTCTTATGGCTAGGAGCTATCATTGGTAGTTAAATTTATTTTCAGGGCATTTTATATCCAGAATAAAAGTTAAATAACCTCAAGGGAGTTTTCCTACATGTTCCAACAGGTAGAGATAATGAATGGTTCTTTGCAATGTACATGGTTTAACTGTCAACTGAGCAACATATTCCCTCATATAGATTTTTCAGCATATGCATTTCAAATTTGCTGCTCAGAAAATGATCACCATACTACCTCCCAGGAATTTTTGAGAGTATATTATTGCTGAAAATATATGTGTCTTTTATTTGGAAAAAATAAAATATAGGGCACTAACCTAATCAGAGGTGGCAAAGTGGAAGCTTAGAGTTCAAAACCGGGCTAGAATGTATTACTTCCCTTCCTCCTTCCCTCCTGTCCTCCCTTTCTCCACGCCTTCCTCCCTCTTTTCTTTCTTTTTCATCATAAATGTCTTAGTTGGGAAAATTTTGTATAAGTTATATATTTGTGATTTGTTTAGAGAAATCAGAAGATCTGGCAACAAGATGAATGTTTCTACGTGGCTCGGGCTGAGTTTCCCCTTAAGACAAGCATTATTCTTCCATCAACCACAGTCCTTATCTTATAATATTAAAGCTAAGAATGGTCATTGAAGTGAATTGGTTATTATGAAGACAGTGACAGACTTTATTCACATTATTATTATAGACTCAGCTTTACCTTTAAGGCCTGTCCCCTGATTCATGGCCAAATATGTTTGAGATCCTCATTATAGATTCAGTTTTTTCTGTCCCACCACCTCATCTACCATTCTATGTGGCATTGGGCTATAAAAGATAATACTACTGAAGTTTTCATGCTGCTTCAGAAGATAAAGGGCATCTTCTGAACTGCACATTTTAGCAGCCCCCTCCTCTCCCAAGGCTAGCAATTTTAACTACTTGCTTCTGCTTTCTCACTTATATCACTGACAACTTCCATTAAGGAGGAGTTGACAGAATAGTTTCTGAGTATCCTGGTGATAGGTTATTTAGCATTTATTTTGCTTTAGTTAATAGAAATCTTTGTGTTTTCATCAGCAAGGAATCTCTGCATGAAGATGTGTTTTTGCTGATAATGAGGATTTTAAAAGGAAGAAATGGAAAAGTGACATCTAGCTGAGTAGACTGGTTTTAACATTAAGCTTTTGATGCTGCCCAATATGACTTGTCTGTAGCAGGAGAGGAGTTACTTAATTTTTCAACACCACAGGCTAGAGGGAAACCCGTTGTGTTAATTGTCCTCATAAATGAAACCAATGCGTTGTTGGGCTCCAGCATATCATTGTGCCCGGACACTTCATGTCTGATGGAGTAATAAGTGACTTTGCATGCAGAGCTGCACAGCATACACAAAGCAAGTCTCAGCTGTTATTACCACAGCGTAGCAATCTTCCTGCACCACAGAACTGGTCTCTTTCTGAAAAATAAAAGAGAAATACTCTTCATTGTAAAACAAAAGCAGAGTGAGCCACGTATGTCAGATAGTTTGAATAGGAAGTCAGTGGTTCCCTCTTCCTCCTCTTCTGCCTTTCCATATTCTCTAATGAAATTTGACTGCTCATCTGCTATTTCCAATCCCAGGCTTACATGCTGATTTTACTACCCACTTACCATTCTATTGCAGACAAAGGAGCAATAGGAGGAAGTGTTGTACTTTTCTATGGAAAATTGTACTTTTCTAGATAAAATTGATGTATCTCCTATATGTCACACACTACCCGTGAGCAAAATATTTGAGATTGCTTTTTCCCCAAAGAAGACAGAATGGCCTAGAGGAAGTCAGAAAATCTAGCTCTTTTTTTTTTTTTTTTTTTACTAACTAAGGAATTTTATCCAAGTCATATACCCTGTCTGAGCTTCATTTTGCATAAACAGAAGTCAGTTATATTCATAATAATAAAGTATTGATAATACTATAATGATAATAATAAAGTATTGATTATTCATAATAATCAATGAGACATAAATGTAGAAAAAAGATAAAGGCTAAAATGTTAGTGTAAGTTATAGAAGAAGTGATAAAAATAACATCATTTTAATACTTTTTCATCTGAGCCCCTTAGATTTTTGGCAGCATTCTGTCCCCATTCTCAGCTGATGTCCCTGGAAGTGGGGATATCTTGTTACCTGTCCCATTTACCAAGTGATGTCATGTTGAATTTAGTATGACTGTGCCCTGTCTATAAGGGAAGATATCTATATCAAAAACTTCCTCATCCTCTATTCAGCCTCCATCCCAGCTGAATAAAGCCACTTCCCATTCAATAAATGCCTACCCAGGGAATCATTTGGTTTATCAAAGTTTTTTATTTCAAAGAAATTAATGGATTTTGGATTAAAGACAAGGAAAAATAACAATGAGAGCAACAATAATAATGAGAGGAAATACAATGTCAAGGTTCTTGAAATTAGCCTGCACCACTTTCCATACATGTTTATCTCATATAGATAACTTATATTAACTTAGCTTATATATAATATAACTTATAGTACTCATGCATATTATCTCATACATCTCATATTAGATTGCTGCAAAAGTAGTAGCAGTTTGGGACCCTACATTTTAAATCATTATAACTAGACTCAAACACATCTTTATTAGTCAAAATAGGACATTACAATTGACATATTTTTGCCAACAAGAAATAAGTTTGTTTATTCCTGTAGTGTAAAAATTTGTGCTTCGGGATTTGATGAACTCTTGGAAAGCATTTTTCTGCATCCTGCTGGTTGTAGAAGCATTTTCCCTGCAAAAAGTTGTTGAGATGCTTGAAGCAGTGGTAGTCAGCTGGATAGAGGTCTTGTGAATATGGCAGATGAGGCAAAACTTTGTAGCCCAATTCGTTCAACTTCCGAAGCATTGGTTGTATGATGTGCAGTCAGCATTGTGGCAGAGAAGATTTGGGCTCTTTCTGTTGACCAATGCTGGCTGCAGGCAGAGCAGCGTTCAGGGCATCTCATCGATCTGTGGACCGTACTTCTCAGATGTAACGATTTCACTGGGATTCAGAAATCTCTAGTGGATCAGACGGATGGCAGACCGCCAAACAGTGACCATGACCTTTTTTAGTGCTAGTTTGGCTTTGGGAAGTGCTTTGGAGGTTCATCCAGGTCCAGCCACTGAGCTAGTTGTCACTGGTTACTGCATAAAATCCACTTTTCATTGCATATCACAGTCCGATCAAGAAATGGTTCATTGTTGTTGCGTAGAATAAAAGAAGATGAAATGACGATTTTTAAATTTGTGATCAGCTCAGGAGGCACCCACTTACTGAGCTTGTTCACCTTTCCAGTTTGCTTCAGATGCCAAGTGACTGTAGAATGATCAGCTCTTGGGCCATGTCTTATGTGGTTGTAAGAGGATCAGCTTTGATGGTTCTCTCCTTGTCAACTTCCAATGGCTGGCCCATAAGCTCTTCATCTTCACAGCCCTTGTCTCCTTTGCAGAACTTCTTGAACCACCACTGAACTGTATGTTCCTTAGCAGTTCTTGGGCCAAATATGTTGCTGCTGTTGAGAGTTGTTTCCACTGCTTTATGACCCAGTTTGAACACAAGTATAAAATCCCTTGAATTTGCTTTTTTATCTAACATTTCTGTAGTCTAAACTAGATATAAACAGCAAGTAATAATTCAGTAGTAAAAATACGTAAAGCAAGAAATGCACATTAAGATGATGTATAACACAACCACATTTATTTAGGAATGTATACCAATATCAAATGGCAAAGTTCAGCAATACAGAACCACAGTTACTTTTGCACCAACCCAATAGATATAACCTGTATTATTTCATAAATATATGTACATAAAGCCCAGTACTACCATCCTTATCTAAGATCATTCAGGTCACACCGCAGCAAGGTGCTGGATCTGAGCTATCAGATGTGGTTTTTCATTCCCCAAAGCAACAAACCTACTTCTGTAATTCTGAAACAACAGGAAGTGAGCAAGGAAGCTCACACACAGTGGCTGCTAACAGAAGGCCTTTAAGAATTTGTTCTGGCACAACAGCAAAGTGACGACCTGCTCAGACTGCAGAGAGGGTTAGGATAACATTCAGGTGGGACGAAACATGCAATATGTGAGAAAATCATCTGGATGGATCGAGAGGTCACCAGGTGCCATCACCTTGTGTATTTCGGGTAATTTATCTAGTTGCCCTACAGACAATGGTGGTTTAACTATAAAAGTTTATTTTTCATTCTTTGTAGCCCAGTGCAGATCAGGCATCTTTCCAAAGTGTTATATCTGATTAAACCAACTGTAAAACACAGCCGCATAGTTGTATAGAAAGGGGAAATGAAGTGCAAAAGAGACATGCCAGCTGCCAACTGCTTAGATCTCAAAGTTACACATGTCACCTCATTTCAAAGATAGCCATATGGGACATCTCATGGCAAGGAAGGCTGAAAATTGCAGGTAAGCTGTTGCCATCATTCCATGGAGGCAAGATGGGCCACCTGACCCCAGATTTGATTCAGATATCCAGAAGACACTGCACATGCAACAAGACTATATAAAAGATGCATTATTCATATAGTAAGGCTTTTGGGGGGGAGAGAGCAAGGAAGGTTCCCAGACAGGCCCCAAAATGTGCAGATAAGGCCAATTGGTGTCCAGAGTATCTAGGTAGGGTGACTGGCTTGGTGCTTTGTGGTGCTCAAAGTTTATGGTGAGAATTCTCTTATGCGTCTAAGAGCTTGTATGGCTTGAAATTCCACCAGCTTCAAAGAAGGGAGCATCTGGGCTTCCTTACCAGCCTGTCCAGATGAGAGGAGGGGTTTATATTCATAATAATAAAGTATTGATAATACTATAATGATAATAATAAAGTATTGATTATTCATAATAATCAATGAGACATAAATGTAGAAAAAAGATAAAGGCTAAAATGTTAGTGTAAGTTATAGAAGAAGTGATAAAAATAACATCATTTTAATACTTTTTCATCTGAGCCCCTTAGATTTTTGGCAGCATTCTGTCCCCATTCTCAGCTGATGTCCCTGGAAGTGGGGATATCTTGTTACCTGTCCCATTTACCAAGTGATGTCATGTTGAATTTAGTATGACTGTGCCCTGTCTATAAGGGAAGATATCTATATCAAAAACTTCCTCATCCTCTATTCAGCCTCCATCCCAGCTGAATAAAGCCACTTCCCATTCAATAAATGCCTACCCAGGGAATCATTTGGTTTATCAAAGTTTTTTATTTCAAAGAAATTAATGGATTTTGGATTAAAGACAAGGAAAAATAACAATGAGAGCAACAATAATAATGAGAGGAAATACAATGTCAAGGTTCTTGAAATTAGCCTGCACCACTTTCCATACATGTTTATCTCATATAGATAACTTATATTAACTTAGCTTATATATAATATAACTTATAGTACTCATGCATATTATCTCATACATCTCATATTAGATTGCTGCAAAAGTAGTAGCAGTTTGGGACCCTACATTTTAAATCATTATAACTAGACTCAAACACATCTTTATTAGTCAAAATAGGACATTACAATTGACATATTTTTGCCAACAAGAAATAAGTTTGTTTATTCCTGTAGTGTAAAAATTTGTGCTTCGGGATTTGATGAACTCTTGGAAAGCATTTTTCTGCATCCTGCTGGTTGTAGAAGCATTTTCCCTGCAAAAAGTTGTTGAGATGCTTGAAGCAGTGGTAGTCAGCTGGATAGAGGTCTTGTGAATATGGCAGATGAGGCAAAACTTTGTAGCCCAATTCGTTCAACTTCCGAAGCATTGGTTGTATGATGTGCAGTCAGCATTGTGGCAGAGAAGATTTGGGCTCTTTCTGTTGACCAATGCTGGCTGCAGGCAGAGCAGCGTTCAGGGCATCTCATCGATCTGTGGACCGTACTTCTCAGATGTAACGATTTCACTGGGATTCAGAAATCTCTAGTGGATCAGACGGATGGCAGACCGCCAAACAGTGACCATGACCTTTTTTAGTGCTAGTTTGGCTTTGGGAAGTGCTTTGGAGGTTCATCCAGGTCCAGCCACTGAGCTAGTTGTCACTGGTTACTGCATAAAATCCACTTTTCATTGCATATCACAGTCCGATCAAGAAATGGTTCATTGTTGTTGCGTAGAATAAAAGAAGATGAAATGACGATTTTTAAATTTGTGATCAGCTCAGGAGGCACCCACTTACTGAGCTTGTTCACCTTTCCAGTTTGCTTCAGATGCCAAGTGACTGTAGAATGATCAGCTCTTGGGCCATGTCTTATGTGGTTGTAAGAGGATCAGCTTTGATGGTTCTCTCCTTGTCAACTTCCAATGGCTGGCCCATAAGCTCTTCATCTTCACAGCCCTTGTCTCCTTTGCAGAACTTCTTGAACCACCACTGAACTGTATGTTCCTTAGCAGTTCTTGGGCCAAATATGTTGCTGCTGTTGAGAGTTGTTTCCACTGCTTTATGACCCAGTTTGAACACAAGTATAAAATCCCTTGAATTTGCTTTTTTATCTAACATTTCTGTAGTCTAAACTAGATATAAACAGCAAGTAATAATTCAGTAGTAAAAATACGTAAAGCAAGAAATGCACATTAAGATGATGTATAACACAACCACATTTATTTAGGAATGTATACCAATATCAAATGGCAAAGTTCAGCAATACAGAACCACAGTTACTTTTGCACCAACCCAATAGATATAACCTGTATTATTTCATAAATATATGTACATAAAGCCCAGTACTACCATCCTTATCTAAGATCATTCAGGTCACACCGCAGCAAGGTGCTGGATCTGAGCTATCAGATGTGGTTTTTCATTCCCCAAAGCAACAAACCTACTTCTGTAATTCTGAAACAACAGGAAGTGAGCAAGGAAGCTCACACACAGTGGCTGCTAACAGAAGGCCTTTAAGAATTTGTTCTGGCACAACAGCAAAGTGACGACCTGCTCAGACTGCAGAGAGGGTTAGGATAACATTCAGGTGGGACGAAACATGCAATATGTGAGAAAATCATCTGGATGGATCGAGAGGTCACCAGGTGCCATCACCTTGTGTATTTCGGGTAATTTATCTAGTTGCCCTACAGACAATGGTGGTTTAACTATAAAAGTTTATTTTTCATTCTTTGTAGCCCAGTGCAGATCAGGCATCTTTCCAAAGTGTTATATCTGATTAAACCAACTGTAAAACACAGCCGCATAGTTGTATAGAAAGGGGAAATGAAGTGCAAAAGAGACATGCCAGCTGCCAACTGCTTAGATCTCAAAGTTACACATGTCACCTCATTTCAAAGATAGCCATATGGGACATCTCATGGCAAGGAAGGCTGAAAATTGCAGGTAAGCTGTTGCCATCATTCCATGGAGGCAAGATGGGCCACCTGACCCCAGATTTGATTCAGATATCCAGAAGACACTGCACATGCAACAAGACTATATAAAAGATGCATTATTCATATAGTAAGGCTTTTGGGGGGGAGAGAGCAAGGAAGGTTCCCAGACAGGCCCCAAAATGTGCAGATAAGGCCAATTGGTGTCCAGAGTATCTAGGTAGGGTGACTGGCTTGGTGCTTTGTGGTGCTCAAAGTTTATGGTGAGAATTCTCTTATGCGTCTAAGAGCTTGTATGGCTTGAAATTCCACCAGCTTCAAAGAAGGGAGCATCTGGGCTTCCTTACCAGCCTGTCCAGATGAGAGGAGGGGGACGGGTGAAGAGCTGTGGCTTGAGGTGGAGTCAAAGCCTTCACTGTATCTTGCCCCTGATGTCTGACCGATGACTGAAGTGTTTCTTTAATTTTCATTTGAACTTTTATGTAAGTCACATGGTTTACCTAACTCTTTGTGGCCTATGGCCTTAAACTGATAAGGGAGGCAAAAGTTCCCCTAAGTGGCTTGCTCAAAAGCCCAAAATTGTGTTTCTTTGGAAGTGAAACGAGGGTTTTGTCACATTGCTGTGACTAAGCCTTGAAAGGAATAAGGAGCATCTTGTCAATCGAATGTGTGTAGAGTCATTTGTGACTTTGACTCATATTTTCAAAATTTCTGAAGGAAGAGATTCCACAGCTTTTACCCTCAAGGAGGAACCTTTGGCTATGAAATCATTGTTGCTCTCATTGGTCAGATCAGATGAGAAACAGCCCAAGGGTCTGTAAAAATGTTCAGAGGGGGGCTGCTGTTTGCCAAGAAATATGTGGTCAGATGATTGCTTGAACTTTAGTTGGCTGTGCTAACCCTTTAGTCCCATCCTTTACCAAGAGCATCCTTGTTGAGCGATGAGAAGTTGCAGTTTTCTGGAAAGTCCCATCACACGTAATGATGACCCTGCCATGACCTTTGATGTTCAGGAGGGTCTCGGTCCAAGGGAGGGGTGAGCCCCGCTAACATCAGGCTGTTTGTCAAGGGACTGAGGGAAGAGGCACCCCCTCCTGTGGATAGGGTAAACTCCAGGGATCAGGTTTGACTCTATCCTATGGGTATACTTTTCATTTAGGCAAGGAGGCCTCTGTGGTTGTGCCAGGCTTGCAAGATGTTTCTATGAACCAAAGCACAATGGGCATCTAGGCATACGGAGCTACAGGCTTACGGCTGTGAGAGGCTCCATGTCCTGGTGATCAGAGTATGTGACCAGCAGTTGCCACTATAATGGCATAGTGTGAGGTTGACGAAGGCAATTTCTTGTTTCAGAAGCCAGTGGACCACCTATGGTCATCGTGGGTGATACAGACCCTCCAAGAGGCATGAGAGGATGTTGCTGAGTCTTCTGCAATGAAGGAGTTTCTTCATTGGCATTAATGAGAACCTCTGTTGCATTGCAATTTAGACAGATTTCATAGCCTTTTCTTTGCAAAAAGTTTCATTCAATTATGGGTAGAGTGGTGAATACCAGTGTCAATGGGCTTAAGAAAAAAAATTTTAATGAGGAATTTGTTGTCTCCAGAACACAAAGAGGCCTATAAAATATGCTGGGCTTCTATTAATATTGTGGGTTTTAAGATGGTAAGTGGACGTTCTGACAGCATCAGAGAAGGGGTGGTTTTAGTTTACCAAATAATTTTCAAGGATTAATTGAGGCTTTATAGTATGTGTGGGGCAATGGCCTGTGCCCTTTATGCCAGCACCTTTGTGACTATTTTTATGCCCTGGATGAGTATGTCAGATATTTCAAGTGAATCTTGGAGGAGAGGCATCAGTGTGATGTCACACCCAGTCCCCTGGAAAAAGTTGTCTGTGGTTAAGACATATTCATATAGTTTCATTATTTTTAGTAATCTCACTTAAAAAATCTGGCAGCTGAAAAAATACTAGATGTTCATCAATTATGTATCCCTTTTCAATAGCTGGTCATGAGTTTGAGTAAATTCTGGGAGTTGGTGATGGACAGGGAGCCCTGGCGTTGCTGCAGTCCATGGGGTCACGAAGAATCGGACACAACTGAGCAACTGAACTGAACTGAACTGAATCTCTCATTCTGACGGCTGAGCAGTAAAGAATCCACCTGTAATGCAGGAGACACTGGTTCAGTACCTGGGTCAGGAAGATCCCCTGGAGAAGGAAATGGCAACCCACTTCACTATGCTTACCTGAAAAATCCCATGGACAGAGGAGCCTGGCGGGCTACAGTCCATGGAGTCACAAAGAGTTGACATGACTGAACACAGATACATGCAATCTCTTATTCTTGAGTTTGAACTCAAGCCCCACAGTGTTGTCTGAACCTTTCCAAAGTTAAGAACATCAGAACTTGTCATATGTGTATGTAGCTGAGAGGATGTTTTCATAGTATGTTTAACAGGAGCCATTTAGAGTCTCCCACATTTTAAATCTTTCTTCCCACCTGTTATTGCGATCTCATTCCACCATTAACAATGTATGAACCTGGATTAAACCATGGTTTATTCTAGGAATCCCTTTCAAAATACAGTTGGAAAGAAATCCTCTTTAATATAATCGATGTAGTTAATTGTTGATTATGAATTAATTTCTCATAGTACTTAGTACAGTTGTGAGAATATGGGCAATAAAACAGAACTTTTTGGTAGGAAGGAGAGAATGTAAGGGTTAAGGACATGAAGGTTCTACTTTCTTTTTTTTAAATTTATTTATTTTAATTGGAGTCTAATTACTATACAATTAGTGGTTTTTGCCATATATTGACATGAATCAGCCGTGAGTGCACATGTGTTTCCCATCCTGAACCCCCCTCGTAGGATTAATTGAGGCTTTATAGTATGTGTGGGGCAATGGCCTGTGCCCTTTATGCCAGCACCTTTGTGACTATTTTTATGCCCTGGATGAGTATGTCAGATATTTCAAGTGAATCTTGGAGGAGAGGCATCAGTGTGATGTCACACCCAGTCCCCTGGAAAAAGTTGTCTGTGGTTAAGACATATTCATATAGTTTCATTATTTTTAGTAATCTCACTTAAAAAATCTGGCAGCTGAAAAAATACTAGATGTTCATCAATTATGTATCCCTTTTCAATAGCTGGTCATGAGTTTGAGTAAATTCTGGGAGTTGGTGATGGACAGGGAGCCCTGGCGTTGCTGCAGTCCATGGGGTCACGAAGAATCGGACACAACTGAGCAACTGAACTGAACTGAACTGAATCTCTCATTCTGACGGCTGAGCAGTAAAGAATCCACCTGTAATGCAGGAGACACTGGTTCAGTACCTGGGTCAGGAAGATCCCCTGGAGAAGGAAATGGCAACCCACTTCACTATGCTTACCTGAAAAATCCCATGGACAGAGGAGCCTGGCGGGCTACAGTCCATGGAGTCACAAAGAGTTGACATGACTGAACACAGATACATGCAATCTCTTATTCTTGAGTTTGAACTCAAGCCCCACAGTGTTGTCTGAACCTTTCCAAAGTTAAGAACATCAGAACTTGTCATATGTGTATGTAGCTGAGAGGATGTTTTCATAGTATGTTTAACAGGAGCCATTTAGAGTCTCCCACATTTTAAATCTTTCTTCCCACCTGTTATTGCGATCTCATTCCACCATTAACAATGTATGAACCTGGATTAAACCATGGTTTATTCTAGGAATCCCTTTCAAAATACAGTTGGAAAGAAATCCTCTTTAATATAATCGATGTAGTTAATTGTTGATTATGAATTAATTTCTCATAGTACTTAGTACAGTTGTGAGAATATGGGCAATAAAACAGAACTTTTTGGTAGGAAGGAGAGAATGTAAGGGTTAAGGACATGAAGGTTCTACTTTCTTTTTTTTAAATTTATTTATTTTAATTGGAGTCTAATTACTATACAATTAGTGGTTTTTGCCATATATTGACATGAATCAGCCGTGAGTGCACATGTGTTTCCCATCCTGAACCCCCCTCGCACCTCCCTCCTCATCCCATCCCTCTGGGTCATCCCAGTGCACCAGCCCTGAGCACCCTGTCTCATGCATCAAACCTGGACTTACAGTAGGTATATCCAAATGGGGTTTCATAAAGTGGCTCTTGGTTTCAAGGAGAAAATCAAGTGAAGATATGGAAAACTGACAAGATCATCTACACCAGCCTGAAAACTTTCTACAGGTTTGTTAACTCCAAAGATAGCAGTAAAATATTAACAGCATTTTAGGGAGTATGCTTTACATTTTTATTGTTTTCCAAAGGATCACAAATAATTGGAGTTAGGCAAAAATGCGAAAGAACTGATTTATCCCATACTTTTTCAGGTAAGGACATGGGACACCAGAGAAGGCTGAGTAACGGATTCCAAGTCGGAAGCGAGGTTGCACCAAGGTGTTCTTTACAGCTGTTTGTACGCTCTCGTGTGAGCACGGTGAACCGTGTGCCGATCTCAGTCTGGTTTATGTTTCTGCCCTTTTCTCTGTCTGCCCTCCTCTGTATGATGCTCATATGGGCCCTACTTGTGCTTAGGGTCCAGTTCAGAAGATCCCTGTAAGCTCAGTCTGGACCAGGGTCTACTACAGTGTGGCTTCTTCCCAGTGTAACTTTAATCTTACCTAGTACTTATCACGTAGAAGATTGTTAACTGTTAACTTACCTGTCTTTCAGACACTGCTCATATCCTTATGTCCTATTTTTCTTTGTACCCCTAAAGGTAATAACTGTCTCTAATCCCTCTCCATAATCTCTCTGTGGCTGACACAAAGTAATTGCTACCCAAATGACTATCTGCTAGAACTCTCATTTTATACAACACAGATTTTCTTTCTCTCTTTATTTTTACTTGACTATAAGGTTAAATTCCCTTCTATGTAATGTGAACTTCAAAAGAGACAGATCCGTTTTTCCTCTACCAGCCATAATTTGCAATATCATAACGGATACTCGTATTTATCTTTTCAAGTTCAGTCATCTTTCTCTTCACCATATGTTACTTTTCAAAACTTGAATTCATTGTTATTTCCCAAACTTGTAGCCCTGCCATTTCGATTCCCCAGTAAGGTCTCCAAAACAGGACAAATCTGTTTAGAAGGATGCATTATAATTTTCATTTGTCATAGTTCCATTCATTTATTTTACATATCTGACATATGTTTTGACACCTTCAATTCCACTGAAATATTCATAATTTTTGCAGCCTCAAGCAGTATTCTTAGTAGCCTCTATAAATTCAGAACACATTAGGAGGATAAACAATGTCGGGTTATTTTAACTATTTTGCATTGAACACAGACACTTTTGTCAAATAAAAGGAACATTGTCAGAGGTGCAAGAGAGCAATGGAAATCTCTACAGAAAAAAGTTACCAATACTTCTTAGGAGGAGCATGACATGAAACTTTTATCATGATCATTTCCCAACTATGAAGGGAAAGTAGACATTTTATCCAAGTGCGTGATAACTATTAAACTTTCTATGTTCAGCTTCTGTTATGGGGGAAATTTCTTTGGCTTCTCAGTGTTTTATTTGAGAGATTCGAATATATTTAACATGCGGTGTGAAAATTATACCTTGCACACTTCCTCAAGAATGCATTGTGTGACACTGTTCAGTTCAGTTCAATCTCTCAGTCATGTCTGACTCTTTGCGACCCCATGGACTGCAGCATGCCAGGCTTCCCTGTCCGTCACCAACTCCCAGAGCTTGGTCAAACTCATGTCTACGTGAATTCAGATAATGGTGTCATTATCTAGTTCAAATTAGACATCTTTGTGATTTTTAGAGATCATGATACTACGTTTCAGTTTATTGTTATTTTGGGAATTTACTTTAAATATATCTACAATAGCATAAAATAAGCGCTGTGCTCAACTGTAAAGATTATTAAAGTGTAGGTCATATCAGGAACTACAAAGCATTTGAGATTTTTATATTCAGTTCAGTTCAGTCACTCAGTCATGTTTGACTATTTGCAACCCCATGGACTACAGACACAAGGCTTCCCTGTCCATCACCAACTCCTGGAGCTTGCTCAAACTTATGTCTATCCAGTGGGTGATGCTATCCAACCGCCTCATCCTCTGTCATCCCTTTCTCCTCTTGCCTTCAATCTTTCCCAGCATTGGGGTCTTTTCAAATAAATCAGTTCTTAGAGTCAGGTGGCCAAAATGTTGGAGTTTCAACTTCAGCTTCAGTCCTTCCAATGAATATTCAGGACTGATTCCTTTAGGATTGACTGGTTGGGTCTCCTTGCAGTCCAAGGGACTCTCAAGAGTCTTCTCCAACACCACAGTTCAAAAGCATCAATAATCAATTCTTTGGTGCTCAGCTTTCTTTATAGTCCAACTCCCACATCCATACAGTTCAGTTCAGTCGCTCAGTTGTGTCCCACTCTTTGCAACTCCATGAACCGCAGCACGTCAGGCCTCCCTGTCCATCACCAACTCCCGGAGTCCACCCAAACCCATGTCCATTGAGTTGGTGATACCATCCAACCATCTCATCCTCTGTTGTCCCCTTCTCCTCCTGCCCTCAATCTTTCCCAGCATCAAGGTCTTTTCAAATGAGTCAGCTCTTTGCATCAAGTGGCCAAAATATTAGAGTTTCAGCTTCAACATCAGTCGTTTCAATGATAGCCAGGACTGATCTTCAGAATGGACTGGTTGGATCTCCTTGCAGTCCAAGGGACTCTCAAGAGTCTTCTCCAACACCACAGTTCAAAAGCATCAATTCTTCTGCACTCAGTTTCTTTATAGTCCAACTTTCACATCCATACATGACCACCGGAAAAACCATAGCCTTGACTAAACAGACCTTTGTTGGAAAGTAATGTCCCTGCTTTTTAATATGCTGTCTAGGTTGGCCACAGCTTTTCTTCCAAGGAGCAAACATCTTTTAATTTCATGGCTGCAGTCACCATCTGCAGTGATTTTGGAACCCAAGAAAGTAAAGTCTCTTACTGTTTCCATTGTTTCCCCATCTATTCATCTCGAAGTGATGGGACTGGATGCCATGATCTTAGTTTTATGAATGCTGAGTTTTAAGCCAACTTTTTCGATCCTGTTTCACTTTCATCAAGAGGCTCTTTAGTTCCTCTACGCTTTCTGCCATAAGGGTGGTGTCATCTGCATGTCTGAGCTTATTGATATTTCTCCCGGCAATCTTGATTCCAGCTTGTGCTTCATCCAGCCTGGCATTTTTATCAGTGTGTATGTGGGATATTGGTCTGTAGGTTTCTTATTACATTTTGGTCTGTCTTTGATATCAGGATTGTACAGGCGTCACTAAATGAATGGAGAAGTTTACTCTTTTTTCTGAAAAATTTATCTTTTAAATTTTTAATGGAATTATCCACTGAAGCTATTTGGATTTGAGCTTTGCCTTAAAGGAAGATTTTAAGCTACTAATTCAATATTTAATTACTTATTACTAATTTCATTTGATACAGGGTTTCAGGTTTTTTAATTTTCTTCTGTAATTTTGGCTATTTCTATTTTACACTATACATTGTCCATTTTTATCTAAATTCCCTAATCTTTTGGTATACAGTTTGTTAGCTTTTTAAATGTTGAGTTTTAAGCCAACTTTTTCACTCTCCTCTTTCACCTTCATCAAGAGGCTCTTTAGCTCCTCTTCACTTTCTGCCATTAGAGTGGTGTCATCTGCATATCTGAGGCTATTGCTATTTCTCTCAGCAAGCTTAATTCCAACTTGATCTTAATCTAGCCTGGCATTTCTCATGATGTTGTCTGTATATAAGTTAAATAAACAGGGTGACGATATACAGTCTTGATGTACTCCTTTCCCAATTTCGACCAGTTCATTGTTCCATATCTGTTCTAACTGTTGCTTCTTGACTTGCATACAGGTTTCTCAGCAGATGTATCAGGTGGTGTGGGATTCCCATCTCTTGAAGAATTTTCCACAGCTTGTTGTGGTACACACAGTCAAAGGCTTTAGCATAGTTACTGAAGCAGAAGTAGGTGTTTTTCTGGACTTCTCTTGCTTTTCCTATGGTCCAACAGATGTCGGCAGTTTGATCTTTGGTTCCTCTGCCTTTTAAAAGCCAGCTTGTACATGTGGAATTTCTCTCTTTACATGCCGTTGAAGCCAAGCTTGAAAGATTTTGAGCATTACCTTGCTAGCATGTGAAATGAGTGCAACTCTGTCATGGTTTGAACACTCTTTGGCATTGCCTTTCTTTGGGATTGGAATGAGAACTGGCCTTTTCCAGTCCTGTGGCCACTGCTGTTTTCCAAATGTGTGGGCTTATTGAGTGCAGCACTTCTACAGCATCATCTTTTAGGACTTGAAATAGCTCACCTGGAATTCCATCTCCTCCACTAGCTTTGTTCATAGTAATGCCTCCTAAGGCCCACTTGACTTCACACTCCAGGTGAGTAATCACACCGTCGTGGTTATCTGGATCATAAAGACCTTTTTTGTACAGTTCTTTTGTGTATTTTTGTCACCTTTTCTTAATCTCATCTGCTTCTGTTAGGTCTATATTGTTTCTGTCCTTTATTGTGCCCATCTTTGCATGAAATATTCCCATTGTATCTCTAATTTTCTTGATGAGATCTCTAGTCTTTTCCATTCTATTGCTTTCCTCTATGTGTTTGTATTTTTCAGTTAAGAAGGCTTTTCTATCTCTCCTTGCTGTTCTTTGGAATTCTGCATCAGATGGGGTTATCTCCCCTTTCTCTTTTGCCTTTCACTTATGGTCTTTTCTCGGCTATTTGTAAGACCTCTTCAGATAAGCCTTTTGACTTTTTGCATTTCTTTTTCTTAGGGATGGTTTTGATCACTGCCTCCTGTATAATGTTGGGAACCTCCAACCATAATTCTTCAGGCACTCTATCAGATCTAATCACTTGAATCTATTTGTCACTTCCACTGCATAATCATAAGGGATTTGGTTTACGTCTTACCTAAATGGCCTAGTGGTTTTCCCTCCTTGCTTCAGTGTAAGTCTGAATTTTGTAGTAACGAGTTTATACTAATAAATTTTAGTATGTGATGTTTGTTTTCTTTCAATTTGGAATTTTTGAGATTCATTTTATGGAGCAATGCATTATCTCTCCTGAAGAACATTGCATCTGTGCTTATGAAGGATGTATAGTCAATGGCTGTTGGGTGGATCATTCTATAATTAAGTCATTAAAGTTGATAGTTTTTGCTCCTTGATTTTATAATTGTCTATAATTATTAAAAGTGATTTGTTGAAACTTTAGACTATTATCTTTAAATTGTCTATTTGTTTCAGTTGTATCAATTTTTATTTTATGAATTTTAGGATTATATGTTATATGTGCATACTCTTTTACTTTTAAAGAATTAACCAATCAATATGTATATATATTAACATTTAGTAGTCTTATGCAGAGTACATCATGAGAAACACTGGGCTCTGTCTCTTATACACATCTAGATGTGTATAAGAGACAGATATCAATTCAATTCAATATCAATTTCAATATCAGTATCAATTTCAAATGATAATGAAATCATTTGTTCAATATTTCCATACTGAACAAGTGAAAACCAGTATGTTTACTGTGATTATACTTTATCCAGTGAATAAACTATGAATGAATAAAGAGTTTATGTAAACTCTCCACTTGACATTTTAATTACTAATACACTGTCGTCTTTGGCCAGGTTAATATGTCTTAAAATTCCATATACATACCTTCTATGCCCAAATACTGTATTCAGTTGGAAGCTACTCAATAATCATTTGAAAGATTAATTAATGAATTACTTCTTTATACACTGAGTAAAAAAATAAGTATGGCATTTTAGGTATGTCTATAATCAATTCTAATTGGTTCAAATTTTGTAACTATGTTAATCTCATATTGTTTTACTACATAGAGGAAAGATAGCACAATTGGAATTAGGAACCATATTAGAATATAAAGTTACTTTACATTGTTGGTACTAATACAAACTGTGTAATACAAGTATTCACTTTCTCAATAACAAAATTCAGACAAAGGATATCATATTAACATATTTGCTAAATGATGATTCTTGAAGTATATTTATACCTTATTTGAAGAAAAATATTATAACTCAGCACCATAGAATAAGACCCTTCTTAAATTCACTTAAATTCATCAAACAGTAGAATGATGCAAGGCGCTATTTCTTAGATGGCTACCCTATGGTAATGAGCATATAATGTAGAAGAAAACCAATTGTCTTTTTATTTCCAATCAAGTCAACAAGTCTAGTTAATTCTTTCTTCTTTTCATACAAAGGATAAATTCCCAGAACTGAAAATGTTGTTGGAATGAGTATAAGCTTCTTGTTATTAATTTTCTGGCAGTAAGTAAATTATAATTGTACAATGTTGCCTGTTATGTGAGCTTTTTTTCATTTAAATGAATAAGGTTTATATTCCTGTTAAAACACTGCACATTTTGTTCCTATACTTTCGTATTTCTAGAAAATAATAAACACAGCATATAAAAGAAGCTAAAAATAATTAAAAACAGAAAATGAAAACCGTGTCCCTATAGCATTCTTTGCACTTTAAAATTTTTTCCTGCAAGCATATTTGCAATGCACTTTACCCATAATAAATCTGATAAACATTTTATTTTAATATCCTTGTACTTTTTATATTAGCCATCCAGATGAGTAAAATAGTCCAGGGTGTTTTTATACGAAAAATGAGAAAAATAACTTGCCTAAGTGGAATAGTGGAATAGACTCAAGCTTATACACTTTTAGCAATAAGAAGCAAAATTCAGCTGCCTAAACAATATCGTGGATTTATTGACTCATGATTTAAAGTCTAGCAGTAGCTTAGGCTTCAGGTCAATTAAATCAAAGACCTAGATCAGTTGCTTGCAATTTTCTCACCTTGCCTCTTTCTCATGTATTGATTTTATTGTGTTGCATGGTCATAAAGTGGCTGCTGGCAGTAACAAAAGCTACATCTTCCTGTGCATGTGTGTTGCAGAGAACATTTCTTCCATGATCATGGAAAAAATGTTCTTAACCTTGATTGGATTAGTAATATAAACTCTTTATTGACTGGAGGTCCAGTAACATGTCATCCCAGATTGGCCTAAGGCTGGGTCAGTGCTCATTACTTAAACATTTGTTACCAGGGAAGGTTCCTGACGCCTGAGGTCAAATCAATACCTACTGCCAACATGGCGACTGTGATTATCTGGAGAAGCATTTGGCTATTTTTTTGTTTGTTTTTTCTCCAAAGGCAGCTGCTGTTTTATTGGAACTAGCTTACAAGGATATTCAATGCTTTTGGAATAATCACGAACAATGCAAATGATCCCACACACTTATCTAGACCCTACAGATCCCCAGTAATACAGAGCTTGATGACCATCCATTACTAATACCAGTTTGACAGGTACTTTCTCCCTGCAGTCTTGTTTCAGTAACACTTCAGTAGTGACGACAAGCTAAATTTTGTTCTTCTTTAACTACCCCTGGCTTTTTTTTTTTTTAAGTTAATTTATTTATTTTAATTGGAGGCTAATTACTTTACAGTATTGTGATTGTTTTTGCCATACATTGACATGAATCAGCCATGGGTGTACATGTGTGCCCCATCCTGAAACCCCCTCCCACCTTTCTCCCCATCCCATCCCTCAGGGTCATCCCAATGATTATTTGGAAAGGAAAAGAGTAGATACAGAGCAGCTGAGAAATAGTTGAATAGTTTGCTTTAATCTTCAAAACTGGTTTATGAAGACCACACCACCTTCCCTATCTCCCTGCTGTGTCCATCTCTCTCACCAGACAAGAAGGGTACCATCACAATCATACTCGTCTTACTGGATATCCTATTTCAATTTTTAAACCACTATCTACGTATAGAAATTCCAAAAGCTAAAACTTTAAAAGTCAACTTTTATTTTTTCCTTATTCCACATAACCAGTTGCTCACAAATCATGCTTATCTGCTAAATATTTCTTGAAGTGGCTTCCCTTCTAAACCCTCTTCCTTCTTTTCATGGGTACAATTGCTTCATGTACAGTCCACGTATGGCCGAGATTCATGCAACAGCATCATAAGTGTTTTCCTCTGTTTTCTGATTTATAATCTTTGTTAAATCTGATTCCTTTTGCAATTTTCCTTTTCACCAAAGTTAAACATATAATAGGTTGAAGATTTTCTTAGGGTGGCTTCTTTAATTACTATTGAATTTACACCTATATCTCAATTTATACTCTTTGTTTCTTTGTATGCATTTTGGATTGGTATTACCAGAGTTTGCCTAAACTAATTTAATTTTTACTTTATTTTTAAAATATTAATATATTATATATTTAACTTCTTTTTGCCTTAATGTTTTCCTATTTTGGAGGATTTACTCTGCTAACTTTTTGAACTTACTAAATTGAAGTCTGAATTTCATTTTTATGATATATACATTTGAGGCTAAATGTAATCCTCTAAATACAACTTTCGTTATATTCCTGAAGTTTAATTGTCCATCATAAATGCTTCCCAGCTCAACGCAAAGATTGTTCATAAATTCAAACAATTGTTGTTTAATAATTTCCTTTTGGGCTTCTTTGGTGGCTCAGTGGTAAAGAATCTGCCTTCAGTGCAGGAGGCCCAGGTTTGATCCTGGGTCAGGAAGATCTTCTGGAGCAGGGAATAGCAACCCACTCCTGTATTTGTGCCTGGAGAATCCCATGGACAGCGGAGCCTGGCAGGCTACAGTCCCTGGGGTCTCAAAGAGTCGGACATAACTGGGCAACTGACACTTTCACATTTTCCTGCTTTATACAATTTTTTTCTTTATTTCATATTTTTGATCCTATACTATGTCTTCTACCACTACTAAATTAATCTTTTAAACTTCAAATCACTTCCATGGTTAAATTAAAAAAAAAAAAAAAACTCTGAATTTGAATTTACCTGAAAAGTTGAGTTGCACACATTGAAAATGTCTGCTCTTTCATCAAAGTCATAATTCATGGGAATGAAATGCTTTGAATAGGAAAAGAAAATTTTAAACTAGTAAAATAGAAATGACTTAGTAAAATTAATTTTCTTTAAATATTTCAGATGTTTGAAGGTACTGTCACTGACATATCTTTAGCTTAAATATGTTTAAGCATTTAAAAAAATAGCTCTTGCTAAAGGCTAAGAAAAGTACCTATTAAGAACTATATAACTTCATTCTCTATGTGTAGACAAATAACATTTAAGGCAGATTACCTTGATTTACATGAAACAAATCCCTGAGTATTCTGCCCAAAGTTTAAATACTCATCCTTCATATTGTTAAATACGTAGTAGAGAAATATTCAGTCTGCTGTATTCTTTAGCAGTAGAGAATCTGCCTGAAAAGTCTCTTTAAAATGAATTGCTTCTGTGTAGTAAGACTATAATGAGAAAACAATGTCAGACTTACAAACCTTTATGCTCATTTTGTTCTCCACCTTGAACCCAACAGAACAGAATCCCTCCACGTCTTCCAGCAGTAACACATTAAAGGGCTCAAGGGATTCCAAGCGTTCTTGACCATATTTCACCATTTGCAATATTTGGAACCACAGTACCAATTCTGCAGCAACTTTGTTACAAACACATGTGCAGGAACAAGGAAGAGAATAAAGAGACAGCCAGAAGCTGAGGAAAAGGAAGAGGAAATTTTAGTCTGCATGGAGAAGGCAATGGCACCCCACTCCAGTACTCTTGCCTGGAAAATCCCATGGATGGAGGAGCCTGGTGGGCTGCAGTCCATGGGGTCGCCAAGAGTCGGACACGACTGAGTGACTTCACTTTCACTTTTCACTTTCATGCATTGGAGAAGGAAATAGCAACCCACTCTGGTGTTCTTGCCTGGAGAATCCTAGGGACGGGGGAGCCTGGTGGGCTGCTGTCTTTGGGGTCGCACAGAGTCGGACACGACTGAAGTGACTTAACATCAAGTGAAAGTTATTCAGTCGTGTCTGACTCTTTGCGATACCATGGAGTATACAGTCCATGGAATTTTCCAGGCCAGAATACTGGAGTGGGTAGCCTTTTTCTCTTCTCCAGGGTCTCTTCCCAATCCAGGGATCAAACCCAGGTCTCCCACATTGCAGGCAGACTCCTTACCAGCTGAGCCACATTAGTCTGCATGGCTGCAAATTAATCCAAATCACAGTAGCAGAGCAAAGCTCCCAAACATTGCAGTTATACTCCTGATGCTTCCTACCATGTGCTCTCATCACACTCATGCAGACAGTTACACATCAAGGATGCTTCTTACCTTAATCACAAAAGTGTTCCATTCTCTATTATACATCTTGCAGCTCATGAAAATGAGTACATGCATTTTATTCTGAGTCTCTCACTTAAACCGTAATCTCAAAGCACTGCATCTCAGAGATGACCTTTTCTCCCTTTCTTAGATTCACTGGTGAAATCTTACCTACATGCAACCTTCTTCCATCAGAAACATAGACATTGAACTCTCTATCTCTAACATGAACTAGATGATTATTTTTCTATTAGTATATGGATATGTTAAGGTTTATATCTAATTTATCACCGTATCTCTTAGAAAAGTTTATGCCATTTGGTAATATGGAATCTTTTTTCTGAATTTAAAGAGAAATGCTAAATACTTAAGAAGGAGAGAACACTCGGTGCATATGCATCCTAAGTGCTCCCACTATATCAAAACAAATTTAAACCATCATCAAATCAATTACTTTATGAAAAATCAAATTGAAAATGCCATCATCAAGTAGTTATCTAAGAGAAGAAAGGTCAAGTTTTTTAAACAAGCAATTTTACCAAATAATCTTTCCTGAACTTTTATCAGGAACAACATGAAAAGATCTTTCTAGAGAAAAAGATGAGAAACGGCGGTATGTTAGTGTGCAGGAGAGAGAAATGAAGAAATGCTCTGAAGAAATGTTAGTGAAATGGTTGCATAAACTCTGAGACAAAGAGAGGTTTATATTAAGATTTTTTACTGCAGTCTGTCCCTAGCTGGTTTGTACAATATGTGAACACTTCTGTGTAGCCAGGGACTATGACCTCCCAGGCTCTGTTCATTGTTCCATGAAAAAAATACACACAGAAACCTCAAGTGTTGTTTATCTGAACACACAGAATCTTGTAGCATGGTTTTGATCCATATATGCTTCAGAAATATTCACAAAATATCATATTGCACTTTTATACCAAATTATAGAATGAAATTCAAGTAAAAATATTTTAAAGAGAGAATTATCTGCTTTTATCAAAATTAGTTATGAGTTGTCATATTTGCTGAAGTTTAATTTCTGAAGTCTATGCTCTCTGTTTTTAATAGAGAAGTGATAGAAACTAAATATCAACTCACTTTCCTTCCACCAGGGACGATGCATACCAGTCCTATGCCATCTAAATAAGATTTCATAAAACAGAAAGATAGGACAGAGACAGTTCTAATGACGAAATGGACCATAGTAACACATGCAAACTCTCCTTGCTGTCTCATTGTCTCTTTCTCTCTATATATATAGTTACATGTCTATGGATGAATATATATATGAAACTTTACATTTAATTATGGTAAAATTCATACACTATAGAATTTACCATTTTAACAATATTAAAGAATAATATTCAGTAACATTAATTACATTCATCGAAATATAACATTATAAAAAAGGACTGTAAGTATGCAGCATGGTAAGCCATTTTAGAATATTATTTTTTTTTCTAAGAGAAAAGAGAAATACATATTCTTCATTTAATTGAAAGCAGAACTTGAAAAGGCACCACTTGTAATGTAAGAGTAAGAAAAAGCCAGGCTATAACTTTCTTAAATTTATTAAGTAACTGAGGTTACAGGAAAACCATATAGCATATAATCTAAGGAAAAAAATCTGTCCTTCCAAAGTACGATTAGTTACAAGCACTGGCTCACATAGGGCAATGTACAAGAGGAACAGAAGTCAAATTAGGAACCAAGAGAAACTTCCTCAAACTGATTAAGTAACTGCCCTGCAGCTAGTTATACTTGACATTATATTTAATGGTGAAACACTTCTTTTCCACAAAATTTAGGAGAAAACAGTGATATCTGTCCTTGCCACTGCTATTCAGCATAGTACTGCATTTACCAGCTAGTGCTATAAGTCAAGAAACATAAATAGCTGTCTCTTATACACATCTTCAGATATGCAGATGACACCACCCTTATGGCAGAAAGCAAAGAACTAAGGAGCCTTTGATGAAAGTGAAAGAGGAGAGTGAAAAAGTTGGCTTAAAGCTCAACATTCAGAAAACTAAGAACATGGCATCCAGTCACATCACTTCAAAGCAAATAGAATGGGAAACTGTGGAAACAGTGGCTGACTTTATTTTGGGGGGCTTCAAAATCACTGCAGATGGTGAATACTGCCATGAAATTAAAAGACAATTACTCCTTGGAAGGTAAGTTATGACCAACCTAGATAGCATATTCAAAAGCAGAGACATTACTTTGTCAACAAAGGTCTGTCTAATCAAGGCTATGGTTTTTCCATTGGTCATGTATGGATGTGAGAGTTGGACCATAAAGAAAGCTGAGTACCAAAGAATTGATGCTTTTGAACTGTGGTTGGCGAAGACTCTTGAGAGTCCCTTGGACTAAAAGGAGATTCCACCAGTCCATCCTAAAGGAAGTCAGTCCTGAATATTCATTGGAAGAACTGATGTTGAAGCTGAAACTCCAATACTTTGGCCACCTGATGCGAAGAGCTGACTCATTTGAAAAGACCCTGATGCTGGGAAAGATTGATGGCAGGAGGAGAAGGGGACAACAGAGGATGAGATGGTTGGATGGCATCACCGACTCAATGCAGTTGAGTTTGGGTAGACTCTGGGTGTTGGTGATGGAGAGGGAAGCCTGGTGTGCTGCAATCCATGGGGTCAAAAAGAATCAGACACTACTGAGCGACTGAACTGAACTGAATTACAATCACAATATTGTATGACTATCACTCCTATCTAGTTTTAGAACTTTCCATTACTCTGAAAGAATTACTTGAAAAGAATACTCTGTGGCTGTAAACAATCACTGTTCATTCTCACCTCTCCCAGTCTCTGGCAACCACTAATCTGTCTCTGACAATTTTCGCTTATTCTGGATATTTCATTCAAATGGAATCATATGATATGTGATCTCTTATTCCTGGCTTCTTTCACTTAGCATATTTTTTCCAAGGTTCATCCATGTTGGAGCATGTATTAGTAATTCATTTCTCTATATGGCTGAATAATATTCCATTGTATCGATGTACCAGACTTCATTTATCCATTTATCATTCAATGGACACTTGAATTGTTTCCAACTTTCCTTTGGCTGTTATGAGGAGTGTTGATACCAAAGACTGAAAGAGAATCATAGTCTTCAGTTTTCAGTACTTACCAATGAGTGGAGAGAATTATTTAGGTTAAAGAAGTAGAGAAATGATGCTATTGTGCCACAGGAGTAGGAGAGGGCATTTCCACACCCAAATTTTGGTGGCCAAAGTAGACTTTTGGAGAAGGCGATGGCACCCCACTCCAGTACTCTTGACTGGAAAATCCCATGGATGGAGGAGCCTGGTGGGCTGCAGTCCATGGGGTAGCTAAGAGTCGGACATGACTGAGCAACTTCACTTTCACTTTTCACTTTCATGTGCAAGGATGGGCTCGATAAAGGACAGAAATGGTATGGACCTAACAGAAGCAGAAGATATTAAGAAGAGGTGGCAAGAATACACGGAAGAACTGTACAAAAAAGATCTTCACGACCCAGATAATCATGATGATGTGATCACTAATCTAGAGCAAGACATCTTGGAATGTGAAGTCAAGTGGGCCTTAGAAAGCATCACTACAAACAAAGCTAGTGGAGGTGATGGAATTCCAGTTATGCTTTTGAACTGTGGTGTTGGAGAAGACTCTTGAGAGTCCCTTGGACTGCAAGGAGATCCAACCAGTCCATTCTGAAGGAGATCAGCCCTGGGATTTCTTTGGAAGGAATGATGCTAAAGCTGAAACTCCAGTCCTTTGGCCACCTGATGCGAAGAGTTAACTCATTGGAAAAGACTCTGATGCTGGGAGGGATTGGGGGCAGGAGGAGAAGGGGACGACCGAGAATGAGATGGCTGGATGGCATCACGGACTCGATGGACGTGAGTCTGAGTGAACTCCAGGAGATGGTGATGGACAGGGAGGCCTGGCGTGCTGCGATTCATGGGGTTGCAAAGAGTCAGACACGACTGAGCGACTGAACTGAACTGAACTGCACTGGAGAAGGAAATGTCAACCCACTCCACTATTCTTGCCTGGAGAATCCCAGGGACAGGGGAGCCTGGTGGGCCGCCGTCTATGGGGTCGCAACAGAGTTGGACATGACTGAAGTGACTTGGCAGCAAAGTAGACTTGCAGGTAAAAATGAAATGTATGCTTATATTTAGGGAGAATTTATATTGGTGTATTTAATATGGGAATGTGGGCTCAGACTTTGGGTATGTATCACAGTAAGCTCAAACTCTTGGGCCATAAGAAATGGAATTTGAGAGAAATTTCTTTAATATTTACCTGAGCAAGGAATCTATCTGTGGGAACTACAAAGGATAAAAAAGGACTGTAAGTATGCAGCATGGTAAGCCATTTTAGAATATTATTTTTTTTTCTAAGAGAAAAGAGAAATACATATTCTTCATTTAATTGAAAGCAGAACTTGAAAAGGCACCACTTGTAATGTAAGAGTAAGAAAAAGCCAGGCTATAACTTTCTTAAATTTATTAAGTAACTGAGGTTACAGGAAAACCATATAGCATATAATCTAAGGAAAAAAATCTGTCCTTCCAAAGTACGATTAGTTACAAGCACTGGCTCACATAGGGCAATGTACAAGAGGAACAGAAGTCAAATTAGGAACCAAGAGAAACTTCCTCAAACTGATTAAGTAACTGCCCTGCAGCTAGTTATACTTGACATTATATTTAATGGTGAAACACTTCTTTTCCACAAAATTTAGGAGAAAACAGTGATATCTGTCCTTGCCACTGCTATTCAGCATAGTACTGCATTTACCAGCTAGTGCTATAAGTCAAGAAACATAAATAGAAGCCATACAGTTCCTAGGGAAAGAAATAGAAATATCTCCATTTAAAGACAACATGATTGTTACACAGAAAATTCTAAAGAATCCACAAAAAGCTCCTAAAACTAGTCAGTGAGTCCAGCAAAGCTTCAGTTCAGTTCAGTTGCTCAGTCGTGTCTGACTCTTTGCGACCCCATGAATCGCAGCACACCAGGCCTCCCTGTCCATCACCATCTCCCGGAGTTCACTCAGACTCAAGTCCATCGAGTCCGTGATGCCATCCAGCCATCTCATCCTCGGTCGTCCCCTTCTCCTCCTGCCCCCAATCCCTCCCAGCATCAGAGTCTTTTCCAATGAGTCAACTCTTCTCATGAGGTGGCCAAAGGACTGGAGTTTCAGCTTTAGCATCATTCCTTCCAAAGAAATCCCAGGGCTGATCTCCTTCAGAATGGACTGGTTGGATCTCCTTGCAGTCCAAGGGACTCTCAAGAGTCTTCTCCAACACCACAGTTCAAAAGCATCAATTCTTCGGCATTCAGCCTTCTTCACAGTCCAACTCTCACATCTTAGGATAAAATATTTAAAAGCAACTATATTTATACAAACCTGTAAGGAGCAATTGGAAATGAAACTAACAAAAACGTATCATATACAATAGCAATAAAATCATGAAATAACCATACATCTAGCAAAACATGTTCAGCAACTGTATGATTAAAACTACAGATTGCCTCACAGACATAGAAAATAAACCTACAGTTACCAAAGGAAAAATTGGGAGTTTGGGATTAACAGATGTATACTATTATCGGTTTGCATTTCTCAGACCCAAGAGCAAATAATTGATCCATTACTGGCCAATAATTGATGTAATTTTTGTTTAAATGTCAAATTTTATAAGGATTTACCATGTGACAAGCAGCTTTTAGGTATTGTGGAGTCCGTGGTATATGTAGTAACATAGACAAAGCCACCACAGAACTTACATTCAGATGTAAAATTTGTGTGTTCTATCCCCCTAGCCTTTATATTCAGGGGTCGGCTTATGCCTCATTCTAGGCAAATCAGGAAAGAAACCTGGTTCCTTACAAAAGTACTTTCTACTCTTTCCAGAATTCCTGGGGAAGCAGTGAGGTTCTTTATGAGATGGATGTACTACCTCTAATACCCTAGGCCCTATCTCAATTTTCTCCAAGAGCTTCTTCTTTAAAAAAAAGCAGAACTTTACATTTGTAGATAACAAGATGCACCAAGGGACCAGTCCCACATGAGTAATTCTTTCTTATGAAACGAAACATACGGACATACAGCAAAAATCTTAGGATATATTTGGGAGCAGATGCCCAGATCAAGGCATAAAAGAAAAATATCTTCAATTGCACATATGTATTTTAAGGGTAATATAATATGGAAAGTGATTTTCTTTTCATTAAGGCTCTAAATTAGGCTTTTCATTTAGGCTCTATGATTTCCTAAATCATAAGTCTAGGGAATGAGGAGGGGGTTCAGATGTTAAGTCTCTTCCTAAGGAAAGGGTCATTCCTGAGTAATTTTTTCTCACTGAGCAAAATAAATATGATAAAAGTCATCAGGCTTATCAAGGGGCACTTTGGTATGATGGAAAATGTAATTTTTATGAAGTAAAAAGAGAACATTTTTATTCTGAGGAGGGAGAGCTTAAATTTTATTGGAAACAGGAGTAAGATATTTAGGTTTATGCTTTTACATCTTCTGTTAAAATGGGTAATGTGAAATATTCTACATTATTTACTAGAGAAAGGAACTTAACACACATTTAAAAAGAAGTGGTGAGCCAAAATTATTACACATAGTAAAACTGCTATTAAATTTTGACAAGCAAGGTACCATTTTTGTTATGGTACCTCTTACTATTAAGAGGCCGTGTATACATAGAGGTGAGGTGAGGTGAAGTCGCTCAGTCGTGTCCGACTCTATGCGACCCCATGGACTAACACCTACCAGGCTCCTCTGTCCATGGGATTCTCCAGGCAAGAATACTGGAGTGGGTTGCCATTTCCTTCTCCAGGGGATCTTCCCAACCCAGGGATCGAACCCAGGTCTCCTGCATTGGAGGCAGACGCTTTAACCTAGAGGCCGTGTATACATATACAAAGGAAAATGAAAAATGGGATTAAAAACATTTTTGCTTATTAGGATTAAAATGTTTCTTTTAGAGATTAGGAATATTTTGAAATAGTTATCTTAACAGTTTCTTTTCCAAATTTTAAAACAATTCCTTTTCCCTGGGTTCTAGTTCATTTTGAATGTATTTTGGATACACTAAAATAACAGCCATTGTATATCTTGCACCAGTTCATCTAATATCTAGAGTAGCTGTCAGCATTTCTTATTTGGTGATTTGCCATTTGAGAAAATGCAGCACAAACAGAAAATGCAATTTCATAACGTTTGCAAAGAGTGCAAACTATAGTTATTTGCATTTTTGATAATTTTTATTGTTTGTTAAAATTTTATCTTTTCCATACTAACTTTCTATTTTGGCTAATTAAATTACTCGAAAGTCTCAGCACTTGCAGTTCAGGAATAAGAATCTTGCTATGTTAACAGTTTCTGTTTATACTCAGACAAACTAGATAAATTGTGCTGAGTTTATTTTTTCTTTCTCACCAGAATTATTTTTTTTTCATTTCTCTTATCCTCTGATACCTATATTTCCTTCCCATAATGTTTGATCTTAAAAGTTAAGTTTCTCATTGAAGAGGGGAAGGATACACATATGTATATTTGCTTCCTCCAAAAGCTCAACATGTAAGAAAATAAAAAAGGAATTTTAAGCCATAAGTCCACAAGAATCAAAAACAATCCAAACACACTGAAAAGTAACAATGATAGAAGAAATATTTGAAAGTAGGCTCAGAATGTATTGGGATTGTAATACATCTATTACAATAGATGTAATATCTATTGAAATAGATATTTGAAATATCTACTTTGAAAGATCTACTAAGTGGGTTTTTCTGATGTGCTGGGAAGGTAGTTATGAATGGTGCAGTGTGTTGGTTAAGAGGGAAGCTGTAGTGTCCGAAATCAGACCCTACTTCCACTATTTGCTGTGTGACCCCAGACAAAGCTGATTTCCTCTCGCGGTTCTTAGTTTCCAGAACTGTGTGTAGCATGAAGCCGACGATAGTAATAACTATGTTAGAGGGCTGTTTTCACGATTAAATTGGTTAACTTAACTATTTTATACACTATCTTGAGCCTTGTTATCTCTCAGTGCACTGTCAGATTGGTGTTCCCATCCCACCCCATGGACTTACTCAGTTGTCACTATGCATTCAAGCTTCAGCCTTTCTGCACTTTTGCACAGCAGTTCCAAATCCAGTGATTGATAGACGGTGACACTCATAATTTCCCTGGACACTCAGAATCAAACTTCACAAAGGTGTGATAATCCAGTCCTGGCACATTGAGTTGGATCAGAATGTACTACATGCTCAGGGCTGTAGACCTCTGTTCAGTTCAGTTCAGTTCAGTCACTCAGTCGCGTCCAGCTCTTTGTGACCCCATGAATTGCAGCACGCCAGGCTTCCCTGTCCATCACCAACTCCTGGAAGTCACTCAAACTCACGTCCATCGAGTCAGTGATGCCATGCAGCCATCTCATCCTCTGTCGTCCCCTTCTCCTCCTGCCCCCAATCCCTCCCAACATCAGAGTCTTTTCCAATGAGTCAACTCTTCGCATGAGGTGGCCAAAGTACTGGAGTTTCAGCTTTAGCATCATTCCTTCCAAAGAACATCCAGGACTGATCTCCTTCAGAATGGACTGGTTGGATCTCCTTGCAGTCCAAGGGACTCTCAAGAGTCTTCTCCAACACCACAGTTCAAAAGCATCAGTTCTTCAGCACTCAGCTTTCTTCACAGTCCAACTCTCACATCCATATATGACTACTGGAAAAACCATAGCCTTGACTAGATGGACCTTTGTTGGCAAAGTAATGTCTCTGCTTTTGAATATGCTATCTAGGTTGGTCATAACTTTCCTTCCAAGGAGTAAGCGTCTTTTAATTTCATGGCTGCAATCTCCATCTGCAGTGATTTCGGAGCCCCCCAAAATAGTCTGACACTGTTTCCCCATCTATTTCCCATGAAGTGATGGGACCAGATGCCATGATCTTTGTTTTCTAAATGTTGAGCTTTAAGCCAACTTTTTCACTCTCCTCTTTCACTTTCATCATTTTTTCCATGATCCAGCAGATGTTGGCAATTTGATCTCTGGTCCCTCTGCCTTTTCTAAAACCAGCTGGAACATCTGGAAGTTCATGGTTCACATATTGCTGAAGCCTGGCTTGGAGAATTTTGAGCATTACTTTACTAGCACGTGAGATGAGTGCAATTGTGTGGTAGTCTGAGCATTGTTTGGCATGGTTCTTTTTTGGGAGTGGAATGAAAACTGACCTTTTCCAGTCCTGTGGCCACTGCCAAGTTTTCCAAATTTGCTGGCATATTGAGTGCAGCACTTTCACAGCATCATCTTTTAGGATTTCATATTGTTCAACTGGAATTCCATCACCTCCACTAGCTTTGTTCATAGTGATGCTTACTAAGGCCCACTTGACTTCACATTCCAGGATGTCTGGCTCTAGGTGAATGATCATACCATCCTGGTTATCTGGGTCATGATGATCTTTTTTGTACAGTTCTTCTGTGTATTCTTGCCATCTCTTCTTAATATCTTCTGCTTCTGTTAGGTCCCTACCATTTCTGTCCTTCATCGAGCCCATCTTTGCATGAAGTGTTCCCTTGGTATCTCTAATTTTCTTGAAGAGATCTCTAGTCTTTCCCATTCTGTTCTTTTTCTCTATTTCTTTGCATTGATCGCTGAGGAAGGCTTTCTTATCTCTCCTTACTACTCTTTGGAACTCTGCATTCAGGTGCTTATATCTTTCCTTTTCTCCTTTGCTTTTCGCCTCTCTTCTTTTCACAGCTATTTGTATGGCCTCCCCAGACAACCATTTTGCTTTTTTTGCATTTCTTTTCCATGGGGATGGTCTTGACCCCTGTCTCCTGTACAATGTCAGGAACCTCGGTCCATAGTTCATCAGGCACTCTATCTATCAGATCTAGTCCCTTAAAGCTATTTCTCACTTCCACAGTGGAAGTGAGACCTCTGTTACAGAGTTACAATGGCCTTAGGCAGTATTGACATCAGGATTTGAAAATGATTTGAGGCCAAATATTGATCCTATCTGCCTGTGTGGCTTTAGGCAAGCTGCCTAACCTTCCTATTCACACAAGTATATAATGCCCCACATGGAGTATATATTCCCTTATAGTTGTACTGAAAGCACCCAGTACATAGCTTGGCATATAGTAGACACTTGTGATGAAAAGCTCAAACAGTTATTAAAATTGTTTAAAAGTTCTTAAGCATTTCTCAAGTACTCTCCAAGAATTTATTCTATGGCTTAACTGTGTGGCTGTCAAGATTCCAGTGATATACAGCTTCTTTGCAATGGTATGATCCTCATATCCTTATCTGGAAAAAGTGATTCATTGTTTCTCGGGCAGAGACAATGCATACCCTCTCTTTTTTGTGCCTGTTTTTTTTTTTTTTAATTGTTTGTTTGTTTGTATGTTTTTATGGCACCCACTGTATGTATATAAAAATAGACATTAATTTCAGCTATATTTATAAATGCCAGATTAAGGTGCTGATAATCATAAATCCATGAACTAGATTTATTTTTTATTTTCTGAATTGCACTACTTAGACTGGAGGAAGTATTTGGAGGCTATAAGAGCATCATAAAATAGACAAAGAGAACTTGAATAAATGAAAGATTCTACTAATGACTTAGATTTTCTGCTATCGATTTTAAATCTAATCCAAATACTTGAATGAACAAATGTATAGAAATGCGTGTGTATTACATTGTGTAAGGAGAGGATTCCGCTGTGGTTAGTCACTCAGTCATGTCCAACTCTTTGCAACCCCATGAAATGTGACCCACCAGGCTCCTCTGTCCATGCGGATCCTCCAGGCAAGAATACCGGAGTGGGTTGCCAGATCCCCTCCAGCGGATCTTCCCAAGCCAGGGATCGACCCAGGTCTCCCGCATTGCAGGTGTATTCGTTACACTCTGAGCTACCAGGAAAGTGGAAGAATACTGGAGTGGGTAGCCTATCCCACCTCCAGGGAATCTTCCCAATCCAGGAATCGAACCAGGGTCTCCTCCATTGGAGACAGATTCTTTACCAGCTGAGCTACCAGGGAAGGAGCTATAGAGAAATTCAAAAAGCAAAACAAAACTTTTTAACTAGGTATACAGAGATGAAGTGAATTAAATGCATCTTTTTTTCTTTTTTGTATTGAAATATAGTTAACATACAATGTTGTAATAGGTCAGGTGTTCAACACGGAGTGAGTTGATTATCATAAGTCAATAGCCATCTGTCACTGTATAAACTTATTGCAACACTATTGACTGCATTCCCTATGTTGTACATTACCTCCTCATGACATTTATTATATAAATGGAAGGTTGTAACTCTTAATCCTTTTCATTTATTTCACCCCCCAAACCCCATATACTCTGGTGACTGTATCTATGAGTATGTCCCTGTTTTGTTATGCTTATTCATTTGTACAATTTTTTGAATTCCACATATAATTGAAATCATAAAGTATTTGTTTTTGTCTGACTTATTTAGCATAATACCCTCTAGGTCCATCCATGTTGTTACAAATGGAGATTTCATTTTTTATATAACTGAGTAAAACTGCATTGTGAATATATTCCACATCTTTATCCATTCATCTATTGAGAGGCATTTAGGTTGCTTCCATTCTTGGCTATTGTAAATAATGCTGCAGTGTACATAGTCATGCATATATCTTTCTGAATTAGTGTTTCTGTTCTCTTCAGATAAGTACTCAGAAATGGAATTGAGTCGGACATGACTGAGCGACTGAATTGAACTGAACTGATGGTAGTTCTTGGAGAAGGCAATGGCAACCCACTCCAGGACTCTTACCTGGAAAATCCCATGGACAGAGGAGCCTGGTGGGCTGCAGTCCATGGGGTCGAGAAGAGCCAGACACGACTGAAAGACTTTACTCTCACTTTTCACTGTCCTGCATTGGAGAAGGAAATGGTGACCCGCTCCAGTGTTCTTGCCTGGAGAATCCTGGGGACAGCGGAGCCTGGGGGGCTGCCGTCTCTGGGGTCGCACAGAGTCGGACACGACTGAAGCGACTGAGCAGCACAGCAGCATGGTAGTTCTATTTTTGGCGTTTTGAGCCAGCTCCATACTGTTTTCCACAGTGGCTGCAGCAATTCATATTCCCTCCTACAGTGCCTGATGGTTTCCTCTTTTTCCACATCCTTGCCAATGCTTACTTGGTTTAGGTTTTGTTTGATGGTTTTTATTTTGGGGGGTCTTTTAGTAATAGTCCTTCTGACAGGTACAAGGTGATATCTCATTGTGGTTTTTATTTGCATTTCCCTGACAATTACAGATGTTGAGTGTCTTTTCGTGGGTCTGTAAATTACCTGTATGTATTCCTTGGAAAATGTCTGTTGATATCTTCTGCCCATTTTTAGATCGGGTTGTTTGTTTTTTGGTGTTGAGTTGTGTGAGTTCTTTATATATACTGGATATTGACCGCTTATCAGATATATCATTTGTGGATATCATCTTCCATTCAGTAGGTAGCCTTTACATTTTGCTGATGGTTTCTTTTACTGTACACAAGATGTTTTCGTTTAATGTAGTCTCAGTTGTTTGCATTTTCTTCTATTGCCTTTTCCCAAGGAGATAGATCTAAAAAAAATATTACTATGATCAGTGTCAGAGACCACACTTGCTATATTTTCTTCTAGGAGTAATATGGTTCATGTCTTACATTTAAGACTTTAATCTATTTTTAATTTATTTTTATACGTGGTGTAACAAAGTGGTCCAGTTTCATTCTTTTCCATGTCTGTCTTGCTTCCCAACAATATTTGTTGAAGAGAATGTCTCTTCTCCACTGTATATTCTTGGCTTCTTTCTGTAAATTAATTGGCCATGTAAGCGTGCGTTTATTTATGGGCTCTTTAGTTCCTGCCACTGACCTGTGTCTGTTTTTGGGCCCGTACCGTATAGTTTTGATTGCTACAGCTATGTACACAGCTATGTACACGAGTTTGAAACCAGGAGCATGGTACCTCCTGCTTTCTTCTTCTTTCTCAATGTTGCTTTGGCTATTCAGGGTCTTCTGTGGTTCCATACAAATTTTAGGACTATTTGTTCTAGTTCCTTGAAAACCGATATTAGAATTTTGATAGGGATTGCATTGAATCTGTACATTGCTTTGGATAGCATGATCATTTTAACAATATTTTTTGAACCCATGAGCATGGCACATCACTGAATTTATTTGGGTCATCTCAATTTATTTTATCAAGTTCTTATAGTTTTCAGAATACAGGTCTTTCATCTCCTTGGTTAAATTTATTACTAGGTATTTTAGTCTTTTTGATGCAATTATAAATATATTGTTTTTAAATTTTTTTCTGACAGCTTGTTATTAGTGTCTAGAAATGCAACATTTTTCTGTATATTGATTTTGTATTCTGCAGCTTTATTGAATCCATTCATTTATTGGTTGTAATCTTTTTTGATGGAGCCTTTATGTGTTTATAAATATAGCATCATGTCATTTGTAAGTAGCCATTGTACTTCTTTCTTTCCAATTTGATTCATTTCTTTGTGTTGTCTGAATGCTGAAGCTAAGCTTTCTGATACTCTGTTGAATAAAAGTGGTGAGAGTGAGTACCCTTGTCTTGTTCCTGATCTTAGAGGAAACGTTTTCAGCTTTTCACCATTGAGTGCTATGTTGGGCCATGCGCTTAGTCGCTCAGTTGTGTCCAACTCTTTGCAGCCCCAAAGATTGCAGCCCACCAGGCTCCTCTGTCTATGGGATTCTCCAGACAAGAATACTGGAGTGGGTTACCATTTCCTCCTCCTGTGTGTTTATCATATCTGACCTCTTTATACTGAGGTATATTCATTCCTTCTATAACCTATTTATTGAGAGGTTTTATCCTAAATGCATAAAGAATTTGTCAAATGCTTTTTATGACTCTGAGCTTATCATGTGATTTTTACTGCTCATTTTGTTAATGTGGTGACTTCTATTGATTGATTTGCAGATATGGAACCACTTTTCACCTCTGGAATAAGGCTTTTTGATCATGGTATATAATCCTTTGAATGTATTGAATTTGGTTTGGTAATATTTTATTGAGGCTTTTGTATCTATGTCCACCAGTGGTAACTGGTCTGCAACAGACTGGTTCCAAATAGGAAAAGGAGTACGTCAAGGCTGTATATTGTCACTCTGCTTATTTAACTTATATGCAGAGTACATCATGAGAAATTCTGGACTGGAAGAAACACAAGCTGGAATCAAGATTGCCGGGAGAAATATCAATAACCTCAGATATGCAGATGACACCACCCTTATGGCAGAAAGTGAAGAGGAGCTAAAAAGCCTCTTAATGAAAGTGAAAGAGGAGATCTGTATGCAGGTCAGGAAGCAACAGTTAGAACTGGACATGGGACAACAGACTGGTTCCAAATAGGAAAAGGAGTACGTCAAGGCTGTATATTGTCACCCTGCTTATTTAACTTATATGCAGAGTACATCATGAGAAATTCTGTACTGGAAGAAACACAAGCTGGAATCAAGATTGCCGGGAGAAATATCAATATATGCAGATGACACCACCCTTATGGCAGAAAGTGAAGAGGAGCTAAAAAGCCTCTTGATGACAGTGAAAGAGGAGAGCGAAAAAGTTGACTTAAAGCTCAACATTCAGAAAACGAAGATCATGGCATCTGGTCCCATTACTTCATGGGAAATAGATGGGGAAACAATGGAAAGTGTCAGACTTTATTTTGGGGGGCTCCAAAATCACTGCAGATGGTGACTGCAGCCATGAAATTAGAAGATGCTTACTCCTTGGAAGAAAAGTTGTGTCCAACCTAGATAACATTTTCGAAAGCAGAGACATTACTTTGCCGACTAAGGTCCGTCTAGTCAAGGCTATGGTTTTTCCTGTGGTCATGTATGGATGTGAGAGTTGGACTGTGAAGAAGGCTGAGCACTGAAGAATTGATGCTTTTGAACTGTGGTGTTGGAGAAGACTCTTGAGAGTCCCTTGGACTGCAAGGAGATCCAATCAGTCCATTCTGAAGGAGATCAGGCCTGGGTTTTCTTTGGAAGGAATGATGCTGAAGCTGAAACTCCAGTACTTTGGCCACCTCATGGGAAGAGCTGACTCACTGGAAAAGACTGTGATGCTGGGAGGGATTAGGGGCAGGAAGATAAGGGGACAACTGAGGATGAGACGGCTGGATGGCATCACTGACTCAATGGACGTGAGTCTGAGTGAACTCCAGGAGTTGGTGATGGACAGGGAGGACTGGCATGCTGCGATTCATGGGGTCGCAAAGAGTCAGACACGACTGAGCGACTGAACTGAACTGAACTGAGTGCAGCACTTTCAAAGCATCATCTTTCAGTATTTGAAATAGCTCAACTGGTTATAGCTCTATTTTATTGAAGATAGCAGGAAAATCCATCTTTAAGGCATGAGGGCACGTCGATTCAAAGACATGAAGAGAAGACCGCCCCAGAGTGCGGTAGAGAGAGAGAGAGCTAGGTTTGGCTCCTCTTTTTATATGTTTTCCTCTCCCTGGGCCTGTCCTATGTAAATTGGGCCAGCCAGGAGTGTTGTTTATTTTACCTGAGGTCCACACTCTGGTCCTCAGACCTTCCTTTGTTCTATTTTCGCAGGCTTTTCCTTTCCTTGTCTTTTAGCCACTGCCATTTTGGAGTCCTTTTCCCTATTCTACCTACCTAACAGGTATAATTCCAACATTGAGCCAAAGGTTTGATGAACAATATCCAATGAATTTGTGAATGAGTGAGTGGGCTGCAACACTGATCATTCTGACAGCTTTATTAGTTTGAATTTGAAACTGAACAGGACACTGTGGGGCCCTCCTGGGTACAAAAACCTTCATGTGTATGCTATGTCTTGTTTATAGGAAAAAGGTTTCAGCTTGATAGACTGTCCCTGAGTCTCAAAGGGCAGATGCAAACAGTTACTAATCAGGGAACTGAGGGAATGCAGAAACATAGGAAAAGCAGTGAAGAAATCATAGTACAGCAATCATAGTGCAGCAATAAAGCAGAGTCCTCATTCCTCCTCAGGGAATGTTCATTGTAATAAATCTTTGAGTTCTTCTACAGGAACCAAAGCTCCTACCCAGATGGAAGATTGTAACTACAGGCTGAGACTCATTGGACCCAGAAGGCTGATGCTTGGATTACTAGAACACCATCCTGCTACCTCATTGTCTACTAATCAGAATAGAATCATATACTCTGCTGCTCTCCCCACAAATTTTCCCTTTAAAAACCATCATGGAGTTTAGGTTTTTGAGCATGAGCTGCCCTTTCTCTTTGCTCAGTCCTTGCAATAAAACTTTCTCTGCTTCAAACTCTAATCTTATGGTTTGTTAGGCCTCACTGTGCACTGGGCACACACACACATTCAACAACAGGTTTACTAGTTAACCCAGTATTTTTGCTGGCTTACTAGTAGCTCTACTGAGATCTAGCCTATACACCATATTGTTCAATCATCTAAGTTGAATTATTTTGGTAATTTTTTCTATCTCTCTAATTTGAACTCCCTACAATTTTGGTAGAGGACAATTGTCCTGGAATTTTGCATGGTCCAACCAAATAGTTTTAATTTAATGATAAATAAAGAATGAAAAAAAAGACAAGAAGAAGGAAGAGAACAAGTTTAATTATTTCAATGTTTTCTAAAATAATATTAAAATGAAACATATGTTAATGACTAGTAAAGGAGATGTGTACATTAAATCCAATCTGTTATGTATCTCATCTAGGAACAATTAAGTTAACTCTCTTTAAGCTTCATTCTTTGCTGCTTTCATTATAACCCTTTCACACATTGCCTGATTATTTTGTATTTTGTAGAAGAGCAAGAAATATGAATTAGATTTTTGTATTTCTCTTCAGGACTTATATTGCTTTGCACATAGCAGGGGCAAAGTATACAAGTAGCACATCAAATTGTAAAACAAAAGAGGAAAAAGGAAGAAATCGTGTATCATCAAGTAGAAATATATGATGAGAATCTTAATATTGCAGCTCATTTGGCTTTAAAACTCTGAATGTTTCAGGTAACAGTGTTTAAGTCTTACTAATTTCATTTATTCACTTCAGATTAATAGAGATTTGTCCTTTAGCTACTTACCAC
The DNA here is from genome assembly GCA_006410635.1 of Cephalophus harveyi. Lineage (NCBI taxonomy): Eukaryota > Metazoa > Chordata > Mammalia > Artiodactyla > Bovidae > Cephalophus > Cephalophus harveyi. The sequence goes on along the minus strand of SJYT01050828.1, from coordinate 402,437 downwards.
TCCAGAGGAACAAGGTATGAGATTATAGCCCTCTATTTAAAAGATCAGTTCAACTACCATTTCTTGATGAGAGGTTGACAAACTAAATAGTCTCAGGTAACCTCCCATTACATTTTATGAAAGACATCTGAAGAGAATGAAGTATTCAACTGAATCCTGAGGATGTTTTAAGAAATGATTATCCAAGTGGTGGTACTAAAATAGCACCAGAAAAGTAAGTGAAGTGAAGTAAAGTGGCTCAGTCATGTCCGATTCTTTGCGACCCCATGGACTATAGCCTACAAGGCTCCTCCACCCATGGGATTTTCCAGGCAAAAGTACTGCAGTGGGTTGCCATTTCCTTTTCCAGGGGATCTTCCCGACCTAGGGATCAAACCCTGGTCCCCCACATTGTAGGCAGACACTTTATTCTCTGAGCCACAAGGGAAGTTCCCCCAGAAAAGTAAACCCATCCTCAATCTGTTCCAAACCATCTCCCCACCCCCTCCAAAGGAAAAACTAGGAATAAGAAAGTTAATGCATTAGCATAATTATTTGAATCTTGGTGAAACTACTTCCACACCTTTGGAGTTTGGAAGTCAGTCTATTTTCTTGATTAGTTGAATGGATATTAAATTGGATCTCTTTGAGTTTCGGGAGTTGTCCATCAGCAATTAACCACTTGTTAATTGTATGTAAATGTCACTGTCCCTTAACCTGACAATGTTTTATTTTTCACTCCTTTCATTTAGTATTTACCTGTCCATATTTCACATTTTTTGACACATTTTTTTATTAAGTGCTCATTTATCAGTATTCAGGTACTCACTCCTAAGTCACCAGCATCTTAATACTCTTTTTATTACACCACTAACCACTAACAGCATATCCCTCTACATTACACATTCCTTGGCACCATTGCCAGGTATACTCTATTGATTGCAAGGCCATTTACCTTACAACTATCTTGCACGGATATTTTGTGGAAAGTCTTATTCTTACAGCACAGTCATTCCCCCTGCAAAATGGTACATAAGCAGGAGGCTGCATTGTGTCCCCTTTAAGCAATAATTGGTTGCTTTGCAACTCTTTGGCCTGATGCATCCTAATTTGTAATGCACAAGGCTCTGTTCAAAAGAATAACATATTCCATTTCTGTTTACAGAAATAACGCTTGATGCAAAAAGAGATAGAAAAGAAGATTGGTCCTTTATTGGTGATAATTATACCAACAATACTGAGCAAGGGTTAGATAAAAGCAAATGAACTTAGTTTCTAAATTGAGTTTACTAGATATAATCATATAGCAAAGTACAAATCTTTTAGCTGTTCAATTAAAACTACCTTATTTTTTCCAATAATTTAGGGGTCCATTTTTATATTATTTTGCATAAGTATTTCAACCAATTTCCATAAATTTGCATTTTTGTTCAGAAAGCCCTAATGCCAATTATGTAAAATAAATGTAATTAATTAGTGCATTCCACAGCAACTGCATTCAAGCCTAGTTTGCAGTCAGAGACCCCAGAATGGCTGACGGTAGGGAACTATAATTCAGAATAAGTTCCGCTCACAGCCCCCACCTCAAACTGAAAGTGAGGTCGAGGAATGCTTCCCAGGAAGATTAAAATACATCAGAGATGTGGATTCCTATGAAGCTTTGTTTCAGTCAACCTAATTCAATGCCTAAAAATAAATAGAGAAAGTTCTTCTTGTGCCAACATCATCATCTGCATGTTACCATCGCTTTTATAGCTAATCCTCAGGCTGACTTGGCCAAGTTAACCTGTAAGTATAATTCTGCTCTTGCCAGCTTGCAGATCATTCTGCCAGAGGAGGGGTGGGAAGAAGACACTGCATGAGTTACTCATGCTGTAACATGAAACTTTGTTTTCTAATTCAGAGTTAATTCAGGAAGCAACAGAAAAGCATGCTATTATCTTTTAAAGTACATTTAAGAGAAGCCCTGCACACAAGGGTATGTGCTCATGTTCCTCATGCTGGTATATATGCTATCCTCAAAACTTCATGCCAACCAGGTATGTGTTTCATGTTTGTTAATAAAATCTATTTGTATGGCATAGTGTGAAAGTTAAAGTGTTAGTTGCTCAGTCATATCCTGCTCTTTGCAACTCCATGGACTTTAGCCAGTCAGACTCTGTTCATGGAACTTTTCAGGCAAGAATATTGGAGTGGGTAGTCATTTCCTTCTCCAGGGGACCTTTGCCAGCCAGAGACTGAACCCCAGTCTCCCACACTGTAGGCAGTTTCTTTACTGTCTGAACCACCAGGAAAGCCACTTGGATGTCATTAGCTCTAGTTTAAAAGCCATTTACTGCTCTAAGCTTGGGAGTGAGCCTCTCACTATTTTAATCATCAGAATTTCTGATGAAATTAGAAAACTACAATAATTGGTCAAACTGTATATGCCTATCTGGTTGCTTCAAGTTCAAGTTTATGTATTAGAAGCCTTAACATAGTAGGAAGTACAAAAGAACCGAATGACTGGTCTCCTCATCTAACTTTGAGTTACATGTGAGGCATATCTTATTTACTCCTTAAATTGACTCTTAGGGCTTAAGATATATTTTCACATATTGTAATTAACAAATATTCAGGAGGACAGACTCCCCCTCCTTTGAAAACTTAGGAAGTACTCGGTGGTTTGAATTTCAAGTCACACTGTGGGAGGCACTTTCTTGTCATAAGCTTTCATCCATTTAGCATTGACAACACCCTGGGGGTGCTGATGGCTCTGAGGTGGTAGGTCACATAGCTGGAAGGGAGCAGTCAGGCCAGCCCTCAGGACTCCCTGGGATCCTGCAGGGACAGTCTTGTTTGCACAGTTGATAAATATCTGTGTGGCTCTCAGATTTCTATAAACAAAAGGCAGAGTTGTCCTATGAGTTGCACAGATCTGCTATGTGGGACCCTCTTTGTGGGGCAGCGTTGAGCCTGTGAGACTGGGGCAGAATTTAAAAAAAAAACCCTGGCCTACTTAGAGGTGTTTTCTGGTGAGCTCTATGCATTATCAGACTTAACCAAATCTTCTTATTTAATTCCCCATACTGGGGTCAGGTTACCATAGTCATTATTTCTTATAAAGCATTATTTCTTATAAAGTTTATAAATGCCTTACTTTTCATTGTCTTATGACAGTGCAGATACAAGCTGCATTGTGTATACTTTCAATACAATAATGAGCACTCCATTAAATCCACTCTGGATGAAATTGATTGCTTGGAGGTGATCGCTAACACACATGTCCCATGAGGAGGCTATGCAATGAGCTGTGACCAAAACCCATTTGTCTATTAGCTTCAGAATCTCTCCCTGCCTGCCACCAAATCCAGGGAAACCACAGGGTTTTTGCCCTATACTTAATTTTTAATAGGATAAGATGTCATAGAAATGTAGATACTTCTAAGAGTATAAGATAGCATATTGAAAAGCAGAGACATCACTTTGCCAACAAAGGTCCGTCTAGTCAAGGCTATGGTTTTTCCAGTGGTCATGTATGGATGTGAGAGTTGGATTGTGAAGAAAGCTGAGTGCTGAAGAATTGATGCTTTTGAACTGTGGTGTTGGAGAAGACTCTTGAGAGTCCCTTGGACTGCAAGGAGATCCAACCAGTCCATTCTGAAGGAGATCAGCCCTGGGATTTCTTTGGAAGGAATGATGCTAAAGCTGAAACTCCAGTACTTTGGCCACCTCATGGGAAGAGTTGACTCATTGGAAAAGACTCTGATGCTGGGAGGGATTGGGGGCAGGAGGAGAAAGGGACGATCGAGGATGAGATGGCTGGATGGCTTCACGGACTCGATGGACGTGAGTTTGAGTGAACTCCGGGAGATGGTGATGGACAGGGAGGCCTTGCATGCTGCGATTCATGGGGTTGCAAAGAGTCGGACATGACTGAGTGACTGAACTGAACTGAACTGAAAAGTATAAGGAAAATCTGCTGGCCCAGACATAGCCCAGTACTATAAATGTAGTGATTCTCCAACCGGATTTTAAGTATTTCTTGTGCTGAGGTTTGATTGGTTCTAGAGAAAGCTAGCACTTTTGGGAGGAAGGTAGGTCTTTATAAAGGGTAGTAACAACCTCTTTCATTACAATTAACTCCTGGAAAAAGACCCTCTAGAGGAGCAGATATTCTGACACTAAAGAGGCATGTTTTTGTGTGGTGTCTCTGTGTGTGTTGGTATGTATATTGTTTGGGAGAGATCTTCTTGTAATGGAGTAGTTTCTGCATTCAATGTGTTTGCCTCTCTGTCCCTGATCTCATCCTTATTGATCCCATCCCACTGAACAGATAAGAAAAATGACAATGAGTAAGAGTATTTGAGTCTAGTGTGATCCAAGTGAACACTTTTGAATGAAAATTACTCAGGTTACTCAGTGGTGCAATAAAAATACCAAACTTTGCAAAGGTATTGCTTTGGAACTTTGAGTGATAAAAACTTAGATGTCCTCCTTGTCATTTCTGTACCTTTGATTGGGCTTCTTTTATGTAATAATTCATGTAACAGATGACATCTTCTGACAAGATGACATAAAGGTGATCTTGTCAAACTACCACCTAGATAGCATTTCATTTTCTTACATATCTATAATATAGTACATTTTACAAGGAACATAATTTACCTTCACAACTGACCCTTGAAGGGAATAGGTCTGGGTTGAGTTGAGAAAAATAAAACTTAGAGAGGATATGAGACTTGTTTAGACCCATGCCATTTGGCAGATTTTAGGTATATACTGAAACCCAGATCAGATATCATCATCTTTACCAAAACACCTTCATTCATACTCTGTAGTTATCAGTTAAGGATGATGAATCCTGTTACCAGAAGATCCATGGTTAGTTGAGAAGGGTGTGTAAGGGAGTAAAGTAAATTTGCAGGAGTAATCGCTTTGTAGTAAAAGAAAAGATAAGATTGAGAGAAAGGGAAGTGTCAAGGAAGAAATTTGTTGGCAAGAGAGAAAAGGGAAAAAATTGCCTGGGGAAAAGACAAACGTTTAAGAAAGGATAAATGTAGAGAATGTAAAAGTGAGGCAGATGTTTTGGGTGTGCAATACAAAATCCTCCATATCCATATTCTTCCCTAACATATCTTTGAGAAAATCCTATATTGATGATGAACATATTGATGTGAGTAGATTTTATCTGGGTGATGAAGTACACTAAGTCAAAGTCAACATAGAGAGAAAATAGTGCTGTATATGGGATTGTCCTACCGCTGGGCTACAGAATTGTTATTAATTATAGATAATTATTAATATTATTTAAATGATTTATATGTTTTCCTTAGGTTGAATTATAAACTGCTTGAGAGTGGCTTCTTCATTTTTTTAATCTCTCATTCTATTCTCATATGAAATGTGACATATAGTAGGAGCTTACTACACTTGGTTTGCAATTTTCTTGCAGTCTGAAATTACATAGTTTTTGAATTTTTTTCCATAGCATCCCTACAAATGGATGTCCAGCATTAATAATAACCTCAGTATGTGAAGAAATGTATTATGGCCAGAGCTTATTTTTATATTTAATTATTACATTTATTTCTATCCTAACTTGTCCTAGAAAGGGTTTCTGAATGATATATCCTTTAAGGGTATTAATTTTGTTTGCTCACGTTCTGTTGCAAATAATAAAAATCTATTATGAGTGATCTGAGTACAAATAATTTTACTGGAGAGATACTCAGTTCAGTTTAGTTCAGTCGCTCAGTCATGTCCAACTCTTTGCAACCCCATGAATTGCAGCACGCCAGGCTTCCCTGCCCATCACCAACTCCCACTCAAACTCATGTCCATTGAGTCGGTGATGCCATCCAGCCATCTCATCCTCTGTCATCCCCTTCACCTCCTGCCCCCAATCCCTCCCAGCATCAGAGTCTTTTTCAATGAGTCAACTCTTTGCTTCAGTTGGCCAAAGTATTGGAGTTTAAGCTTTAGCATCAGTCCTTCCAAAGAACACCCAGGGCTGATCTCCTTCAGAATGGACTGGTTGGATCTCCTTGCAGTCCAAGGGACTCTCAAGAGTCTTCTCCAACACCACAGTTCAAAAGCATCAATTCTTCGGTGCTCAGCTTTCTTCACAGTCCAACTCTCACATCCATACATGACCACTGGAAAAGCCATAGCCTTGACTAAACAGACCTTTGTTGGCAAAGTAATGTCTCTGCTCTTGAATATGCTGTCTAGGTTGGTCGTAACTTTCCTTCTAAGGAGTAAGCGTCTTTTAATTTCATAGCTGCAATCACCATCTGCAGTGATTTGGACTTAAAAAACTGCAAATGATAATCTTGAATTAGATTTGTAAACTTCTTTTACTGCTTTACTCAGTTCAGTTCAGTTCAGTGGCTCAATCTTGTCTGATACTAGTAGCTTACAAAAATTAGTATAGATACCATAAAACTAGAACACACACACATACACACATGTGCACACACATATTTATCCTGGATATCAGAGTGCTAAAGTGAGAATAAATCAACATCAACCATGTTTCAGATGTCAAAACTCTCTTGTTGAGGTATAAAGGTCCAGGAGAAAGAATCTGACTGGTTGAACTTAAGTATTATGCTAACCTGTGCATTGGCTGTACTGAGCTGGGGAGAAGGCCCTGTGGGAGGTGCCTATTGTGTTGCCAGGAACTCTAGGGACTTCTAAAGTGGAGGAAATGAATGATTTACAGTCCCATGAAGACTGATGTCAATGGAGGAAAGTTAACCCCACAAGGGAAATACAAGGGCTTTTGGAAAACACCTATGGATGCTAGGCAGACAGAAGAGTAAATGTTAACAGCAGGTGAGCACTTTCTCCAGGGGTTCTTTCCATTCTCAGAGAACAAAATTATGAAAGCAGCATAAAATGAGACCATGAGTAAGAGATAACATGAGAAGTCAAACAGCTCCCACCCTCTTTCCCCACACATCACAAAGCCATTGGAATTCACAGAGAAAGTTCTCCAAAGAGATGAATAGTAGCAATACCACTTGAGCAAAAGAGAGTGGATTTCAGAAATGAAACAAAGAAGACTCTTTGGTATTTGTTCTTGCTTTCTTTTGTGTTGGAATTGTTTTTCCCAAACGCCCTGAAGCCAAGCTTTTTTTCACTTATTAAAAAAAATGTAGTTTCCACCAAATGGCTATATCCTTTCCCAGTTTCCAACAGCTCTCCATCTTAAAGAGGTTATCTAGAAATTTAAGAGTAAAATGGTAAAATGAGATGTTGAATGTTGATTATGAATAGCTAAGAAGAAAATGCTGCGGAGTTATGAAGACTGGCATAACTCAGAAACCCATCATTTCTGTCACTGACAAGTCACCAGGCCACTGTAATTCAAATTCGCTAGTCAGATCTTCTTGAAGCACAAAGGCAAAGCAATAGGAAAGCAGCAGGCACTGGGGTGTTTCAGGAGGATAGATTCACTGGTCATATTCCGACGACCTTACAGATTAAAAAAAAAAAAAAAGACACATGCTAGCAATACCAGACAAGATTTGCCAACCTATTTTAAGTATGCAGCAAAGCTGAAGATTTTGCTGATTCAGGATTCTATTATAGGAAAAGAAATTTTGATAATCCTGTTTTGAGAATACCATTCAAAAGATTACCAAGAAAGACAGCGTTTGTTACTCTTTGTAGGGAAGATTGGAATGCTCCTAAAGAAAGTTTTCTTAATCTTGAAGAGATAAAAATATAATATGCCAAAGTATCAAACTGAAGCAAATCTGAATTTGTAAAATAAACATGTTTTGCAAATCCAAACCATCGCCTGTTATGCCATCTTACACGAATTGCCTGCAAACAGCTTTTCAAATGTGCAGAGCATTTAACAGATCACTGAAAACCTAAATACCAAAGAATCCACTGAGGTGAGATATATTTAGCTATCCACAGTGCCCATGCCCATATTCACCATTTTTGCCCGCTGTTATGCCAAAGACTTTTAATGCAGCATTTAAATAAACACTCCTTTTGCATGTAAAAGCAAAAACAAAACAAAATCCCCTCCCACCCCCGCCACCCCCCGCCAAATCTTGATGTAAAATTGCATTGGAGGATGCAAACCTTTTTCCTAAAAATGTACATTTATGCCTGGGGGTTAACCACAGGCTCTATCAGGAATACATCCGAAATGAGGAAGATGTAACCTGTAGGACTAGAGGAATTTGGAATAATATCTTTTGAAAAATTATCACTTGTCATCCCATTAAATTAGATTGTTTAGATTTAAAATGCACAGCTACTATTAAAAAACTGATTCCACATATGAACCTCATTTAAAAATGAGAGTAAACGTGTCTAAGGAAGATGGAAGAAATGACTCCCAGAAGGGTGACTGTGGAACATTTTAAAAACACGATAGTTCTTACACTGGTTCTGGTCCAGATGTCACTGGGAAAGAAAAAGTGGGGGTAGGGTGGGGGTGGAAGGTCTTTGGCAAGATCCCACCTATTTTGCTTCAAATATCTCTGTCCCCTCCAACTAGATGTATTTTCACCACATCAGTCATATTTCAGTATTGGGTAGACAGATGAACTTGTCCCATTCAATCACTAATATTGATTCCCTCTAGCAAAAATGAAACTTTCAGTTCCTTGGCACTCAGTGTACTATCCATATGCAAAATTAAGGGCAGAGAGAATTAACAGGTGCTCTAATCAAATGTTTTTAAAATGGATTTAACATGGACCATGTTCCATTATGTTTCTCCTCTAAGTGCTACAGTATAACCTCTATTTGAGTGCAAATATTCATTCCAAGTTAATGATTGGTAATCCAACCGGTGGAATAGAGATATCATCTAAATATTGTATAGCTATATTACTTATTACCTTAAGTCAAAAATTGTGCTAAGTCAAAATTTGTGCTAACTCAAAGGGTGTAAATTTTTGTTTTTTTGAGAAATCTTCAATTTTCCAAACTGGCCAGGGAACGTAATGTTAAATACATATGAGGTGCCATGACATATGTGGCCATCTTGCTTGTTAAAATCCCATTAATAACTGTATCTAACACAGAATAAGGCACTTAAGATTTGCATATTAATTTGGAAAATTAGCATCAAAATATTTAGAGATAACCATTTTTAACACGTATACGTTAGAATGCAAGATGCTTTCAAAAAATTTGAGTAACAGATGGTTTTATATGGAGCTTTTTAAATAATGACTTTTATATCAGAGAAGTGTCGCAATGTTTGCTAATATTCTCTGTGTGCCCTGGTCTATGTAGGAAAGATATTTGTCTTAGTGGAAGTGCTAAAGTTATCCTTGATGAAACAATAAAGAAAATCAGAGTAACCTCTTCGAGATTTTTTTTCACTTTTGTATGATAATGTTTATTATAGAAAGCTGTGACTATTTCTAAATGATCAAAAATGCCTCTTCCCTCCATATATTGATCCATGTACATTGATATGATGCACATGGCCTCAAACCAGTTTAAACATGTATAACTTGTAGATCCTTACTGTTAGAAACAGGCCAACTAAGAAGTTTGAAGAGGGTAATTGCTGGTAATCCTCTACAAGAATGCTACCTGGTTATCATAGCAGTAAGTGTCAGATCAATACCTTTCACACAGACTTGAGTTTGTTTTCCAAACATTTATTTGGAAGCAGTCATTGAAAAATCCACATGATTGGTTCCACAAATCTGATAAGTTCTAGCCCTCTGTCCTGCTAAGTATTCTCCTGAAGGAGAGATTGTTAGCCTTTGTGGTCTGTTGCTGGAAAGCAGACACCTTCCTAACAAATAGGCTGGCACAGGAACTTAAGGGACTGTTTCTTAAAATGCAATCTAGATTGATATACACTGTTGTCAGGGAAATCAAAACGGAGGAAGTCTTGTTCAGGCTTCAAAAGCAGGAGATCAAGTCTGACCTGCTTCTGACCTGCCTAAACATTGCCTGGATTCTGTGCCTGCCTGCAAACACAGTGAGGCAGCACTTCAGAAAAGAAAGGGGATGGGTCTTGGACTTCTTGAGCCCTTGAAGGTCTGGCCAACTTACTGGGGTCTAACAAAATCCTATGACTCACAGGTGAAATAAACAGCATTTTTAAAGTTAAAAAAATTATTCAGAGTTTCATTTTTGCATGTAAACTGATGATGGCATCAATTTGTGGCGGGATTATAAACGGGAGCCCCTAAATTGGCAATTGAAAGTCTCACCTGTGGAGTAGACACACCACCTAGGACGCTTTCCCAACTGGGACTCTGGGACTCATTTGGGACTTGCCAGTGCTATTCAAGTCTGGATGTAGATTGGCCCAATTTGGTGATGTATATGCTGTTACTATTCTCTATTATAGTTTCTATTTCTTTTCTTTTAATGGCTGTATATTGAAATTCAATCAAATAATCTTCTATAAAATATTGAAATAGTTTCTCTGTGTGTAACAAATGGTTTCTTTTACTAATGAATCTTTCAAACCTAAAATTAAAGTAAAACTTTTGGCAAAAGACCTGTTAATACAAGGATTAGAATTGATTTATTTTTTCAATCTAAAATATTTTGACAATTTTACCAATGAGAACTCATGTCTAATATTAGCCATGCTATTGAATAAGATATTGATTTTAACAACTTTTTTTCTGACTATTACCAAGTTACTTAGTAAAGCAATCAAGATCAGGGTAACAGAAGCACAGGTAGAAGCCAATTCTTGAATAAATGTTTTGAATTTTAAATGCTAGCTAGATATCCTTGGAATGTGAATTCCTGATTAGAGCAGCCATCTGCAGTGTGGTTATAGCTTAACCAATTAACAAACCTATAACAGCATAATATAGAGAGCTACATTGAAATATTTAAAATTAAATTTTATTCATGTTGCCAACAACACACTGTTCTTGCCACTTTGGCTCTGTGCATAATGGAATATCAGTTATTTTTTGTACTCTTGGCTCCATAGATTCTCTACAGGCTAGGTGTCAGCAATTCATCACACTTACAAATTTCTTAATTCTTAATATCCAATGCTATAACACAATGTGTAAGAGTAAAACTGGACCGAAATATGTATAAAATCTCTAGACTTAAAATTTCTTGAAAATAATCATAGATATGACTTTCATTCTTCAGTATGTATGCACAAATACTAAGAAATTCTAACTAATAATAAGTTCTTAGTGGGCTTATATCTTTATTTCTTTTGTCTTTGATAAAGCAAAGGACAGTGTCTTGTACTCATCAACATGTACAGATTTTACAGAGGACTCTGCCCATATTATATAATCGAGCAGTATTTGTTTATGAACGCTGAACCGTAATAGTAACTCTGTGCCTTGCTTCTTAGAGTAGAGATGTTGAGAACAAAGGAAATAGACATCATAGTTTGCTTAAGACGTAAACCATCAAAGTCTAAGTCCAAGTACTACTGACAAATAGCTGTGTGTCCTGGGTAACACTTATTCTCTATGAATCTCCATTTTGTCATCTCTGAATGAGCCGTGAGTAACTGGGTTATTGTAAAATTTAAGTAAGAAGATATATAACATTCTTAATGATGTTTCACTCATACATTTCGCTAGAACTATGAATTAAAAAGTGAATTATCTACTGAATAAATGGTTACTTATCTCACAGTTTTTTCTCCCTGGCAATAAAGTAAAATAAACATCTTTGTAAAACTGGTTTATAGCAGAGAATTGACTCGTGAATATAAACTGATTACATTGTATCAAACTTGCATACATACAATTTTGTTTTAAAGGCATTATTTTGCCCCAAATAATATCAAAGTAGCTGAAACTATTATTAATTTTTGCAGGATTTTGACATATATTATTTAGATTAATTTTATAAATTCTATGTGCTCAAGATCTTTATCTTGTAACATTCTTAATAACATTCTTAAAATGAATCATATCTTTATTATATTAATTGACTTTACTTTTAGCCCATAAATATTATATTAAATGTTACCAAAATAATATGGTATCCCTCACATTGTATTGATAATGTTGAACAAAAATATTTCTTTAAAATATTTTTGGATAGCTGTTACATTCTAAACAGTGTGTTAGAAACCTGAGATCTCATTTAATCCTCACATCAACCCTTCAAGGGAAGTATTACTGAATCCATTTCATAGATGAGAACCTGAATGTCCTAAACATGGTTATCCTTATTTCACACATGGTGCAACCTATTGTAATCAGACTTCTATTGTTCATGAGCAAAGGCTATTAGTGATCTTTTTATTCATGACATTATACAAGAGACAGGGATCAAGATCATCCCCATGGAAAAGAAATGCAAAAAAGCAAAATGGCTGTCTGAGGAGGCCTTACAAATAGGTGTGAAAAGAAGAGAAGTGAAAAGCAAAGGAGAAAAGGACAGATATGTCAGTCTGAATGCAGAGTTCCAAAGAATAGCAAGGAGAGATAACATAGCCTTCCTCAGTGATCAGTGCAAAGAAATAGAGGAAAACAACAGAATGGGAATGACTAGAGATCTCTTCAAGAAAATTAGAGATATCAAGGGAACATTTCATGCAAAGATGGGCTCAATAAAGGACAGAAATAGTATGGACCTAACAGAAGCAGAAGATATTAAGAAGAGGTGGCAAGAATACAGAAGAACTGTACAAAAAAATCTTCACGACCCAGGTAATCACGATGGTGTGATCACTCATCTAGAGCCCAGACATCCTGGAATGTGAAGCCAAGTGGGTCTTAGAAAGCATCACTATGAACAAAGCTAGTGGAGGTGATGGAATTCCAGTGGAGCTATTCCAAATCCTGAAAGATGGTGCTGTGAAAATGCCGCACTCAATATGCCAGCAAATTTGGAAAACTCAGCAGTGGCCACAGGACTGGAAAAGGTCAGTTTTCATCCAACCCCAAAGAAAGGCAATGCCAAAGAATGCTCAAACCGCAGCACAATTGCACTCATCTCACACACTAGCAAAGTAATGCTCAAAATTCTCCAACCCAGTCTTCAGCAATATGTGAACCGTGAACTTCCAGATGTTCAAGCTTGTTTTAGAAAAGGCAGAGGAACCAGAGATCAAATTGCCAACATCCGCTGGATCATCAAAAAAGCAAGAGAGTTCCAGAAAAACATCTACTTCTGTTTTATTGACTATGCCAAAACCTTTGACTGTGTGGATCACAATAAACTGTGGAAAATTCTGAAAGAGATCGAATACCAGACCACCTGACCTGCCTCTTGAGAAACCTATATGCAAGTCAGGAAACAACAGTTAGAACTGGACATGGAACAACAGACTGGTTCCAAATAGGAAAAGGAGTACATCAAGGCTGTATATTGTCACCTTGCTTATTTTACTTATATTCAGAGTACATCATGAGAAATGCTGGACTGGAAGAAACACAAGCTGGAATCAAGATTGCTGGGAGAAATATCAATAACCTCAGATATGCAGATGACACTACCCTTATGGCAGAAAGTGAAGAGGAACTAAAAATCCTCTTGATGAAAGTGAAAGAGGAGAGTGAAAAAGTTGGCTTAAAGCTCAACATTCAGAAAACTAAGATAATGGTATCTGGTCCCATCACTTCATGGCAGATAGATGGGGAAACAGTGGAAACAGTGTCAGACTTTATTTTTTTTGGCTCAAAAATCACTGCAGATGGTGATTGCAGCCATGAAATTAAAAGACACTTACTCCTTGGAAGGAAAGTTATAATCAACCTAGATAGCATATTAAAAAGCAGAGACATTACTTTGTCCACAAAGGTCTGGTTGGATGGCATCACCGACCTAAAGTACGTGAGTTTGGGTACACTCCGGGAGTTGGTGATAGACAGGGAGGCCTGGCATGCTGCCTTTCATGGGGTTGCAAAGAGTTGGACACGACTAATAGACTGAACTTATCTGACCTATACTTAACCATTCATAAATGCAATGAGCATTCTGATTTCTAACCTTACTTAACCTTGGCAAAATTTAATATTGTTATCACTTTTCTTTTGAAATCTTTCCTGATTTTTTCCTCTAGAATCACTTATCCTTGGATTGCCTCCTATATCACTTGTCATTACTTCAGCTTCCCTTATTTATCCTTTCTCCCTCTGCCTATCTTTTAGATATTAGAATTCCAGCAAGGTCTATCCTCATCCCTCTTCTCCCTTTCTCTAAACACTCTCCTCCCATCTCATTTACTCTAATGACTTCAACAATTGTCTCTGTATTAACCACTCTCACATAAACATCTCCGACCCAGATCATGTTCCCAAACCCTGAGCCATATACCCAGCTGCTAATTGGAACTGATTGTTCCACAGGTGCTTCAAATCTCATGTCTTGAAAACTAAACTCTTCATCTTCCCACACACCAAACTCTCAACCCCAAGCACCGGCAGTCATGCACACACACACACACACACACACTCACCTCGCTCTACCCTGAAGTCAATCTTCTCCACATCCAACTTCAGGGAAAAACACCACTGCCGCCTGATCCTCCCTTTCAAAAAAAGTTTTAACCCATAAATCTAATCATTGATCAAACTTAAACTCCATGTTCCCACCTAATATTATACAAATCATGATGCTTCTTCATTCTGACTATTGCATTCAGTCACCAGGAAATCCTTTCTAGAAATGAGTTCCCTGCTTAAACTCCTTAACTGTTTTCTCCACATCTTCAGGATAAAATTTTTAATATGAAATCTATACATGTTCCCTAAACTTGCTTAATCAGCAGTAAGTTCTTGTTAAATGTCCAGGTTCCTAAGTACCACATATGGAGAGTCAGTCTCTCAGGAGTCTGGGACAAGAGTGGGTTATTATGAATCTGTACTTTTTACCAAGCTCCTTGGATTCCATTAAAAAGACAAATTTGACAAATAATGCTTATAAATCCATTTATATTCTGGTAGTTGCCCAATATTTACCTTACATGTAGTCAATATTTAGCTCACCAATACCTAATATAATTTTGCTGAATGAGTTAATGAATAAATTTATCACCTTAGGTTCTGACTCCAAAGGACAGGTTTTTCACACATTAGAATAACAAAAGGGTAAGAGCAGACTCCATTGGAGGACGATTTAGTGCCATGCTCTTGGAAGCTGATGGTGGGTGGAGTCATAAAGACCTACTACTCAGTTTATTTCCATGGTGCAAGTGTATGATTCATTTACATATGCAGAAAATGTGTTGACAAGATTCTTTATCAATGCAGTGAGTTGTACTTCTGCATGTATATACAAATATCCTCATATATACCATGGGGTATATATATATACCATATATACCATATATACCATGGGGATATTTGTATATGTTCTTTTAAATATCTTATATGTGAGTTATTAAAATAGGAATATTATTTCATCAAAACATCCAATGTGGGAAATTGATGAATACCAAGACTAATAAGCAATAATGATGCAAAATGAAACCTATTATTTGAACATAAAAATTCTCAAATCATAGAGAGATAGTATTACAAACAATGGTTAAGAACCTACAGAAGAGAAATTCTCTTCACCTTAAGGAAGTTTGATAAAGATAACAGTGTTTATATTTGATCAGAATTGGAGAAGAAGGTTCATTTTGAGTAGTCATGTTTTGCAGTGGTAGGAAAAGTCCAACATTGATGAGCATATCATTACAGTCTAAGCAAGAAAAGAGTTTCATGGTCACAAGCAGAGACAGACAGAAGACGTAAGACATTTTAATATGAAACTTTTATCCAGGAGTCACATTTTCAATTAAAAAAATTGTAACCAACATATTTCTAAATATAATATAAAATATTTATCTCAGAAAGTTAAATATTTGAAGTTAAATTTTACATCAAGTCAGTCAGTTCAATCAGTTCAGTCACTCAGTCATGTCCAACTATTTACTACCCCATGGACTGCAGCACGCCAGGCTTCCTTGTCCATCACCAACTCCTGGAGCTTGCTCAAACTCATGTCCATGGAGTTGGCGATGCCATCCAACCATCTCATCCTCTGTTGTCCTCTTCTCCTCCTGCCCTCAGTCTTTCCCAGCATCAGGGTCTTTCCAATGAGTCAGTTCTTCATATCAGGTGGCCAAAGTATTGGAGTTTCATCTACAGCATCAGTCCTTCCAGTGAATATTCAGGACAGATTTCCTTTAGGATGGACTGGTTTAATCTCCCTGCAGTCCAAGGGACTCTCAAGTGTCTTCTCCAACACCACAGTTCAAAAGCAACAATTCTTCAGCACTAAGGGCTTCCCTGATGGCTCAGCTGGTAAAGAATCTGCCCACAATGTGAGAGGCCTGGGTTCAATCCCTGGGTTGGGAAGATCCTCTGGAAAAGGGAAAGGCTGCTCACTCCAGTATTCTAGCCTGGGGAATTCCATGGACTGTATAATCCACGGAGTAGCAAAAAGTCGGACAGGACTGAGAGACTTTCCCTTTCCCTTTTGTATAGGCCATTGGGTGGAAAAGAGGACAGGACTGAGCAACTTTCACTTTCTTTCTTAGAATATGGTGCAAATTAGAAATGCTTAGAAATGGGGGGAAAGGCAGTGAAAATCATTCAAGATGGGCGAGGAGAAAGGAGTTTACTGAAAGCAGTAAGTTACCTTTCTACCCAAGTCTACTTAACCAGCTCTACAAGGAAATTCTAAGGTCATTAGACCTCACATATCCTAGTCATCCTGAAAGACTTTGATATTTTCTCCTTGGCCACACTGAATAATTTTCACCACATTTTCTGCTGAACTTTGCTTGTGGCATTTGACACAGATACAGATAAGAAGGAAAAATCAATCTTGGGAGAAGTTCTTTAGAAACATCCCCCCAAAAAATCTGTCATGGCTTCCATTGTTTCCCCATGCCTTTGCCATGAAATGATGGGACAAGATGCCATGATCTTCATTTTTTTGAATTAGAGTTTTAAGCTGGCTTTTTCACACTCCTCTTTCACTTTCATTAAGAGGTTTTTAGTACTCCTTGCTTTCTGCCATAAGGTTAGTGTCATCTGCATCAGTTCAGTTCAGTTCAGTCTCTCAGTCGTGTCCGACTCTTTGCGACCCCTTGAATCGCAGCATGTCAGGCCTCCCTGTTCATCACCATCTCACAGAGTTCACTCAGACTCACATCTATCGAGTCCGTGATGCCATCCAGCCATCTCATCCTCGGTCGTCGCCTTCTCCTCCTGCCCCCAATCCCTCCCAGCATCAGAGTCTTTTCCAATGAGTCAACTCTTCGCATCAGGTGGCCAAAGTACTGGAGTTTCAGCTTTAGCATCATTCCTTCCAAAGAAATCCCAGGGTTGATCTCCTTCAGAATGGACTGGTTGGATCTCCTTGCAGTCCAAGGGACTCTCAAGAGTCTTCTCCAACA
>SJYT01050828.1:333160-382809 GCA_006410635.1 Cephalophus harveyi | reverse complement strand
GCCATGAAATTAGAAGACGCTTACTCCTTGGAAGAAAAGTTATGTCCAACCTAGATAGCATTTTCAAAAGCAGAGACATTACTTTGCCGACTAAGGTCCGTCTAGTCAAGGCTATGGTTTTTCCTGTGGTCATCTGCATATCTGAGGTTATTGCTATTTCTCCTGGGAATCTTGATTCCAGCTTGTGCTTTTCGCATGATATACTCTGCATATAAGTTAAATAAGCAAGCTGACAATATATAGCCTTGACGTACTCCTTTCCTGATTTGGAACCAGTCCGTAGAGTGTTGAGCAATTAGTATTCACAAACATTTAAATATAAATCATTTAAGACCATGATACATTGATGTAATTGAGAGCTGGACTGTGAAGAAAGCTGAGCGCCGAAGAATTGATGCTTTTGAACTGTGGTGTTGGAGAAGACTCTTGAGAGTCCCTTGGACTGCAAGGAGATCCAACCAGTCCATTCTGAAGGAGATCAGTCCTGGGTGTTCACTGGAAGGACTGATGCTAAAGCTGAAACTACAATACTTTGGCCACCTCATGCGAAGAATTGACGCACTGGAAAAGACTCTGATGCTGGGAGGGATTGGGGGCAGGAGGAGAAGGGGACGACTGAGGATGAGATGGCTGGATTGCATCACCGACTTGATGGACATGAGTTTGAGTGAACTCCGGGAGTTGGTGATGGACAGGGAGGCCTGGTGTGCTGTGATTCATGGGGTCGCAAAGAGTCGGACATGACTGATTGGCTGAACTGAACTGACTAGTTTTCAGAGACCTTGATGGAAAAAAAATCACCCCTTGCAGATACCTTTGTTTTACATCTATAACATTCTATTAACTATGAGAACCACTTGAAAAGAATAAGAAAAACAAAAAATCTCCATGAAGTCTTTTTTTTATTTAATTAGGAAAAAATCATGAAACTCCATTTTTATATGATTTTAGATTCAAGTTTTCACTGGAACTTCAATATTGGAAAAGAATTATTTAATTCATCAGAATGAAAAAAAAAAAGAATCAATCAAAAGGGCTTATTCTAATATAGTACTTATGGAGTGTTCAGTGTTGGACTGGATGTTGTGGATAAAAGAGGATGTGTAATAGTGAATCACTGCTTCTAAGGAAATTATAGTTTAATTGAGGAATTATGCTAGCTTGATGGAAATAATTATGGAATAATACATTGAAGAGTGGAGATGATTTTAAAATTTTCAAAAAGTATTTAAGAAAGATTGGATCTTAAGAAACAAGGATTTTGAAAGGCTTGAGGATATAAGGAAAGGAAGATTAACATTTCTTGAGCTGTATTAGTTTCTGGACACAGCACTAAATAACATCTTGCACATTTTTAACTTTTAATTCTCATAGCAGCACCGTGAGTTGGGCAAAGTTATTTCCACTTTGAAGTGAAAGATACTGAAGCTTAAAGAAGTGAGTTAATTTGCCTATACTCTACTGTTTGTAAATGGCAGCCATTGAGTTTTACAAAATTTTTGACATTGCCGTGCAACATGTGGGACCTTAGTTTCCCTGCCAGGGAGGGAACCTGCATCTCTTGCAGTGGAAACATGGATTCTTAACCACTGGACCTTTAGGAAAGTCCCAGCCATCGAGGTTAAATACAGATTTCTCTTGCTCCAAATTCTGTGACACTCTCCCAATCACAGTATTCCAGATGTGAGAAATTCTAGGATGAAAGATAGAGGCAAGAAAGAGCATTCATGTGAGAGGGAAGAGGAGACAAATCAGTGAGTACCTAGAATAAGTGTGACATTACCCCCTCAACACTTCTGATTTCAGAAGTTTCCTTGGGCTCCTTTTACCTCTTTAGTGGAACACTTTCCATAAACCAGTCTCCTATAATTTATTCAGCAGCATTATTATGCATCTAGTTACTCAAATCATCTTTGAATTCTTTTGTATCTTTACTCTCTTAGCTAATTCACTAGCAAATTCTATCATGTCCACCTTAGATGCATATCCACATCTATGCTTGTGCCTCTAACTCTGTCTAAACTCATGCACTTCTGCATTGACATCTATCTCTATTTGTGTCTAAATATGTTTATATATCTTTATTTCTCTATATTTTATCTTAAATCTGTTATCTATCTCTAATATTTCTCTCTATATATTTATTTCTATCTCAGTCTATATAACTACTTACATATTGATTTCTATGTGCATACATATGTCTCTATCTCTATTTAAATCTATACATATATAGGTCTACCTCTAAATCTATATCACTATCTATATCTGTACTTACACCCTATACCTATATCTGCATTCATCTTAAACCTATCTCCACTGGAATCAAGTGAATCTAAAACATCATCATCTCATACTTGAATTACTGTGATAGTCTCCTAACTGTTCTTCCAACTGCTATTCTTGCACTTCTATAATCCTTTAAATATGTAAATTACTTCATGCTAATTTCAAAAGCTCCCAGTGCCTTCCCTTACACTAAGAATAGTATCCAAATTCCTGCTTATGGCCAACTGACTCTCCTTTTACTACCTCATCCCCTTAAAATCTCTTCCTCAATCTTCATGATCCAATCACTCTAGCTTTCACTCTTCTCTCAAATACATCAATCATTTATGCATTGGGGGTTTTGTACTTGCTATTCCTTCTGTCTATTATGGTCTGCTTTTGCATGTTAGCATTTCAATTTCTTCTTGTCATTCAGGACTCAGTTAAATTGTAACGGCCTGAGGAAAGCTATCCTAATGATTCAACTTAGTATCAGAGACCCAGTGGTAGATTAGAATGGCCTTGTATGCTGTGGCACTTCTCTGCTGAGAACTGGGGACCCATCAGCATCTCCTTGAGTCTGGGTGGGCTCTGTGACTGCTCATACAAGAGACATGGCCAGTCTGGGCTTTGGTGAAGAGAGATTATCAACTTTCACTCACACTTAGAAGCATACTACCATTAATTAGTGTGTCTCACTCTGGCCACCATGCTGTAAGAAGTCCAAGTCACATAGAAAGATGGGGGATGAAATGCCATGTGAATATAGAAAGGGAGAGAAAGGTAAAAACAGGAGAGGGAGAGAGAGGCTCTGAGAACTAGACATGTGAATGAAAAACTGTTTTTTGGAAGTGGATCATCCTGTTCCAGCGGCCACTATGTGGACCAGGGACAAGTTACCCAGTTAAATCTTTCCAGAGTTCTAAACTCACAAAAACTGTAAACAAAACACAATGTTGTTTTAAGTCACTAAGTATGTGAGGGTTGTGCTACAAAGTACTAGTGAACCAGGAAATTGCCAAATATGGTTTGGCTTATCAACTCACTTTTCTACTAGTTAACACTACAGTTCTTTTTTTCTTCCTTTCCTTCCCTTTTATCTTCTTTCCTTTTAGTTTTGCCCTCTCTTTCTTTTCTTCCTTTGTCTTTCCTTTACCTGGCTACTGTCTCAACTCTTTAGATTATAAGCACCACATGAATAAGGTGGAGAAGGAAATGGCAACCCCCTCCAGTATTCTTGCCTGGAGAATCCCAGGGATGGAGGAGCCTGGTGGGCTGCCATCTATGGGGTCACACAGAGTCGGATGTGACTGAAGCATCTTAGCAACAGCGTGAATGAGGACTTTGTGTATCTCTTTTCCCATTGAACTCTGGTCTGTAGAAGTATGCCTCAAAAATAATTGGAAGCAGTCAATAGTTATCAAATAAATAAAATAAGCCTATGCATTTAGTACATCTACCTACACAGGGTTGGTAGTTACTCTATCAAAATTATAACTATTATGTGTAAATAAACAAAGAAACAAATGCACAAAATCCAGCCAAAATAATTCCAGATATAAATGGGGAAGAAATATACACTATATTCTGTAATTTTACAGTGAGATAGATTTTAGCAGAACACGATGCTTGAATTGGCTGGAAAATTATACCTCTTGACTGCCCTTTGGTATTAGACTTTTGGTGGGATTACTCATGGTTAGCTCATTGCTCTAATGATTTTCAAAGGAGGAAAAAATGTCCACAGATTTTGAAGCAGCTTAAAACACATAATTTGGCTTCTCAGAACTAGATCTTGTAGCTGGCAGAGTCCCAACCCTCTCTTCCTCAGCTACATGGCAACCTGGATAAGGCCATGTGGATCCTGGCTGCCTCTGATCTGAGGAGCTGAGGCAGAAATAACTTCATTGCTCATAGATACCTCTTCACAATGGCAGAATTAATATGGCTCTCCAAATACCAACTTGGGGCCATTTGAGAACTCCTGCTGTGGAGAAGATGAGGTTTTAAGACATAAAAAGAAGTCCTTGCATATCTTCACCCTGTGCACTCAGTACATGGGTGTGCTGCATGCTAAGTCACTGCAGTCATGTCTGACTCTCTGCGACCATCTGGTCTGTAGCCCTCCAAGCTCCTCTGTCCCCAGGATTCTCCAGGCAAGAACACTGGAGTGGGTTGACATACCCTACACCAAGGGATCTTCCTGCCCCAGGGATAAAACTTTGCCTCTTACATTTAACCTCCATTGGCAGGCAGGCTCTTTACCACTAGTGCCACCTGGGAGGCCCTTACCCTAAGGACAAAGAGAGTGAAAGTGGGCAGAGGCTTAGAGAGAGGTTCCTGTCACCCATAAAGTAACCCAACTGAGCCAGCCACTTCAGAGACGCTTCCTATGCTGCCCACCCAGCCTACACTCTGCTCTACCTCAAAGAAATTCTCTCCTGCTTCTCTGTAGTCACAGAAGTGAATTCTTCCCTGCCAGATTCCAGTCATTCTGGCCTTTGTTCCACTTCTTCAGCATGAAGTACAACGTTCAGGCTCAGGGCTTCTGCACAGACTATTCACTCTGACTAAAACTTCCCTAACGCTTACCTTCTGTGCTGCTGCTGCTAAGTCACTTCAGTCATGTCTGACTCTGTGCAACCCCAAGGATGGCAGCCCACCAGGCTCCCCCATCCCTGGGATTCTCCAGGCAAGAACACTGGAGTGGGTTGCCATTTCCTTCTCCAATGCATGAAAGTGAAAAGTAAAAATGAAGTCGCTCCGTCGTGTCCGACTCTCAGCGACCCCATGGACTGCAGCCTTCCAGGCTCCTCCATCCATGGGATTTTCCAGGCAAGAGCACTGGAGTGGGGTGCCGTTGCCTTCTCTACTTCATTCAAAATCAAGCTGAGGCTTAAATGGGAAGGTTGAGGCTTCCTCTGGGAAGGCTTTTCTCTTCCCCTGGGCAAGATTAGGTATCTCTGCCTTACACTTTTGTTACATCCTTCATAATAAGGAAAATTCTGCATCTAAACAGCTAGTCCACCATTTTATGTGTTCTTTGTGATTAATCAGTCAATGTATTGTGTTAAGTGTTCTCTGGTGTTTGGCAGTGAGCCCAACAGAGGCAAAAAGCAGGCATATTTTATTCTTTTCTGTATCAAGAAGACTTAGCATGATTCCAGCATAGAGTAGATGTTTAGTAATTAGTCTTTGAAAGACTAAATGAATGTTTGATAGGTGAATGAATTGCAGGAAAGCTATCTTTTACTGATTTTTTTGCCCTTTGAATTTGGAACAATGTATGTGTCCCTAGTAAGGTGAGAGACTTTATGCCTGTTTTTTAAAAAAGTTTCCAACCTCACAGATCATTGATTTGTTCAGCTGCAGACTTAATTGCATCCTGTGTTCTAAAAATGATCATGATTTGAGGCAGGAAGTAAGTACATAATAATTCCTATTCTCTAATTCATATATTTCTCACAAAGTTGTCTTTCAAGATAAAGATTCTAAAATCCTCAGGGCTGAATGGTGGGATTCCAACTGCATCCTTTCAGGGGACTTCATTCTGATAAAAGGAACTAAAAACACTTAATTCAAGTCTGAGACTCTGCTATAATATTTCCAATTATTGAAGCTTATTTCAGTATCTAGTTCGGCTTAAGGTATATGCAGGCACTCAATAATTGATGATCATAGCAGATGGTGATTGCAACCATGAAATTAAAAGACACTTACTCCTTGGAAGGAAAGTTATGACCAACCTAGATAGCATATTGAAAAGCAGAGACATTACTTTGTCAACAAAAGTCCGTCTAGGTAAGCCTATGGCTTTTCCAGTGGTCATGTATGGATATGAGAGTTGGACTGTGAAGAAAGCTGAGCACCAAAGACTTATGCTTTTGAGCTGCAGTGTTGGAGAAGACTCTTGAGAGTCCCTTGGACTGCAAGGAGATCCAACCAGTCCATTCTAAAGGATATCAGTCCTGGGTGTTCTTTGGAAGGACTGATGCTAAAGCTGAAACTCCAGTACTTTGGCCACCTCATGCAAAGAGTTGACTCATTGGAAAAGACTCTGATGCTGGGAGGGGTTGGGGGCAGGATGAAAAGGGGATGACAGAGGATGAGATGGCTGGATGGCATCATCGACTCAATGGATGTGAGTTTGAGTGAACTCTGGGAGTTGGTGATGGACAGGGAGGCCTGGCGTGCTGTGATTCATGGGGTCACAAAAAGTTGGACACGACTGAGCGACTGAAGTGATTATCAATGTGATTGATTATATCAGCATTCTAGTCATCTGGACAGGCCTCCCCTCTCCTGATGAGCTTGTATATTCCTTACATTTCTGTCAAGTCCTTTCAAGTGAGTCCAGAATTTTTTACTCTGATCCTGATCCATGAACTCAGGCTTTTTTCTCCTGACTGTTTCTCTGATGCTACTAGCTAGCTTGCTTCTCTTCCAGCAACTACAGAGCATTTGCGTTGGAATTCCATTCAGGGAAGCTCATCTGTTGGAAACCCCTAGCTACTTTTTGGATCACTATCTTAACAGATCATTTTGTCTGAGATTGGAGATTACTGAGACCCTTGGATATCATTGTCATGTCCTCTGATCTGAAATACTAGTATTAAGTCACTTCATTTGAGCATCTCTGACTTCTAATAGTTAAGAGCCTAGATTTGAGAGTCACATTTTGAAGACTAGATCCTCCACTTATTTGCTCTGAAAGCTTGGGAAAATTATATAGTCCCTAAGTACCTCTTTCCTATTTTATAAAACGAAAATCAATAATAGTACCTGTTTCCAAGGGCTGTTGTCAAGATGAAGTGAGATGACATGATAGAAAAAGACTACTGGAAAACTTGTTTCTCCCTGGTCTGTCTGTCTACTTGTGACCATTATTTCTTACTTGGTCTTAATATCTGCCCCAAGGTTTTGCTTGATGTAACTGGTCCATGTACTTGTCCCAAGGTATGACCTGAAGGCAAAAATACATTACTGGCTCTTTAGGAACTAAGGATTGCATAGGTAACAATATTTTAAGTAGTTTTTGAGTTAACTTTCTAGGCTACTCACAGTAGCAAATTTTGTGATTCTGTCACTTGCTGGGCTATCTCTCAAATAAGCTAGATGGTGGATTTTTAAATTTAAAACAATATAAATGAACATTTTTTTAAGTTTTGTTAATGAGAATTCTGCTTCTAGGAGATGGAGCAGACATACTCCCCTTATCATTGCACTAAGTACAATTAATAACACTGAACACTATGTATAAAACTAATATAATAAGACTCTGAAATATAGAAAGAAGGTGACAGACTGTCAAGAAAACTTGAGACCTGGGGAATGACATGCTGGTTAGTTACCTGAGCTTTCTTTTTGCCTCATACATCATTAGCGAGAAGTGATAAAGCCAGCAACCTGGAAATATGAGCCAGTGCAGACAAATATGCCCCTCCTTCACCAGAAACCCGTTCTTTGTAGCCAAAGGACCAGAAAAGAGACAGAAAAATCTTCAGATAATGACTGCTTCATTCCAGCTAGACAACACAGAAAAAAGTCTGCCCCCACCCTTGCCAGCAAAGACTGAGTGGGCATCCATTCAAGGATGAAAGGAGAAAATATCACACCCCCGCTGCAATGGAGTTGGAGAAGGTTGGGTAAAGAGCTAGAATTTTATTCCCTACTGGCAGTATTAAGTTCCTCAACCAGTGTCAGTGCAGACCACCTGGCAGGCTAGATTTCTACATACTGGTCAGTAATGCTTTTAATCTCCACTCAAATGGCATCAGATGAAGGCTAATGGAGAGTGGCAACAAAACCACCCCCCACTGCTGTCAGTGGAGACATGAGAAGTCAGAACTTTTACCTCTGCCCAGAAATAATGAGGAGCCTTGCCCAACATGAGTATTAGTGACGGTTAAGTAGCAAATTGGAAAAGACCCTAATGCTGGGAAAGATTGAAGGCAAAAGGAGAAGAGGGCAGCAGAGGATGATTTGGTTGGGTGGCGTTACAGACACAATGGACATGAACTTGGGTGAACTCCGGGAGATGGTGAGGGACAGGGAGGCCTGATGTGCTGCAGTCTATGGGGTTGCAAAGAGTCAGACATGACTTAGCGACTGAACAAGTGGTGAATCCACTATTCTATTCCAATAAAGAGATGATACTTTCTCCTTTTCCCTCCATAGGTCATACCCAAAAAAATCCAACTTAAAGTGAAGTTTAATAATATCAAGAATTGTCCAAAATAACTTAAAAAGATTCATGTTTCAATACAAATTACTCATCAGATCAAGAAACAGGAAGATCTCATATTAAATGTAATAAAATCAAGAGATTTCAATATGACAGAGATGTTAAAATGATCAAAGATTTTAAAGCAGCAAAAATAAAAATATTTTATTGACCAATTAGCAATGTACTTTTAACAAATTAACTAATAAAAAACCTCAGCAAAGAAATAGTCTAAGCAAGGAAATGAAAGATATAAAGAGAAACCAAAAAAATTTTAGAACTAAAAAGTAAAATTACTGAAACAAAAAGCTCAGTGAATGGCTTCAGTCACAGAATGGAGGGGACAGGAGAAATCATCAGTGAATGAAAGATAGAATAGACATCATCTAAGCTGAACAGCAAAGAGAAAACAGACTTAAAAAATCAATGAAGTCTTTGGAATCTGTGGGACTATAATCAAACTCTTAACATTTTTGCTATTGAAGTTTAAGAAAAATAGGTAAAAGAGAAGAGATGAAAAAAGTACACATAAGAATAATGACCAACTTCCTAAATTTGTCAAAAGACATACATCTCCAGATTCAAGAAGCTGTGTAAATTCCAAGCAAGATAAACTGAGAGGGATCCATGCAAAGACACATTTTAATTAGTATTTTGAAAACTAAAAGACAAATAAAAAATCTTGAAAGTGGTCAGAGAAAAATGCCACTTTATCTGGAGGGGAAAATTGAAATAAAATGATAACAGATTTCATTTTTGATTTCATCAAAAATGTTGGAGGCCAGAATAAAGTGGACAATATTTTTCAAACTGTGGAAGAAAAGAATTGTCAACCTGGCAAACCATAGCCATCAAAAATATCCTTCAGGAATAAAAGGTAAATAAAGATATTCTTGGAGGAAGAAAAACTAAAATAATCTCTCACTCTCAGACTTATTCTAATAAAAGTAGCTAAAATAAGTTCTCTAAACAGAAAAGAAATTTTAAAAAGGAAACCTAGAAATTTGGAGAGGAGAAAATAACAAAATGAAGAAAACATTAAAAATTTTTCTTCTTCTCTTGAATTTTCTAATTTTTTCTTCATTTTGTTATTTTCTCCTCTCCAAATTTCTAGGTTTCCTTTTTAAAATTTCTTTTCTGTTTAGAGAACTTATTTTAGCTACTTTTATTAGAATAAGTCTGAGAGTGAGAGATTATTTTAGTTTTTCTTCCTCCAAGAATATCTTTATTTACCTTTTATTCCTGAAGGATATTTTTGATGGCTATGGTTTGCCAGGTTGACAATTCTTTTCTTCCACAGTTTGAAAAATATTGTCCACTTTATTCTGGCCTCCAACATTTTTGATGAAATCAAAAATGAAATCTGTTATCATTTTATTTCAATTTTCCCCTCCAGATAAAGTGGCATTTTTCTCTGACCACTTTCAAGATTTTTTATTTGTCTTTTAGTTTTCAAAATACTAATTAAAATGTGTCTTTGCATGGATCCCTCTCAGTTTATCTTGCTTGGAATTTACACAGCTTCTTGAATCTGGAGATGTATGTCTTTTGACAAATTTAGGAAGTTGGTCATTATTCTTATGTGTACTTTTTTCATCTCTTCTCTTTTACCTATTTTTCTTAAACTTCAATAGCAAAAATGTTAAGAGTTTGATTATAGTCCCACAGATTCCAAAGACTTCATTGATTTTTTAAGTCTGTTTTCTCTTTGCTGTTCAGCTTAGATGATGTCTATTCTATCTTTCATTCACTGATGATTTCTCCTGTCCCCTCCATTCTGTGACTGAAGCCATTCACTGAGCTTTTTGTTTCAGTAATTTTACTTTTTAGTTCTAAAATTTTTTTGGTTTCTCTTTATATCTTTCATTTCCTTGCTTAGACTATTTCTTTGCTGAGGTTTTTTATTAGTTAATTTGTTAAAAGTACATTGCTAATTGGTCAATAAAATATTTTTATTTTTGCTGCTTTAAAATCTTTGATCATTTTAACATCTCTGTCATATTGAAATCTCTTGATTTTATTACATTTAATATGAGATCTTCCTGTTTCTTGATCTGATAAGTAATTTGTATTGAAACATGAATCTTTTTAAGTTATTTTGGACAATTCTTGATATTATTAAACTTCACTTTAAGTTGGATTTTTTTGGGTATGACCTATGGAGGGAAAAGGAGAAAGTATCATCTCTTTATTGGAATAGAATAGTGGATTCACCACTTGTTCAGTCGCTAAGTCATGTCTGACTCTTTGCAACCCCATAGACTGCAGCACATCAGGCCTCCCTGTCCCTCACCATCTCCCGGAGTTCACCCAAGTTCATGTCCATTGTGTCTGTAACGCCACCCAACCAAATCATCCTCTGCTGCCCTCTTCTCCTTTTGCCTTCAATCTTTCCCAGCATTAGGGTCTTTTCCAATTTGCTACTTAACCGTCACTAATACTCATGTTGGGCAAGGCTCCTCATTATTTCTGGGCAGAGGTAAAAGTTCTGACTTCTCATGTCTCCACTGACAGCAGTGGGGGGTGGTTTTGTTGCCACTCTCCATTAGCCTTCATCTGATGCCATTTGAGTGGAGATTAAAAGCATTACTGACCAGTATGTAGAAATCTAGCCTGCCAGGTGGTCTGCACTGACACTGGTTGAGGAACTTAATACTGCCAGTAGGGAATAAAATTCTAGCTCTTTACCCAACCTTCTCCAACTCCATTGCAGCGGGGGTGTGATATTTTCTCCTTTCATCCTTGAATGGATGCCCACTCAGTCTTTGCTGGCAAGGGTGGGGGCAGACTTTTTTCTGTGTTGTCTAGCTGGAATGAAGCAGTCATTATCTGAAGATTTTTCTGTCTCTTTTCTGGTCCTTTGGCTACAAAGAACGGGTTTCTGGTGAAGGAGGGGCATATTTGTCTGCACTGGCTCATATTTCCAGGTTGCTGGCTTTATCACTTCTCGCTAATGATGTATGAGGCAAAAAGAAAGCTCAGGTAACTAACCAGCATGTCATTCCCCAGGTCTCAAGTTTTCTTGACAGTCTGTCACCTTCTTTCTATATTTCAGAGTCTTATTATATTAGTTTTATACATAGTGTTCAGTGTTATTAATTGTACTTAGTGCAATGATAAGGGGAGTATGTCTGCTCCATCTCCTAGAAGCAGAATTCTCATTAACAAAACTTAAAAAAATGTTCATTTATATTGTTTTAAATTTAAAAATCCACCATCTAGCTTATTTGAGAGATAGCCCAGCAAGTGACAGAATCACAAAATTTGCTACTGTGAGTAGCCTAGAAAGTTAACTCAAAAACTACTTAAAATATTGTTACCTATGCAATCCTTAGTTCCTAAAGAGCCAGTAATGTATTTTTGCCTTCAGGTCATACCTTGGGACAAGTACATGGACCAGTTACATCAAGCAAAACCTTGGGGCAGATATTAAGACCAAGTAAGAAATAATGGTCACAAGTAGACAGACAGACCAGGGAGAAACAAGTTTTCCAGTAGTCTTTTTCTATCATGTCATCTCACTTCATCTTGACAACAGCCCTTGGAAACAGGTACTATTATTGATTTTCGTTTTATAAAATAGGAAAGAGGTACTTAGGGACTATATAATTTTCCCAAGCTTTCAGAGCAAATAAGTGGAGGATCTAGTCTTCAAAATGTGACTCTCAAATCTAGGCTCTTAACTATTAGAAGTCAGAGATGCTCAAATGAAGTGACTTAATACTAGTATTTCAGATCAGAGGACATGACAATGATATCCAAGGGTCTCAGTAATCTCCAATCTCAGACAAAATGATCTGTTAAGATAGTGATCCAAAAAGTAGCTAGGGGTTTCCAACAGATGAGCTTCCCTGAATGGAATTCCAACGCAAATGCTCTGTAGTTGCTGGAAGAGAAGCAAGCTAGCTAGTAGCATCAGAGAAACAGTCAGGAGAAAAAAGCCTGAGTTCATGGATCAGGATCAGAGTAAAAAATTCTGGACTCACTTGAAAGGACTTGACAGAAATGTAAGGAATATACAAGCTCATCAGGAGAGGGGAGGCCTGTCCAGATGACTAGAATGCTGATATAATCAATCACATTGATAATCACTTCAGTCGCTCAGTCGTGTCCAACTTTTTGTGACCCCATGAATCACAGCACGCCAGGCCTCCCTGTTATCATATTAAAAAGATATATTGAGGTTTTTCATACTTTATTTATTTGGACCATTTCATTTTCTTGTTGAGAAAAAAAAATTAAATAGTAAAATAGTAATGAAAGAATTTGAAAATATTTGATCCAGAAGAGGCAAAAACAATGTACATTAAAGGCAAGAAAAATACAAATTTTATTTTCTTGTACTTTTAAAGTTAATTTGTATCCCAGTTTTACTGAGATATAACTATTCCGATTCAGTTCGATTCAGTTGCTTAGTTGTGTCTAACTCTTTGCAACCCCACGCACTGCAGCACACCAGGCTTCCCTGTCCATCACCAGCTCCCAGAGCTTATTCAAACTCATGTGCACCCAACCATTTGGATGATGCCACCCAACCATTTCATCCTCTGTCGTCCCCTTGTCTTCCTGCCTTCAATCTTTCTCAGCATCAGGGTCTTTCTCAATGAGTCAGTTCTTCACATCAGGTGGCCAAAGTATTGGAGTTTCAGCTTCAGCATCAGTCCTCTAATGAATATTCAGGACTGATTTTAACTTTTAACACTGTATAATATATTTCTAAATGTTAGCTGAGGAAATATTTAAGCCAATTATGTTATATAAATAAGGGGGTGCAAAGGAAGTTAAAGGGAGGGAAACTTTTGGTTTATAATAGGCTTAAGTTATGTATATACATATGAGATGATATATTATATATATATATATATCTCACATACATAACTATAATATTCTAGGTATAATGTGATACCTAGAATAACCACTAAAAAAGCTGCACAAAGAGATATACAATATGAAACTATAGATAAATCAAAATGGATTCTTAAAAAATTGTAAGTAACCCATAGACAGTCAGGAAAAGGAACCCAGAAATAAAACCTGTTTTGTTCAGTCACTAAATTGTGTCCAACTCTTTGCAGTCCCATAGACTGTAGCATGATAGGGTTCCCTGTCTTTCACCATCCCCCAGAGTTTGCTCAAAAGAGAACAACAAAAATGAAAATAAAATGTCAGGTTTAATTCTAAAGTATTAGTAATTATATTAAATGTAAATGGCATAAATATACCAATTAAATGACAGACATTGGCAGAGTGGTTTATAAAACATAATCCATCTATATTATATATATATATATATATAATATAATATATATGTAATGCAAACATTAATCAAAGGACAGCAATAATGGATGCATTATTATCAGATAAAGTAGATTTTAGAGCAAAAAAATTACAAGAATAAAACAGCAACATAAAAAGATAAAAGGGTAAGCCCACAAGTGGACACAGAAATTCTATATGTATATATGCAAACAACAGATCTGTAAAATGTTTG
Organism: Cephalophus harveyi; assembly: GCA_006410635.1. NCBI lineage: Eukaryota > Metazoa > Chordata > Mammalia > Artiodactyla > Bovidae > Cephalophus > Cephalophus harveyi. Next base: position 368,830 of record SJYT01050828.1, on the reverse strand, counting down.
AGGCAGAAATTGATAAAACTAAAACAAAAAACATACACTCAATTGTAATTGGAGACCTCAACACCTTTCTCTCAGCAATTTATTGAAAAACTAGACAGAAAATTGGCAAGGCTATAGAAAAACTCAATAGCACTATTTAAACAACAGTATCTACTCAATATTTTCAGAAAACTCAACAGCAGAACATGCATCATTTTCAAGTGCCCATGAATCATGTCCCAATGTAATCAAATCCTGATGGAGAAACTTCAAAAATTAAACTAGTGAAATTGTACAGCATTTATTCTCTGACCACAATGGAACCAAACTAGAAATCAATAGTAGAATTTACAGAAAAAATTTCCAATATTGGGAAATTAAGCAGCATATCTATAAAAAAGCTATGTGTCAATAGGATAGCTTCAGAAGAAATTTTTAAATGTTCATTTAACCAAATGAAAATGGAAATACAATTATTGAAATTTGTGGGACAGATAAAGCAGTACTAAGGAGAAAATATGTAAAACTAAATTCACATATTAGGAAAAACTGTGTCAAATCAATACTCTAAACTTCCACTTCAACCCAGGAAAGAAGAACAAAATGAAACCAAAGCAAACAGAAGGAAGGAAATAATAAGGGCAGAAATCGGTAAACTTGGAAACAGAAACACAATAGAGAAAATCAATGAAACCAAGAGATTATTCTTCAAAAAAATCAATAAAATTGACAAAGAGCTAGCAAGACTGAGGAAGAAAAAATAAAGGAAAATAATTACAAACATTTGAAATGACACAGGGGATACCACTAGGACCCTGCATATGTACTCCCAAAATATAGATATATTATGAACAACTCTTCACATATAATTTGAAAACTTAGATGAAATAAATCACTTTATTGAAAGAAAACAAACAACCAATACTTATCCAATATAAAATAGATTATGAAATATATGGTTGCAATTACCATAGAACTATTCAGGGATTTGAATTCAACTATTAAGCAATTGAGTTTGAAGACCTTATACAACCAATTAATACTACTTATTTCATATTATTTTGAGAGTTAAGAAATTTTAAAAATCATATGAAGTATCATTTTATGTTTTATGTTTTTTAGTAATCTGATAATATATTCTGTTGTTTTTTTTTTTCCTCCTGAAAGTTTTATTTACACTTAAATCAATGGTGCATTTGGGGTTAATTCTGAATACAGGTGAAGTTTGTTCTGTTTTTGACCAATGATTTAGCATGAACCACTACTAGCTAACAAATCTAAAAGAACTAAATATCCAAGACCAGATAACAGTTGATTTGCAGTTCAATGCAACTTGAAATTCAGCTTTTATCATTTTAACTATGCCATAGCCATGACTTGTAAAATGAGAGTCCAGTAAAATGAATCACGCTGTTGTGATTCAGTGAAAAGGACTTAGTATAAGGACTCCTGGTCTAATTTTGGTATGTTTATATCTAATTATCTGTCTTATCTTGGGCAATCGCTTAAATTCCTTGAACTGGCAATTGAAAAAAAGTTGCATGAGGTTATTTTATGGTCTTTTCCTTTTAGCTATAGACTTTTTTTAAAAAATTCAAGTTCAATATATCTCATCAGAACCAGATTAAGGTGCAAGAAAGCCAGGGTATTTTTGGCAAATTGGATTTCCCAAAGATGGTCAAACAAATATTAATTTCATCCAACACACTCTTCTCACAAAGTGATGCTGACAATCCTCTATTGAAAGACAAAGTCTCTGGTCCATCCAGTCAAACCTCAGCATATTTTGTAACTGCTTCCACCATGAGAACATGGTGAAAACTGACACTTGCCTGAATTCTGAGGCTAGGTTATAAAATGCAATAAAGCTTCACCTGAAGCCCTTTTCTCTCTCTTTCTTTTTCACTGTATGTACTTATACCTTTGGGGATCTGATTAACTATGTAAGTAATTCTGAAGATGCCATGCTGGACATCACATAGAATAACTCAGAGTGAAAAAAGATACCTGAGGACCCTTGCTATCCCCAGATATCCAAGTGTTCTGAGCTGAAATTCCATGCACACGAGTGAGGAAGTTTTCATGACACTAGCTCTAGTCACATTCAGAAAACTAAGGTCATGGCATCTGGTCCCATGACTTTATGGCTAATAGATGGGGAAACAATGAGACACTTTATTTGCGGGGGGCTCCAAAATCACTGCAGATGGTGACTGCAGCCATGAAATTAAATGATGCTTACTACTTGGAAGCAAAGCTATGACCAACCTAGACAGCATATTAAAAAGCAGAGACATTATTTTGTTGACAAAGGTCCATCTAGTGAAAGCCATGGTTTTTCCATTAGTCATGTATGGATGTGAGAGTTGGACTATAAAGAGAGCTGAGTGCTGAAGAATTCATGTTTTTTAACTGTGGTGTTGGAGAAGACTCTTGAGAGTTCCTTGGACTGCAAGGAGATACAACCAGTCCATCCAAAGGAAATCAATTCTGAATACATTGGAAGTTCTGACGCAGAAGCTGAAACTCCAATTCTTTGGCCACCTGATGTGAAGAACTGACTCATTGGAAAAGACCCTGATGCTGGGAAGGATTGAGAGCAGGAGGAGAAGGGGACAACAGAGGATGAGTTGGTTGGATGGCATCACCTACTCCATGGACATGAGTTTGAGCAAGCTCCAAGAGTTGGTGATGGACAGGTAAGCCTGGTGTGTCCATGGGGTCACAAAGAGTCGGACATGACTGAGCGACTGAACTGACTGAACTCTAGCCACCATCAATCTATGACTTCAGAACTACAGAGTTGAGTTGCACTTAAATTTCTGACTCATGTGTATCTTGGGAGATAATAAATATTCATTGGTGTTTTAAGTCCCTAAGCGTTGGAGTAGCTTTTTAAATAGCCATTGTTACTAGAATCATGCCCATCTATGGATTCTTAAAACATCATTGGAAATATAGCAAAATGGAGAAAAGTGTATTTACTAGAATTCTTTAGAGTACATGAATGTATGAATAAATTTATTGAATATAAATCCCACTGATAACCACATCTTAATAGTATCAACATTTGAAGAGTGTATATTTTGCATATTTCTTAAAAAAAAAAAACAAACAGAAAACAAACTAGAGTCAGAGGAACAGGATGGTGGAGTCAAACATTTGCCAATAATATCTAAAACCCACATATTAGGGTTACTTCATTTTCATATAACTTTCTGAAAAAGCTTTATTTTGGGAAGCCCATTATAGTAACTTTTCTCCTACTGCAGGGTACAAAATCCCTAAGAGTTTTCTATTCTAGCCAAAGCTTTCATAGCTCTATGGCTTGTGCAAAAGTATATGGTTTTTCTCTGTGCTAAGTCTTGAAGGTAAATTTTCTCATTAGAGACTCTAGAAATCTAAGGAAAGCCTGGCCTCTTGATTCAAGCCATAAAAGTATCTGAGAGGGCAGCTAAATTAAGAAAGTAATAAAATCTGACACAAATCTATTGCTTCTGATTATGTTTATTGTGTCAGATTATATTATTGTTCAAAACAATTCACTCCCATTTTTGAGAGGAGTTTATATGTTCTTTGTGTTTGTTGTGTACCTTACCATGCCAGTGTGTGGGTGGCATACACTTTCTTGTCCCATTGGAAGACTTGCCCACTGTAATCTGAGTGAACATGATGTGGGCCATGTTAGAGCAGAAGCCTTAAATATGACTGCATAGTTCAACTTAGTCCCTGGCTTCTGATTTCTGCTCTGAGAATGGCACATTCCAAATAGAAGTTGCTCCTATAGTCTGGAGGTCTAGTAGACAAGACAGATGGAACTCTGCTGGATTAAAGCCTACTATAATGTAAGTTAGAAATAAATATCTGAGTTATATGACCCTGAGATATTGAAGTTGTTTGTCACTCCAACATAGCTTCCCTGGTGGCTCAGTGGTGAAAAAATCTGCCTGCACTGAAGGAGATTCTGGTTCAGTCCCTGGGTTGGGAAGAATCCCTGGAGAAGGAAATGGCAGCCCACGCCAGTATTCTTGCTTAGAGAATTCCATGGAGAGAGAAGTCTGGCAGGCTAGGCAGGCTACAGTCCATGGGGTCACAAAGAGTTGGAAACAACTGAGCAGGTAGCGCACATTTTGACCAACAAAGCTACCAAATATGTGCATAAAGGGGGATATTAATTGGATGTATACTTACCCAGAGAATTGGAGTATTGTGACCTTTAACCCTTACTGAAAAGAAATGTGTGGGGCTGTATATGTATATTGAGAGGAAATGTTTTTGTCTAGATAAATTAAATAAATTTACATTGCATAATTTAGTTATGGGACTATGATGTTTTATAATCCCATACAAGATATAAGTAATTTGGAAAGACTTTCAGTGGTAAGTTTTGCACTTATTACATGAAAGTCAGTAGAATGAATTTAACATTTGAGTCTAGATTTGACAGTGCTTTTCAAAGGCACTACTATGAACAGTTGGAGGAGACTGGGTTTGGTAAGAGATTGTACTAGTAAGTGGGCTTCCCTGCCACCTGCAATGTAGAAGACTCAGGTTTGATTCCTGGGAAGATCCCCTGGAGAAGGGGATGGCTAGCCATGCCAGTATTCTTGCCTAGAGAATTCCATGGACAGAGGGACCTGGATGGCTACAGTCTATGGGGTCACAAAGAGTCAGACGCATCTGAACAACTAACACATTCACTTTCACTGTATTAATAAAGCCTGGTTTTGAGTGACATAAACACAAATCACATGAGTTTAAGCAAAACAGTAACTATGATTTTTATATAAATTAATAAAATGCTTGTGTGTGTGTGTGTGTGTTGGAAATAGAATAGTAATTGGCTTTTATAACTTGAAATTTTTCCTGGTGTCTCAGCTGTAAAGAATCCACCTTCAGTGCAGGAGATGCAGGTTTGATCCCTGGGTCAGAGAGATACCCTGGAGAAAGAAATGATAACCTACTCCGCTATTCTTGCCTTTGAAATCTCACAGACAGAGGAGCCTGGTGTGTTACAGTACACGAGGTAGCAAGAGTTAGACATGACTTAGCCAGTAAATAACAATGTAATTTGAAAATATAGTTTGGGACATGGTTGGATTCATGATCTCAAATGATGTCATCAGTGTTTTCTGTTTGTCTTCCTTTCTTTTCTTTCTCCTGTTTCTTTTCTTATGCTCAACTTATTTACTCTGGTCCATCTCTGTCTCTGAACTATACCTCCCTTTGTTTTGTCTCTATTCTTAACGCTGAGGGTGCGAAACTGTTCAGAAGCCACAATGACTGAGAACATGTAGAAAATGTTGTGTAGAAGCTTCCATTATTTGTAACTAACTAGTTATTTCGGATCCAGAATGGCATTTGAAGTATTATTATCAATATGGAAATGGGCTCAGAAAGGAAAGAAGTAATCATCAGACAAATAAATGGAATTTGATTGACTGATTGATTGAAATCATTGTTTTAAAACATCACACAGTGTTTATTAAATTAAATATTAAATTAATTTAATAAATGAATCAAAATATTTATTAAGGTAAATAGTAAACATCATGAGCAAGGGAGGTCTGATGAATAAATTAAAAATATTTTTAAGCTTCTGAGAAACACCAGATTATTTGTAGGGTGAGAGGTGTATTTGTAAATGGAATGATTACTATTTTCATCCTTGTAGTAAAGATATCTGCAAAATTTGCTGTCCTACTCTTAAGGAAAGGGAACTTATTTTCCATCCTGTGGAATCTAAGCCTCCCTTAAGTGATGTGTCTGACCAATGAATACAGAAAAAGTGGCTTTCTGGTACTTTAAGGCTAGGTCAAAATGTGTATTGTAGCTTTCATTGGTCTGAAAAAGCATTCATTTTCGGAACCCAGCTGTTCTTGCTATAAAGAAGTCCAACCAGACTGCAAACAGGGCCTCATGAAACACAACCAAGTTACCCTGACAAAAGACTAGTCTAAATTCTTAGCCAGCATCAGCACCAACTTGCTAGCCCTGTGAATGAACCATCTTGGACCAGTCAAGCCACTCCAGTTAACATCTCATGTAGTAGAGAGAAGACACCCAGTGAATCCCCTCCTGACTTCCTCATCCACGAAATCACGATCCAAGTAAACTGTTTTAAGCCACTACATTTTGAGATAGTTTGCCATATATCAACAGGTAACAGGCACATTAGATACAGATCAAAAAGAACAAAGGAAAAAAAAAAGAGTTGTCTCTATAAAAGCAGTCATACTACTTGTACAGTTTCCATTGCCAAGCTAAAGGGATCTATCCATGGACGGTTTAAAAACAGGAAGCAATTAAATCCAGTTTATAAATGCTAAAAAGAGCTTTTAATTGTTAAGGTTTCCTTCCTTGCATTTAACCTTGGCTCTTCTGGTCTCCGTTCACCAGTGGATGCCCAGAGGAGAGGGAAGAGCGCTCTGGTGAGGATAAATGTGCCGGCCAAGACTCCAGTGTCCTCTGTACAACCTACAGATGCCTCAGTGACTAATCTTCATCTGCAGATAATTCAGAAACAGGGCAGATCCCTCGGATTTGAAAATGGGAACTAAAACTCATCCATCTTCTCCTGATGGCTAAACAGGCTATTATTAGCAGGCCAGATGATTTAATAGGCCCGGGATGGAAAGGCACATGTTGATAATTAAACACTCCGGAGTTCCATTCCAAAGCAAGTGCCCTTTAACAGCATGACTAAGGTTTGTTTGCTTTTTAAACCTTTTTCTTCCACTTCCAAGACTCTAGAATGAATTCAGGCATCAACATAAACTTTTTCGATGGCTAGAAATGATGTGTGTCAAACCAATGCTCTGTTGTTTGGATGACATGTTACATGGAATTACCTGTCCTGAACCAGCTTTATAAATGTATTTATCTATGAATTCTAAAAAGACTGATCCACTCCTTCAGCAAATATGAATTGAGGTCAAATAAATAGTGGTAGAATGATAGCATTGTCTTTCAGAGCTGACTCTGCCTGGTGGCTGTTTGACCTTGAAAAAGTCAGAGCAACTTTGGTAACTTAGTTTGATCATATGAAAGTGAAGAATACTTGATTCTAAGTTTCCTTCAAGTACTAGAATGTGTTCATTCTACAAACTTTATTGTCAAAGTGACTCATCTCTATTAAAAATATGTTTAGGCAGTAGTTGAATTAATAGGAAATGGATTGTTTTTGCTTTAAGCATGTGCATCAATAGTCTTAGCCTTCTTTATTTCCCATATTACCCAAGATTACCATATTACTTAACATTTCCCATATTACCTAAGATTATTTTTAAATATTGCTATTTTATATCATAAATAATAGTAAATATTTATTTTACTCATAACTGTACACCAAGCATGAGCTGACAGTTTCACAAATGGAATCTGTTATATATATACTTATGTGTATGTATATTAAAAAAAAAGTTAGTCCCTCAGGTGTTTCCTTTGCAGCCCTATGAACTATAACCTGCCAGGCTCCTCTGTCCATGTGATTTCTCATCCATGAATACAGGGGTGGGTAGCTATTCCCTTCTCCAGGGGATCTTCCTGACCCAAGGATCGAACCCAGATCTCCTGCATTGCAGGCAGATTCTTTACTGTCAGTGCCAGCAGGGAAGCCCCAAGTATACATACATGTCTGTATATTTATATAAAAATACACGTGTAAGTATACATATATATCAGAAACAGTGCAAGAAAGAAGACTGTAAAGTCAGCAAGCTCAGTGATAAAGGGACCTTCTGCAAGGGATGGTGTTCTCATTGACCTCTTGGAGGATTCTTTTCCATCCTTATCTTGGAATAGGCTTCAGGGAAGAATTGAACTACAGTCAGGGGGAAAAAAAATTAAAACGCTTTTCCAGAAAAATATCTTTCCTGCTCTTTGGAGATAAATTCACTTGATTTTATTTTTGGTGTATTGTAGCTTTCCAGGGAAGGGATTTTATTTTTTAAGCTGGAAAATTGCCATCTTGACATTGCTGTTTGTTGCCTGTTTCTGAGTTACACACTCAAATGCTTCCTTAATAGTAGACTTGCTTTGCCCTGAGAGTCACCTCTATGATATTTCAGTTAAATAAATGTAGCACGAGTCCACGATTCGTCTTCAAAAGGTGTGCGTCTGAAGCATGCCTTTTTCATCCTATTAGGGCTCAAGCTCATGCTGAGTAAGTCTTTAGTGCTCCTCCCTATACATAACCAAGCAAGCAGGAAAACTTGCAGAAATGAGTCTTTAAGCCAATGTAGGAATTTCCAAACATTTACAACATATTTAATGGATTGAAGTGACCCTGATTGAGGTCAGCATCAGGAAAGAGTCAAAGCAGACAAGAAAGACATATCATAGTAGACGCTATTGTCCACATTTCTGTCATATCTCTTTGACTCCTATTACAGACTGAATGTTTGTATTCCCTGCAAATCCATATGTTGAAACTTTAACATTCAGTGTAGTGGTGTTTGGACGGAGGTCTTTGGTTGGTAATGGGATTAGATCATGAGTGTGGGTCCCTGAGGATGGATTAATACTCTTTCAGTGAGAAGAGACATCTCTTTCTCTCTCACACTGAGGACATAAGGAGAACTCAAGAAGAGCTGGAAGAGTTGTATCATCTTCAACCCAAGGAGGAGATATTTCACCAGAAACTGAATTGATTGACACCTTAAAGTTCTCAGCAGTTAGAATCATGAGAAAATGAATTTTTGTTGTTTAAGACACCCGATCCATTTGGTAATGGCAGCACAAGCAGGCTAAGAGAGCTACTCTTTACCTTTGCTTTGCATTCTTCCCCTAGTTTTGATATGTTTTGGCTTCCAGTGGCTATCAGGCAGCTCCCTTCTTGGAGGACAGCACTTGGGAATTCTCTTAACCCCACTCAGACCAAGACAACCCTATGATGTAACTTCCACTCCTGAGTTCTCCTCCAGTATCACGACTGGGTTAGCTTCTTATTTTAACATCTCATTCTCTATTCTACCTCCACTTCTTGGCAGTTTACCCTAGGAACAATTCCTTAATAAATCACAATCACAAGAATCCTGTTTCAGGATCTGCTTCTGGAGAACCTGACCTAAGATACTTTCTATAAAAAGAAAAAAATTTTAAAAAGGGAATGTCTGTACTGTTGATCTGGCTACCAAGTGGCCTGTAGAGGTTAGTCTCTGGAGATAACTTGAAATTCATGAAGAAATACTTTTGTATCTTTACCTTTTGTGCTCAGTATCAATGTGGACGATCTGGCAGAGAGTTAGAGATTTCTTTTAACTCTAAAACAACTGAAGTCTGGAATCTGCAGTCTCTTCTCTTCTCACCTCTAGGGTTACAGAGGTTAGTTGTTGCACTATCCACATTCCAGCTACTCTGGCCCTCTTTCACCTTGAATGTATGTTTTATTTTTCAGTCACAGGACTTTGCACATACTGTTTACTCTTTCACTCTTCCTGAAACTTTCTAATTGTTCACCCTTCTAACACTAAGCTCTAGATGTACAGCTCTTCCAGAATTTTATGTTTTGGAAAACATGGCCAAATGTATGAAAATAACTGAACTACTGAATCTGTAAAATTTTTTATGACTTGTATTGACCCTTATTTAAAAAACCACAGATTAAGCTGCCTTATTCTGCATATTTCAGTACCAACTCTATATCCCAGTTGGCATGGCTTCTGTGTTTGCTCATTGATTCTTTACAATCTTCTCCAACTCTCATCACCATTTGGTTATTAAAAGGGTTCTTTTGTCAGCCAGTATCTTCTCTGTCCTCAAACTAGCATCATTAGTATCACCTACTAGCTTATTAGAAAAGCAAATCCTTAGGCCTCACCTTAGACCTATTGGTTATTTAATAGAAACTCTGAGGACAGACCCATCAACCTGTGTTTTGGAAAATCCTTCCTGTCATTTTGATGCACATTAAATTTTGAGGATAATTGATCTAAATGTTACAGGACTTTGAATCTTAATATATAGTGGCAAATTCTAGGAAAATGAAATGGAACATCCAAGATAAACAAGCAAACAACCTTTCCTCAAGATCTTGGCTATTGAAAATCATAAGTACCTTAGTTCTCAGATGGTTTGTATTAATTTGCTCACATTACCACTAACAAAGTACTGCAAACTGGGTGCCTTAAGGAACATAAATTTACTGTCTCACCATTCTGGGGGCTGGAAGTTGTAAACTGAGGTGTCCTCAGGGTTGTCTCCTTCTAAGGGCTGTGAGCAGGAATCTGTCTCATGCCCGTCTCCTAGCTTTTGGTGGTTTACTGATAATATTTGGCATTCCTTGGCTTGGGACAGCATAATTCAATCTTCATGTAGTGTTTCTATGTCTATGTGTTTAAGTTTCACTTTTCAGAAGGATACAAGTGGTTGTGAATTAAGGCCAACACTAAGGATCTCATTTTAACTTCATTAGCCCAGTGAAGACCCTATCTCCAAACAATGTACCAGAGGTTAGAACTTCAACAAATCTTTTTTTTTTTTTTTCAGTTAGGGGAGGGGCATCATTTAAGCCACAACATGATTAAGTTTTTTTTTTTTTTTTTTTAATGCCCCTTGGGTTATATCCACTCTTATACTGAGATAGTGGTGACTACAGCTAAGTGCTTAGGAGACAATCATACAAGAGGAAAAATTTGAAAAAAAATTACTGGACTGAACTGAAAGATAGTTTTAGTAGAAGTAGAAAGATGAGGAATTGGTTCAGCATAAACTCCAGGGCTTATTGTATTAGTCTGCTTGGCTACCACAACAAAATACCACAGAGTGGGTGTTGTAAACAACAAAATTAATTTTCTTACAGTGCTGGAGGTTGGAAATTTAAGATCAGTGTGCCATCAGGGTTGGGTTCTAGTGAGAATGCTCCTATGTTTGCAGGCAGCCTCCTTCTTACTGTGTACTCACACAACCTTCTGTGTACTATGGCACAGAGAGCAAGCTATCCAGTGTCTCTTTTTACAAGGACACTAATTCTATGATGAAAACACCACCCTCATCTATTTTCAAAGGCCTCATCTCCAAATGCCATCACATTAGGGCTTCCATATATGAAATTTGAGAGGATGCAAATATTTAATCTGTAACACTTACCCAAAGAGTTTCTGATTTGTTTCTTCTAGGGTGGAGTGAATCCATCTGAATTTTTAGAAATTCACAAGCAATTGTGATGCACAGCTAGCTGTTCAAACCTTTGTCCTAGATCTTTATTTCCATGGAAAAGGCCAGTAATTACTGATATGTATTGCTAGGTAACACAGAAGAGGAAATGAAGCTAGTCAAAACTTCAGCATCTTGCTTCATCATCCTGATTGTCATGTGTATGTCTTGTCAGCTCCTCTCTTCTGTAAGCACCCAAAGGAAAGTCACTCCATTTCTAATAGCCCCTCTCCAAATCCCCACAGAGGTGACTGCTTATTAAGTTCTTAACAAATATAAGGTGATTGGCCAAATAGAATCTTGGATTCTTTACTTCAACCCCTTTGCTTCAATAACTATACAAATAAAAAATCAATACATGCACATTATTAATTCTCTTCTGTGATAGAGAAATACAAGGAACACATGTTGGAAATTTTACTGTGTCTGGCTAGGTAATAGGGGCAAGGAAAGGCAAACTCAGCCTCTATTTAGTAATTAGTCTCTCTACTCACTGTCTCTCTTTTATAATTTGGCTGCTTAGTAAAAACTACCCTGATGTAACTGGCTGAAGTTTATCTGAGTTGGATATATCCTTATACATCTGTGAGATACATTAGGGATTGACAGAGATGTCTTTCCCATACAGCTGCATCATAGAAGGAGAGTTATAGAAGGCATTCTCAAACTCCTGTCCCTCCCATCACTTTCACCCTTTGTTGAAAACTATAAGTATTTAGGATGTCAAGAGCTTAGAAAATATGTTATAAAAACAATGATCTGAAAGTTGATCTCTCCTCCCCAATTCTCTTCCACAACATCAGAGTAAAAGCACTCACATGCTACTACATTCTGGAAAATAACAGTTTCCTATCTGTCCACCCATTACAGGACTTTTCCATTAAGCCCAGAACACACTGATTTGTTTGGAGAGATAAATTCCACCCCCAGCATTTCTTTAATAATCCCTTTATACTTTCTCCTTATCTCTCCTCTTGCTGCTATTGTTTGATAGTGCCACTTAAACAGGTCTTTCCACAAGGTTACTCAAATTAAACATTAGCCAGCTCAATAAGCAGCTACAGAAAACTACTGACATTATCTAGCAAGATAAACTTCCACACACCAAACTTTTGAGATTTCTTTATTTTTACCTTGATTGTCTCAGGGTAATGTTTTTCAAGACCACCTGACTTATTTTCTCCTGTGTTTTTAGATGTTAAGTCTTCTGGTACTAAATAGACCATGGGACACTGATAATTGACTACATTTCACTGAATTTTGATAAAAGCAAATTTAGTGTTTACATGGTCTGTTCTTAGATTTGAGAGAATGAAACTCTGCCTTCAGAGATTCATTTCTTTGAATTAAACAATAGCAGATAGGAAAGAAACAATGTTTCATTTATCTTTGGTTCTCTAGGTAAGGCAAACACAAAACAATCTAAACAAGCAAGCAGAGAGTTACAGCAACAAAGAAGGTCTAAGTAAAAATTAGAACATCAGAGATGGTCCACTTCTGGGAAACTCAGATACTGGCTAAGAGCTCTGGATGCCTAAATGCTAAAGTGGAGTTGGGTACTACAAGGGGAAACTAAGATCTATAACAGGAATGTTACAGGTGGACGTGTCATGTGAGTGAAGTCACTCAGTCGTGTCTGACTCTTTGTGACCCCATGGACTGTACCCACCAGGCTTCTCTTTCCATGGGATTCTCCAGGCAAGAATACTGGAGTGGGTTGCCATTTCCTTCTCCAGGGGATCTTCCCAGCCCAGGGATTGAACCCAGGTCTCCTGTGATTAGAGGCAGATACTTTAACCTCTTAGCCACCAGGGAGGTATCATAGGTATTCTTAAGCTGCTTCATATTTAATCAAGGGCAAACCCTGCTCTAAGTCAAGGATCCTCTCTTCTCTGTAAGAGTGAACTGAATACACACTTTAGCTGCAGACATGTTTCTGGGAAATCAGTTCTTTGCATTGTTACTGGTGAAACTGAGATGATATTGAATGTCATTAAGCTCAATTTGATCATCTGAGAAGGGTTCATAACAACATACATCTAACAGTGTTGGTGGGAAAATAAAACAATGTAATATTTATAAAGTATCTTACTTGTGCAGTTCAGTTCAGTTCAGTCGCTCAGCCATTTCCAACTCTTTGCGACCCCATGAATTGCAGCACGCCAGGCCTCCCTGTCCATCACCAACTCCTGGAGTTCACTCAGACTCACGGCCATCGAGTCAGTGATGCCATCCAGCCATCTCATCCTCGGTCATCCCCTTCTCCTCCTGCCCCCAATCCCTCCCAGCATCAGAGTCTTTTCCAATGAGTCAACTCTTCGCATGAGGTGGCCAAAGTACTGGAGTGTCAGCTTTAGCATCAGTCCTTCCAAAGAAATCCCAGGGCTGATCTCCTTCAGAATGGACTGGTTGGATCTCCTTGCAGTCCAAGGGACTCTCAAGAGTCTTCTCCAACACCACACTTCAAAAGCATCAATTCTTCGGCGCTCAGCCTTCTTCACAGTCCAACTCTCACATCCATGCATGACCACAGGAAAAACCATAGCCTTGACTAGACGGATCTTAGTCGGCAAAGTAATGTCTCTGCTTTTGAAAATGCTATCTAGGTTGGTCATAACTTTTCTTCCAAGGAGTAAGCGTCGTATAATTACAGCGACTACCTAAATACTAGCCTGCATCTAGCACAGCAACCCTACCTTTACCTCCCATATAGTTTAACTTTTCCTTTTCTTCTGCCTTGGGAACATGTGAAAGAAAGGATGTATCATTTTGGCAGAGAATAATACAAATTGTATAAAAATCACCTGACAACTGTAGCTGAGTTTTCTTTTTAGTGGTTCTGCTGCTAAATCGCTTCAGTCATGTCCAACTCTGTGCGACCCCATAGACGGCAGCCCACCAGGCTCCACCGTCCCTGGGATTCTCCAAGCAAGAACACTGGAGTGGGGTGCCACTTCCTTCTCCAATGCATGAAAGTGAAAAGTGAAAGTAAAGTCACTGAGTTGCGTCCAACTCTCAGCGACCCCATGGACTGCAGCCTACCAGGCTCCTTCGTCCATGGGATTTTCTAGGCAAGAGTACTGGAGTGGGGTGCCATTGCCTTCAATTGGGTTTTATTAACACATTTGATTCAAGTAACACATCTTTGCTTCCTGATGGCCAGGTAGGACACTAATAAGGCTCCAGTGATTCAGATTCCAGAAAGTCCAACCACCCACAAAGCTTGGGATCTAAGAGAGACCTTGGGCATTTATGGAGTTCTGTTTTTTTCTCTTTTCCTCTGTGTTTCCCACACCCATCAAAGGTCATAAGAAATCATAAGATTGGGCTTTGAATATGTAGGACTGGTGATTTTCAACAAGAACATCTTTAACATGGAAAACTACTAAGTGTCCCAAAGATACTTAGAAAATGCATTAGAAGAAAAACAGAGACCCCTGGTTTTTATTATGTTATATAATAGAAAATGATAATTTTTATTATTATAATATACAATATGCTAATATGTTATATATGCAAGTATATAATATATACTTAATTATAGTATACCATTTTATGTTAATACTATTATTTGATATTTTATTATTATATAGTGAATACATATTATTCTGGTCTTCCCTGGTAGTTCAGCTGGTAAAGAATCCACCTGCAATGCAGGAGACACTGGTTTGATTCCTGAGTTGGTAAGATCTCCTGGAGAAGGCATAGGCTACCCACTCCAGGACTCGTGGGCTTCCCTGGTGTCTCAGTATGTAAAGAATCTGCCTGCAATGCAGGACACCTGGGTTCGATACCTGGGTTGGGAAGATCCCCTGGAGGGCACAGCAACCCACTATATGTACTATATATCCTTTTGGGTTACATAGTAAGATGCTCTTTACAAAAGCTGGCAGAAAATGTGGAGAAAATGCAAAATCAGTAGTGACAACCTATTCATGAGGAATCAGTTTGCAAGTAATGTGCAATTCAGGAAGCAATAAAGAAGTAGGGTGTGTGTGTGTGTGTGTGTGTGTGTGTGTGTATGTGTGTGTAAATAAGGGCAAGGAGAAGAAAGGAGATAGAAGAAAGAAGAGAGCAAGCTCTGAAGGCTTCCAATTGCTAAGGATCAATCCATGTGCCTTCTGAAACCCTCCAGAGTGACTGTCTAGGTGAGAGAAGAGAATATTTTTTTTAAATCTTTCAATCACTGCCTTTGTAGGTATAAATAAGAATATCGATCACTGGAAGGTGATAATGGTTTCTCAGCCAAAATGTTTTTTCTTGTTGGAATTCAGTTCCCTGTTGCCTGATTTTTAAGTCTTCAATCTTCTTCAGACATGGTCAACGTACTGGCAGGTCCGAGGAAGATGTGGTGTATAAGACATTCTTAAATCAGAGCCAGCCTGGCCACAGCTTATGGTACTATGTTCATATCTGAATTCTCAACCCCCTCCTGCTTGCTACTCTTGACATAAAAGAATAAGCTTGATTTTTAGTTCCTGACAAGAGTGGAAATGAGAATACTGCTCTCCCCTCCCCTGAAGTGCTGTCTGATGGTACCAAACACAAAGGAGAGAAACATCTAAACACACAAAGCAACTCTAAAAATGTGGATAGTCTCAAGGTCATAGGAAGCATTTTTAACTGGTAAGAGGAGCAAAGAGCAAGCTAAGGTGGACAAAATCCAGTGCCATCCACATACAAAGAATAAAAATACGAATTAAGAGGAAAAACTCAACATAAAGGATAAATAGCAACATGGACCATCCAAAAGGGTTTGCTGACCTAGAAAACAGAGTTTGGGATATCACCAAAGGAACACAGAAAGAAACTGATAGATGGGGGAAAAAAAAAAAAAAAGAGTTGGAGGATATGGAGAATAGAATAAATAAATAAAATAGCAGTTTTAACTTTTTATATGATTCCTTAAAGGTAAGAAAGCTCATAAATGAAGGAGAAAATGTATTTTAAGAAATGAGACCTGAGAATTTATTAGAGTTAGTGGATAATGAAAGACCTCATTTTGAAAGGGATTATAGAGTGCCAAATAATTAGATTAAAAAACCCAATGTATAGACATCTTGTGGTGAATGCCACAAAAATAAAATATACTAAAACTCTCTAGATAAAAAAAATCATTGAACATTAAGTCTTTCAATAACAAAACAAGGAAAGATAATGAAGATGTGTATAAGAGACAGGGAAAGATCAAGACTCACATATTACAGTGCAAAATTAATTTATTTCAACTCATCACTAGATGAAAAATATTTTCATTCATTTAATACCTTAAAAGATGATCTGTCTCTTATACACATCTGAAAGATAATGAGGTAATATCTTCAAACTGCTGAAAAAATGAAACAAAATTTTTAATAAGCTAAAATTTATTTAAATATGCATAAGCAAAGCTATTTTCATTCTTAATAAGTTTAGCCCACATAATCTGATCTGAGAATATTTTTGGAGAAAATACCTGGATAAGAAGAGAAATCTTAGAAGAGAAAGATATAGATATATAAATAGATAGGTAGATAAAATACATAAATAACATTAGGGATATAAGTAGTTCAATTAAGGATGTAAATAAGTAGTTCATTCAAGTTTATTGTCCAAAGAAGAAAGGACTCTATAGAGGAATGTATAGTTATTAGAAAGTATGCTGCTGCTGCTAAGTTGCTTCAGTCATGTCTGACTCTGTGCGACCCCATAGACAGCAGCCCACCAGGCTCCCCTGTCCCTTGGGATTCTCCAGGCAAGAACACCTGGAATGGGTTGGCATTTCCTTCTCCAATGCATGACAGTGAAAAGTAAAAGTGAAGTCACTCAGTGATGTCTGACTTTTAGCGACCCCATGGACTGCAGCCCACCAGGATCCTCCGTCCATGGAAAGTATAAAATAGTATATTAATGGATATTTATGTTAGGCATAATTGGAGATTAAAAATACAGTGTATATAAAAAAGAAATCATAAAATAAATTAAAACATACCATAATTATTAATAGCACTTAGTGTTAAAGTGAGTGCATTTTAAAGAGGGATATTCATATGCACACAATGTAAAAAGTTGGGAAAAAACAAACAAAAGAAGAAACAAGAGTAGCTGATCATAATCTAAGTAAGATCTAGAGAATAGCATGAACATGTAACCTCCATGAGGGCAAGGACAGGGGTTTTAGTCTGCTTTATTCACTGCTATCAATATATCAGAGTGCTTGTAAGAGACTAGCACATTTAAGGTACATATTTAATAAATGAATGGATAAGTAAACTCCAACAACACAACGATATTTTCCAAAGTGAATTTTCTTGAAAGGATTCCTATGATAGAGATTATCTTTGGCAAAAACGATCTAGGAAAAATATAAAAGCAAATATACAAATCAACAAAACATAGAATGAAAAAAATATTGTGTGTATATATATATATACACAAAAATTGTTAGTATAACAGCTTTACACTAAAATAGTTGAAAACCTAGAAAGAAGAGAGATATTTGCATAGAACCATAAAAAAAAGCCAGAATTGAAGCAAGGAGAATAAAAATCTGAGCAGACTAATGACCATTAGAGAAATTGAAATGGTAATTTCAGGTTCTCCTCCGAAGATACCTGAGTTCCAAATAGCTTCATAACTGAGTTCTTCCATACTTTCAAGAGATAGATATTTCCTGTCTTCTAAAAGACTTTCAGAAAACTAAAAAAAGAGAGAGAGAGAAAGACACCCAAGTTTTTATGAGACTAGTATAATATTGATTTTCAAGTTGGATAAGTAGAATGCAAAATAAAGCATTTATAAATCCATTTCGTCTTTTACCATATAAAGAACTAATCATACAATGATTTTAATGGGTGCAGAAAATCATTTATTTAATTTCAATGTCTATTTTTGACATAGACTCAGAAAATCACTTGTAGAATGAGTGTGTCTGACTCGTTGCAACCCCATGGGCTGCAGCCTACCATGCCCTCTCTCCATGGACTTCCACAGGCAAGAATACTGGACTGGGTAGGCATTCCCTTCGCCAGGGGATCTTTCTGACCCAGGAATCCAACCTGGGTCTCTTACATTATAGGCAAATTTTTTCCCATCTGAGCCACCAGGGAAGCCCAGTCCCTAACTTAATGAAAACCTTATTACTAAAACTTACACTTTATTTAGTGGAAAAACTTGAGTCATATTTCTTTAGGTTTATGAATAAAATAATAATTTTTATAGCCACTCTTGTTAACATAGTACTGGATTTCCTGATTTATACTATGAGTAAAAAGAAATAAGA
This sequence comes from Cephalophus harveyi, assembly GCA_006410635.1. Taxonomy (NCBI): domain Eukaryota; kingdom Metazoa; phylum Chordata; class Mammalia; order Artiodactyla; family Bovidae; genus Cephalophus; species Cephalophus harveyi. The sequence goes on along the minus strand of SJYT01050828.1, from coordinate 350,436 downwards.
AATGTAAAGATTAGAAAATTATAAACACAATTTAAGACTTAGGTAAGATAATCCATGTAGGAAATGCCATATGCAGTCTGTTAGGTTACCTGATAAAAGATCAGTTTATAAAAATTAATTGTGTCCCCTATTAATCAATAATATTACAGAAATCTAGGGAAAAGAGCTTAAAATGAATACCATTTATATATTACAATTTGATTTTAAATCATTGAGGAAGAAAAACTGGTTCAGTTTATAGAAAATAAAAAGAAACCTTGATCCCTTGCTTACACAATATAAAAAACACCCTCTACCCTGTGGATTAAGCACTCAAATGTGAAAGAAAAATCTATAAAGCTCTTAGATGAAAAATAGGAGACATATTTGTCTCTAGAGGTGATAAAGACCTTCCCAAACAAGACAGAAAAAGCAAAACATAAGAAGAAAAATAGGTAACTGTGACTACTTAAAAATAAAGAATATCTTCTTAAGGAAACCACTCATAAGGTTGATGATAGATAGTAAACTGGGAAAATGACTTCCAACATCAAAAGACAACATAGGATTAATATTGAATGTAACAGAAACTCCTGGAAGCCAAGGAGAAAAGATTAAAAAAAAGTAACTGATTAAAAAAAAAAAAAAAACTAGTTAAAAGATGCAAATAAGGAATTAATAGAAAATAAAATCAATAAATTATTACTGTTAGCAATAGTATTAAAGTCCTTCCTACTATTAAGACCATTTGTGTGGAGAAGCAAAAGACCTCAAGGGAATGTAGTGTAGTAGTTTTGAGAATGGAACTGAGCTGTACATTGATGGCATAGAACTGTCCCCAGAGCTGTGCAGACTATTTTGGAATATCTGTGCATTTGAAGGCCCATACACCTCTCCACAGAGCTAGAACTGAATAACAGGAAAGTGACAGATGATACTTAATAACCAAGAAGATACTTAATAACCAATGCTCTGGGAGCATTTTCTGGGCTTTTCAAAAAAGGCCAGTAAAGGACTGGGAAAGGTTCTTAAAAAACACATTTAGAGGCACTGCAATAATCTATAGGGGAAAAAACCAAATGAATGTCACTTGGTGCTGTTGTAAACTAATCTTTTTATATATTAGGTTTAGTTTGGGAAATCTGAAGTCTACTAGCTGCTGCTGCTACTGCTGCTAAGTCACTTTTAAGTGTCCAAGTCGTGTGACCCCATGGACGGCAGTCCACCAGGCTCCTCTGTCCCTGGGATTCTCCAGGCGAGAATACTGGAGTGGGTTGCCATTTCCTTCTCTCCTACTAGTGCTAGATGTTAGTTACTGGATACTTAATGCTAATGCTGTAAAGTGGAATAGAGTATGGACTCCACCCTCTGAGGATTGGAAACTTTGTTTCTTTAAAAGAAATTATCATTATACTTTTACGTTAGCTAAAGTCACAATAATAAGCTAACAACTATATCATCAGTAGCTATAAATACTACTGTCTGATGGTGATAAAAATAATGAACCACAGGCAAATTAAAAAAAAAAAAAAAGACTTCAAGTTTGGGGCTGGCAAAAGGGTAAAGGAAATGTTTACCTTAAGAATTAGATTAATTCATTTATTTTTTGTGCTTGTGTTTTAGACATTTATTCTCTTTACCATGGCTAATTTTCAGATTTCTGGTATTCCAGAGCTGACAAGGACCTTAAGTTATCCCGTCCTAACTCACTAATGATACATTTAAGTATTGAAATGGATTATAATTTATTATGGGTTTCCCTTTGTGGCTCAGCTGGTAAAGAATCTGCCTGCAATGCAGGAGACTTGGGTTCGATCCCTGGGTTGGGAAGATTCCCTGGAGAAGGGAAAGGCTACCCAAGCCACTGTTCTATCTTAAGGGAATACCATGGAGTGTATAGTCAAAGGGGTCACAAAGAGTCAGACATGACTGAGTGACTTTCACTTTCACTCATAGCTTAGTTGGTAAAACATCCACCTGCAATCCAGGAGACCTCAGTTGGTTTCCTGGGTTGGGAAGTTCCCCGGAGAAGGAATAGGCTACCCACGTCAGTATTCTTGGGCTTCCCTTGTAGCTCAGCTGGTAAAGAATTCACCTGCAATGTGGGAGACCTGGGTTGTATCCCTCAGTTGGGAAGATACCCTGGAGAAGGGAAAGACTACTCACTCCAGTATTCTGGCCTGGAGAATTCCATGGACTGTATACTCCATGAGGTTGCAAAGAATTGGCGGTGACTGAGTGACTTTCACTTTCACTAATCTATTATATTAATATAAAATATAACTCGTCCAAATCCCAGCTGTCTATTTTTATAGAAGTTTACAAGATGATCTTAAAATTCATATAGAAATGCAAGCCACCCCGAAGAGCCAGACAATCTTGAAAGACCAAAGTTAAAGAACTCACACTTTCCAATTTCAAACCTTAGTGCAGTACTAACATATGGATAGATACATACTTCAATGAAATAGAATTGAGAGTTCAGAAATAAAGCCATGCACATTTGCTTGATTGATTTCTGAGAGAGGTATCAAGATAATTCAATAGAAAGAGAATAGTGTTTCAGTGATGTGAAACAACTAGATACCCACATGCAAAATAATAAAATTGAACACACACTTCACATCATATACACAAAATTAACTCAAAATGGATCATAAACCTAAATATAAGGGCTAAGACTATAAAACTCACAGAAGAAATCTCAAAAGTAAGGTTTTGTAACCTTGGACTGGACATGGTACCCAAAGCACAAATGAATAAAAATTAAATTGAATTAAAAAAAATTTGTTCTGATACCATTAAGAGTTTGAAAAGAGAACTCACAGAACAGGAGAAAAAAAAATTGGAAATCATATTTCCAATAAGAGACTTTTATCCAGAATATAAAATACCCTAATAATTTAATAATAAAAAGACAGCCCAATTTAAAAAAATGGCAGAATACTTTTCTAAGGGATTGGAAGCATTGCACATTTTTGGTGGAAATGCAGTCACTTTGCCAAAGAGTATGGTAGTTTTTAAAAGGTAACCATAAGTATACCATATGACTTAGCAATTCTACTTCTGCTGCTGCTAAGTCACTTCAGTCGTGTCCGACTCTGTGTGACCCCATAGATGGCAGCCCACCAGGCTCCCCCATCCCTGGGATTCTCCAGGCAAGAACACTGGAGTGGGTTGCCATTTCCTTCTCATTCTACTTCTAATATACACCAAATAAAAAGAAAATCATAAAGCAACACAACACTTGTATAGTTTATACTTATCAAAAAATTAAAACAAACCTGATGTTTATCTACTGATGGATGGATATACAGAATGTGGTTTATTCACATAATGAAATATTTATTTACTCAGCAAACATAGGGATGAAGTATAAATACATGCTACAACATGGATAAACCTTGAAAACATCATACTAAGTGAAAGAGGATAGTCACACATGTAGTATATTGTACGATTTTATTTATACGAGATGTCCAGAAAGGACAAATTTATGGAGGCAGATGGTAAATTGGTGATTGCTTAGAGCTGAGGATTGGAGTGGGGGATGGGGAGGGGCTGCTAGTGAGTATGAGGCCTTGTTTCGGGGTGATGAAAATATTCTAGAGCTAGATTTTAGCAATGGCTTCACTGTGATTACCTTATAGACCTATGAATGATATGTTTGAAATGAATTTTATGGTACGTGAATTATATCTCAATAAAACTGTTTTTAAATGTGTAACTCATCCTTTTAGATTGCTTATATCATTTGAGGACCTGATTTCATCATTTAATATATTTTCTATCCCTCCCAGTTAATGTTGATTGCAAATATGATATATATGGCATCAAAATCTTCCAATCATTGACAAAAAATGCAAACCAGGATAACGACATTAGTAACTTTTCACTACACTGGTATTAATCACTGATTCTTGCCCATGTTCATTTCATAAGGTAAATCATTCATTCACCTATTTATGAACACCTATTATAAGAGAGGCATTATATTAAATGATTAGTATAAAAGGACGTGAAGTGCCTGCTCCCTGCCCTTTAAGAGAAAACAGCCTCTAATGTGAGTGAGACAAATAAAAGATAAGTCTCAGAAGAGTTGAAAATGTGAGGATGTCTTTGGCTGTAATCAATAGAAATCAGCTCTAGTTAATTTAATTAAAGTTTCTGTGAAGGCTGTGGAGTTGCTCCCAGTACTAAAAGGGAATCTGAGTAACTAAGGCTTCTAAATGGATAGGAGCCAGAGGGACTCCTTGATAAAAGTCAGGGGCCAGTCAGTGGTTTTGTCAAGTCGCCAGCGCTGGTGTTAATCAGCTCTAACCATTCTCCATCCCTGTGGCTCTCCTCTCAAGATCTCAGTTTCCAAGAGAGTAAGCTCAGTTGGACTAGCTTTATCTCAACTCACCAGTTCACTAGAGGAAAGCAGGGCATTCTGGATGGCAAACCACCCAAGAATTCATATCACTCAGAAAAGAAAATTAGAAAAAGAGGGCATGAATTTTGAGCAGGCAAAAAAAAAAAAAAAAAAAAAACAAAAGTGACCACTAAAATAACTCTATGTCAGGAGAATGTAGAAGAATATAATGTTAGCACTGGAATAGCCCTGAGGGATTTAGGAGTTTTTCTGTTGGAAGTGGTGCTTTAATGGAAATATGAAAACAAATTATCTGTGTGAAGTACGTAGCAAGAAGCTAGGGTGGGAAATCAAGAGGCATATTACATGAATGAACTAATATGTGTGGAAATACACACAGGTTTGAAAATCCATGAGCTGTTGAAAGAATTAGAAATTACTTTTTCAAAAGGAGATATGAATATGGCTAAGTAAAGGAGGAGGAAATGGCAACCCACTCCAATATTATTGCCTGCAAAATCCCATGGACAGAGGACCCAGGCTGATTACAGTCCACGGGGTAGCAAAAAGTCAGACACAACTAAGCACACACACCCACACAAGGAAGTTAGGCTGTGAAAGTCTCACGTCTCACTGGGATGGAGTCTGACATTTATTTTGGAATTCAGGAGACTCATCTAGAACCTCCAAGCAGGTAAGTGATATGATTAGACCTGCAATTAAAAAATTCTGGCTACTGTGTCTAGAGTGATTGGCGGGCTGAAAGAGGCAGGAAGACTGGTGAGGAGGTTTCTTTAAGGCTATAGTTGATGCTTGGAAAGAAGATGCATTAGAGGGTAGTGATAAAGATGTAAAAAGGGCTATGCACAAGAGATATATAGAATAAAGAAGTCGAGGGCTAGGTGAGTAACTGGATATGGATTTGGGAGGGAGTTGGAAAGGAAGACGGGAGCCCAGACTGCCACCTTGATTTCAGGTCTAGGGGACTACTCGAATTTCTCAGGAAGATTTTCCACTGTTAGGTTGACTAGAGTAGCTCTTTAGCATCCCTTGTTTGTGACTGTCCTGTCTTTTAGATGACAATATGGAGACTGCAAGTCCCTCACATATATCTTTGACACTCATGTCCTAGGAATCCCTATTCTGATCCTATCATATCTGTTTCAGAGCCGTTAGTCCTTGGGGGTTAAAGCCTCGACCCTCTTGTTTCCTCTGACACATGCTCTTTTGTAGAGGCTTTGCTGTTTTAGTACCTGAGGTAAATCTAAAAGATGCTGTGGCTCGGTTGTTCATGCAGCCCTGAAACATTTTTTTTCAAAGGCAAGATAGAACACTCTCAGTGCAATGCCAACAAGGCTTATTCCTTCGGATAGTGCAGTGTGCCTGGCTGTGCTGGCAGTGTGGGATAACTCTGGGTTGCTGCCAACAGGATGAAATTCAAACTGGCCATTCGGAACTGAAAGGTTCTCTCTTGCAGTACGAATCCACTGATCCAGGAGTGCAATTTTAACTTTCTAATCAATTCAAGCAAATGACCTTTCATCAAATGGAATCACCAGGTTAGAGGGGACGTCGAGAAGTTGCTTAGTCTACGCCACCTGCATTCAGGCAGGACTTAACAGGAGTCCATGGAAAAAGGTAAATGTTTAGGTTGTTCATAAGACATCCACTGGAGCAGTCCCTAAGGTGTCACTGTTCTGAGTCTTGTAAAGCCAGGAAGGCTTTCTAAGGATGACACATGGTTTTCCCCTGTCTCAAGCCATTTTCCTCTTGTTCTGGACTCATTAGAAGTAAGGGAATCTGCTTCTTGTCACTCACACAGCTCTTCATATACTTGAGAACTATTATTAATTCCTTATTCAGCCTTCCTTTCTGTGGGCTAAATAAACTCTTTTAGCCTTTCCTCAGAGGGGATATTAGTCAAACCTTTCATCATTTTAGTTGCTGTCTTCTGGACTGCCTCCAAATTTTCCATAGCACGTTTTATCTGGAAGAGCTGAAATGGAATGCAGTTGGGTAAAAACTGCATTAATTCAGATCCTTCCAATGAGAACTTTGTGATAATTCAGACAGGGGTTTTCATAACCAACCCTCCTTTGATTGTGCAAGTTCAAGGCAAAACAGATCAGGAGGAGAAGGAGAAACTGTGGAAAATACTCAGATTCTCCTGGGAGCTGTTTTTTCCCAAGTGTGTAAGTGTACCTTCCCACCAAGCTACCTGTAGGCCAAGTGTTACCTGGACACATCGGCAAGTTCCCTAAAGACACCTACTAAGCTGCAGAACAAGGGTAGATTAAATTGTTGTCCCTGTGGCTGTATATTCTCTCTCCTGTGAATGTGCTTATTGGGCTAAAAGGCTTAAATTTATCAGTCTGATGCTGTTCCAAAATTCTAGGCTATAAATCACCATATTTTCTGTAAGTATTCTAAAATAACACAGTTATATTTCAATTTGGTGTTGGGCTTTTAACCAACTCCAGGTAGCTATTCTTTATGAATCTCTATGATAATTCTTATTTTGTGTGCAAAGATCACACTAATCCACATTTAATTCCAAAATAGGTTCACCTTGCAAGTCCAAGCTATTCATCCATTTACTCACTGAATGAATATCTATTTCATCTACTGTGTGCCCAGGCATAACTGTATTAGCTATTTTCAAAGAAGAGTAAGTAGCCCCTGTCCTCAAGGCCTTTTTTCCTGGGAATGAATATTATAATACAGGTATCCAGAAGGGTCATTGAGAAGAGGACGAGCAAAAACAAGTGATCTCTGGAGAGTCCATGGAAAGCTATAGGACAAAGGGATCTTCTGGAAAGGTGAGTTTATCTCAAAAGAGGAGCAAGACTTTTCCAAATGGACAATGTAGAGCTTGTACAATGTCACAGAAGTCTAAATTCTTCATTGTATGGAGGCAGTTTAATTAGATTATACTTATTTTGGGGGGCTCCAAAATCATTGCACGTGGTGATTGCAGCCATGAAATTAAAAGATGCTTACTCCTTGGAAGAAAAGTTATGACCAACCTAGATGGCATATTCAAAAGCAGAGACATTACTTTGCCGACTAAGGTCCGTCTAGTTAAGGCTATGGTTTTTCCTATGGTCATGTATGGATGTGAGAGTTGGATAGTGAAGAGGGCTGAGCGCCAAAGAATTGATGCTTTTCAACTGTGGTGTTGGAGAAGACTCTTGAGAGTCCCTTGGACTGCAAGGAGATCCAACCAATCCATTCTGAAGGAGATCAGCCCTGGGGTTTCTTTGGAAGGAATGATGCTAAAGCTGAAACTCCAGTACTTTGGCCACCTCATGTGAAGAGTTGACTCATTGGAAAAGACTCTGATGCTGGGAGGGACTGGGGGCAGGGGGAGAAGGGGACGACAGAGGATGAGATGTCTGGATGGCATCACGGACTCGATGGATGTGAGTCTGGGTGAACTCCAGGAGATGGTGATGGACAGGGAGGCCTGGCGTGCTGTAATTCATGGGGTCGCAAAGAGTCGGACACGACTGAGCGACTGAAGTGAACTGATAGCTATTATAGTTACTGAGTAATTTTGCTATGAAAGTTCTGAAAAGGCAGTCTTGCTTCCCTTGGTGTGTGCATCTTAATGGTTTTGAAGAGGGAAAAGAATTCATGCTTGATTCCAGAACATACTAAGACATCAGCTATATTAAATGAGGTATAGACCAAACTATCTTTGTTGATTGGTGACAATGAGTGGATTGAAGGAGGCAGTTCAGATATCCAGCAAGAACGTGTTTCCTAAGATGCAGAATTTAACCCTCTGTACTGAGTAAGGCTAGAAAACCCTAGGTGTTACAAAGTAGAGACATACCCTTTTCTCTGGGTTTATTTGAAAGAGATAAAGTTTCTTTCTAGATAGGGAGACACCAAGAGAACCCAGAATCAGCTGATCCATAATGGGCCCAGGTCTTTATCCGAGATTTAACTGTCAGGAAACTTAGGGAGCCTAAGAGTCCAAAAGTCTCTCTCTAAAAGAAATAATGAAGATTGTGAGGAAAAGATTCCAGCTGGACATAATCTGTCCCATTGTCCATAGTCTGGTTATGAGATTCTAGAAAACCAGCACAACTCCTTAATCTAATCAAGTGCATTGTAGCTCTCTATTCATTTGAGAATCACTGGAGAGAGTCTTAGGAATATTACAAGGTGAGGGGCCAAATCAGTGAAATTTAGAATGTAACTCTCTCCCTTATTAAATACATATCTTTGAATAAGTGACCCAACTTCTATGTATAAAATGTGGATATAGCAATACCTACTTTATAGGGTTGTTATAAGGCTTAAATGAATCAATGTATCTAACATATCTAGCTATTTATTTATTTAAATTTTTATTGGCATACAGTTGATTTACAATATTGTGTTTCTGCTGTACACCAAAGTGAATCTGTTATACATGTACATACATGCATATATATATATACTCTTTTTTTTTAGATTATTTTCCTATGTAGGTCATTTCAGAGTATTAAGTAGAAGTCCCTGTACTATATATAGAGTAGATCCTTATTACTTACCTATTTCATATATAGTAGTGTGCATATGTCCATCCCAGTTTCCCAATTTATCCCTCCTGCCTCTTCTTTCCCCCCTGGTAACCATCCACTTCAGTATTCTTGCCTGGAGAATCCCAGGGATGGGGGAGCCTGGTGGGCTGCCATCTATGGGGTCGCACAGAGTCAGACACGACTGAAGCGACTTAGTAGTAGTAGTAACCATAAGTTTGCTTTTTTTTTTCTAACATCTGTGACTCTATTTCTGTTTTGTAAATAAGTTCATTTGTACCATGTTTAGATTCTACATATACGCAGTATCATGTGGTATTTGTCTTTTTCTGTCTGACTTATTTGACTCAGTATAACAATTTCTAGGTCCACCCATGCTGCTGAAAATGGCGTTATTTTGCCTTTTTTATGACTGAGTAATATTCCGTTGTATATATACATGGTGTGCTGAAGTCCATGGGGCCACAAAGAGTCAGAGATGACCCAATAACTGAACAACAGCATTTGTAAATGAGGCTCAGCACACAGGTGCTAGACAAGTGCTTACTTTTATTAACTGTGTTTCTGTCTAATATCTAAAGGCCACATGACTTATGGCAGTTTTATTCATTCTTTCATCAACTCAAAATTAAGAAGCAATATGCACCATGTCCCACTGCACAAAAGATTAGACCAACGCTTCTCAAAACTTCATGGGCAACTGATCATTTGGGGATTTTATTTGAAGCAGATCTCATTCAATGAGTCTGGGATAGAGTCCCGAGATTCTTTAGTTGTTCAGGTTCCCAGATGACTTCACTATTGTTGAATGGTGGATCGTATTTTATATAGAATGAGCGTAGACACTTGTGCCATGGATCTATAAATCCATTTGGGGGGATCTAAAGAAACAGACTTAAGTGCCGCTTCCAGGTACTGACATGTGGGTTTGGATACAATGGGATGTTTCTTCATTTACTTAAGTGCTTTCTCAGTTCTAACCCGTGTAATGCATTTACGCCCTACCTCTTGTCATTTACAACTTAGACTCTTCTGATCACTTTCTTTCTTAATTCTTACCCTAAGTCCTTATTTCAGATACAGGCAGAAAACATTCTTTGATCAATTCACAGTCCTGACAAAATCTGATGTTTAGGGACAAGTTAAATCAATAAAGATACCCTTTTGCACTTGTTTTCAAACTTGAGTATGCATTGGAATCACTTGAAAGATTTCTTTAATCGCAGACCATAGGAACCCACCCTAGGAAGTTCTGACTCATTAGGTCTGGGATGACGGTTTACTTAGTTGCATCTGACTTTTGCGACTCTGACCCCATGGACTGTAGCCTGCCAGGCTCCTCTATCCATGGGATTTCTCAGGCAAGAATGCTGGAGTGGGTTGCCATCCCCTTCTCCAGGGGATCTTCCTGACCCAGGGATCAAACCCAACTCTCCTGTGTTAGCAGGCGAATTCTTTACTGCTGAGCCACCAGGGAAGCGATAGCATGAGGGTGAAGAATGATTTTTTTCTAACAAGGGTTGGTTTGAGAACTGCACATTGAAAGCATTAGCTCATACTGACAAGGTTTGGATGCCTGTGAAGAGGAACTGACACTATTCAGACAAGAAGGGCCAATCATATTTGAAACATGAAATTCTGAAGTAGCACAAATGGCATACACATGTAACCAAAGATTACGGCAGTATAGTGGAGGATAAATTCTATTTCATCAAAACATACCACAGCTAAAACCAGCTCACAGCATGCAAAGCCCTTATTTACTGTAAACAGAGAAGACTATATGAAATTGAGGGAAAAGATCATGTGTAAAGACCAAACCTAGTCTCTCTGTATTTCAAATAAGACAAAAAATAATGAGGCCCAGATATTTTGCAAATTTTCCATTGGAAAGTGTCATGAAAGGATCCCAGTGTAGATATCATCATGTTTCAAATATCAACATCATCTCCACCTCCTCCTGGAAACTTTATCTGATAGTTTGATGCAGAGATCAACATTCTTGGTACTCAGTTTTGGAGTCCTTATTCTACTTTGGCTATTTATACTATTATTTATAATTTTATGCCACCTGTCACAGACTTGGAAATCATGGAGGACAATGATTATCCTTTTAATTATGTTTTCAGAGTTTATCACAGTGCACACACATATTTTTAACATAGAATACATACTTGTCTTAAAAACTGTGATAAAAGTTACACTGTATCTAAGGCATCTCTGTTTTCGTTACAAAGTTAAGTGTTAAATATACATAGTAAATAATTAGACTGATATCAGATAGCTGTCAGCATTTTGCCATATAAGTACAGAATATTGTATTTACATGAAAACAGTACTTTCCACTGCACAATCATTTCAATAGCATGATCAATTCATGTACAAGGAAGGAAAACTTTAAACTTATTTAAAAATTTCTTACTAAAATCTCAAATGTTCATTAACAAAAGGGTAGTTCTTTAAAATGGGGTTATATTTACAAGATGAAGTATTATACAGCAATAAAAATGGGTGAAAGATAACCACAGCCAAGCTTTGTTATTCTCTGATTCAATAATTGCATGTTCCCACCTTGCTAAAATTTGCCTGTACAGCCCCCAAACAAATGCAAGTGGCACTTTTGGGGTCACTTTTGAACACACAGAGTAAGAAATTTGAGTTGCCTGATACACAAAATACTCTGCCTTCTTGTTTCAGTTCTCATTCTGGAAATGTATATCCTTTTAACAGTCTGTTCCATGCCATAGTTTTCTCACTTTTGTACATCTTTTGATGATTTTGCTGTTTAAAAGGCCTCCAAGTATAGCTGCCAAAGTTCTTGCAAATGGTCCTAAGTGCAAGAAGGTGGTTGTATGACTTACAGAGAAAATGCATATTTTATATAAGCTTTGACCAGGCCTGAGTTATGGTCCTGTTGGCTCTGAGGTCAGTATTCAAGAATCAGCAGGTATGTTAAATAGCTGTCATAAAACAAAAATACATACAAAACAAGATTAGATATTAATCAGTTAACAAAAATGTAACCAAAGCCTCCTAGGAACTGAACTCTGTATTTCTGCTAGGAGCAATCATTCAATATTGGCTAATTCAGTATTCAGAGTGACTTAAGAGAACATAAGTATGGCAAATAATGAGAATCAACTGTACGTGCAGCTAGAAAAATAAACTTCAGTAACATAATTCTAAGTGAAAAAAAATGACATCCTGGAAGAGCATATGGTGCTCTTTTTACAAAATTCAAAACCAAAACTAAACAATACTTTGTTTAAAAATGATTTTAAAAAGCAAGGAAATAAAAATTTGTAGGTAGTCATGCCTTGTGGAAGCAGAAGGGAAAGGGTTAGGTCCAAGCAAATTGGTAGACACAAGGAAACCGCTGATGGATTCAGCATGAGTGCCAGTCATCTTCTTATGATTTAGCTAAAATAATTAAACAGATAAATTGAGATGGGCTTGTTTGCAGGATAACAACTGGTCATAAACATAGGATTACAATTATATCAACTTTTGGCACTGGCCACTTAAAACATGTCTGGACATTTTTTCATACCTCAAAATATATATGATGAACAAATGAATAAGCAGATATATTTTATCCCAGTCAGTAAATGGTTTACCCCCTGAATCCAGACTTTCTGTGAGACTCGGAAACAGGAATCCTCAGGACGAATTGGAGGGTACTTTGCCACAGAAAGAAATGATGAGTTCTCAAACTTCGAGACCTGCACCTGGATTTCTTGTATCATTTCTGAGAGTCCAGACACTTCGCATACGGATGGATCACTGATGGAGAGGGGTTCCATAGAACACAGCAGCACAGAATTCAGATGCATCCTTGACCCAACCAGTCAAAACTCAAAAGTGAAAAGAGGGGGAATGATCCTTCTTCATACCAAGATAAGAAGCACAAAAAAGATGACTGGATCTCACGTGATTTCAAGCTATAGATAAGAATAAAAACTAGTTTTAAAACCCAGAACTCTGTGGAAGGGGGTGAAATGCCTATAGAGTTGAGAAAGATGCAGAAAGTATAAATGTTGCTAAGCAAGTAGTTACTGCCAGTTTGCCATGGTGGTTAAACCTCAAAAAGTCTGAAGGGAAGTTAGTAGGATTGGATTTGGGGAAGGGCAAGTACTATAAGGCAACAAAGTGTATCATCTTAAATAAGAAATCAAGGCGTGTCCTCGCAGGGCGGGGGTTGCCTTTGATTTACGAACGCTATATTCCAGCAGCCAGTTTCCTCACAGCGGTCAATAATTTAGGATGATTTGTATAATGCACCTTGCTGTAGCATGCAAATGACACAACGTCCTCCCCGGTGGGGCTGTGATGGAGTCAGGCTGGTGGAACCGAAACAAATGCCTGATATTCAGCCCGCATTTAATCACACCTTTGGTTTGATTTACTAATGCTATTGTGTTTCCATTTTCTGGTAAGATATTATTAGCAAGCAACTCAGCCTGAATATTAGAATATGTTGGATCAATTTAAGAGGCAATATAGATCACCGGGGTTTCTTTTGTCAAATGGAACCATTAGGCTTGCATGTTAAAAAAGTATATATTTCTGTTTCAAATGTGTAAGTGATGCAATGCTCACCATTATGCAAAAGGCCACCAAGAAGCTAAGAGGAGAGATGCAAATGGATGGCAGGGAGGGGATGATAAATATGTTGTTGCCCATGTAGCTTATGTTCAACCATGGATGTCTTGTTTTGCAGAAGGGACGTGCATTATCCTTTTTCCCCTAGAAAGGAGCTTAGCATATTCTCAAGTTTGTAATCCGAGACAGTCCACCATCTACTTTTTACACAAACACACCATAACTAAAATATATTCCATCTCTGTGTAACAACAAATATGGCCACTTTTGATGAGCAGTCTGCCTGAAAATCGGACTCAAGTCAAGTGTTTTGTCTTTGTCTGCTTAGGATGCATTTCCCACCGTGCTTGTTTTTCTGTGTCACGTCAGCTCTGCTTTTTGGTGTCCCACTGTCTTTGGCTATACAGCGCATGGACAGAACAGCTGAGTAATTATGCCAGTGTGACTGCAGTTGTACCTTTGGGGCCCTTTTGCTATGCCCACACACAGGTGATTAACCCAGGAATGGTGACATTCCTTGCCTGTGAGGGATTGGCCATGTGACTCTATCAACTGGCAGTACAGCAGGCAGCTGAGTCACACCAGTTAACCTTACAGCTTGGCAGTGAGAGTCTGAGAGAGACAGATGAAACGGGACCCTAGGCCCTCTGTCCCCAAAGAGCTTGGCTCTGGATTGTGACTGAACGAACAAATCTAAAGAGACGTTGTAGACAAGGGAAAGAAGGTGCTCTTTGGACTCTCACTCTAGCCCTGCCTAACCTTAGATAGCTTTATGCATTTTCTCATGTTTAAAATGGTGTTCCTTTTCCACCTCCCATATATATACATGTATTGTAAAGACAAATAATAATAAATATTAACAATTGCTATCATTTAATGATGTAATAAGTTGCTTTTGTATGTCCTTGGTAATTAGTGGGATAAGAAAAAACAAAAGGCCAAACCAACAAACAGAAAAACAAACCACAAACCACACATATATACACAACAGCACTAAGGCTGAATGCACATGGAATAAAAGAAAGTTGTTCAAAAGCAGGTTGGGCAACAAAAACAACAACAAAATAATCCAAAGTTAAATATTTTCTGTCACTGTTCTTTCCAATGTTGGCATTGTGAGTAGATCTATAAGCTTTTATGTGCTTTGAAGCATTTTTCCATGTTAGAGATTTTGTTGGTAGTGATGGTGGTTTCCTTGTTTTATTATATTCACTTTATAATTTAGTTCCAGCTGAGTTTTTTCTTTACTATTTGTAGTCATGGAAAGAGGCTCATTTGGTTTGTCTTCTATCTAATAGAAGTGCTATTCTTTCTTTGGACATTTTGTTGGTTCTGATGAATCTCTTGTTATTATCATTTAGGTCTCTCCAGTCTATATACTTATTTAAAATCTAGAACACCTATATTGGGTTAATGAAGCAAGACTGGTCACAGAAAGGAAAAGATATATAACAGAGACTGAAATGGCCCCTATCTTCATTGCACTTGCAGATATATTAATACTTAGCACCTACTACGTGCCAGACACTGAACTTGGCAGTGAGGCTATGGTAGTCACCCTGACAGGCAGAATGCTCGCCTTCACATAGGGTACAACCTAGTGGCAGGAGATAGACTATAAATAAGTAAACACATAAATACTATCAAAGTAAAAATTCCTCAAAGAGGATCAAGTCACATGTTGTGTTAGGGGAGTAACTCAATGTGTAACAATCAGGCTGGAAGAAGAATGTGTTAGCCATGATCAGATCTAGGGGCAAAGTATTCCAAGGGCATTTATAGCAGTTTATCTAGAATAGGTGTTTTTATGGGGAGGAATAGGAAATAAGATTGAAAAGATAGTTTGGGAGAAATTCTTTGAGAGCTGTAAATGTCATGGTAAGGCAGTGTTATGAGTTGAATTATGTCCCCTCAAAAGATGTTAAAACTGAACCCCTATGTACCTGTGTTTGTGACCTTATTTGGAGATAGTGTCTTTGCCAGTGATCAAGAAGAGTTGAGGGCGTGAAGGTGTACCCTCCTTCAATACGACTGATTCAGTATAAAAAGGGGAAATTTAGACACAGAGACAAACACAGACAGGAAGAATGCCAGGTGAACATAAAGACAGAGATCAGCATGATATCTGATCTACAAGCCATGAACATCAAAGATTGCCAGCAAACCAGCAGAAACTAGCAGACAGGTAGCAGATTTTCCCTCATCGCCCTTAGATGGAACCAACCCTCTTCACACCATAATTTCAGACTGCCAGCTTCCAGAACTGTGAGACAACAGATTTCTGTTGTTTCTGTCACAGTGTTTGTGGTACTTCGTTAAAGTAGCCCTTGTCCCCTCAAAAGATGTTAAAACTGAACCCCTATGTACCTGTGTTTGTGACCTTATTTGGAGATAGTGTCTTTGCCAGTCATCAAGAAGAGTTGAGGGCGTGAAGGTGTGCCCTCCTTCAATACAACTGATTCAGTATAAAATGGGAAAATTTAGACACAGAGACAAACACAGACAGGAAGAATGCCAGGTGAACATAAAGACAGAGATCAGCATGATGTCTGATCTACAAGCCATGAACATCAAAGATTGCCAGCAAACCAGCAGAAACCAGCAGACCGCTAGCAGATTTTCCCTCATCATCCTTAGATGGAACCAACCCTCTTCACACCATAATTTCAGACTGCCAGCTTCCAGAACTGTGGACAACAGATTTCTGTTGTTTCTGCCACAGTGTTTGTGGTACTTTGTTAAAGCAGCCCTAGCAAACTAATAATGGACAGTGATCCCAGACCCACGGTGCCGTGCCAGGCGCTGCTCCTGTATCTCAGTATGTGCCATGGCCTCAGAAGGTATCTGAGAGGCAGCCAGGACAATTCAACTGAGTTTGCCAGAGTAGGTAAAACCCACTGAGCTAAAACACCGAAGTCTTTTTTGTTTGTTTTGGTAAGCACTGGGAGGCTCTTTGAAAGTTTTGATAGATACGTGAAATGAACCAGCCTACTTTCTGACCTCACTTTCCAGCTGAAGGGTTGGGTGTAAACCCATTGCACTTCTCTCCTCAACCCAGCACTGATTGCAGCGTCTTGAGTTCTGGTTCCTCTATCCCTTGCTGTAAACTGGGAACCACTCGAGACCAGAAGTTATGTCTTAGCGCTCTGGATTTCTAGTACCTCTCCCTGATGTCTGATAGGTGCTCATTTTTTACAGTAAGTCTGGCAATACAAATGAGTTCTGTTCTGAGAGAGCATTCATAAGTCCAATTTTTTTGTAAGCCCAATAATGTTAGCCACGTACACAACTAACACACTCGCCTATTAGTACTATAAGTTTATCATACTTTTCACATAAACAATACATAAAAAATGAACACAATGAAGAGAATATTTTTAATCTTACAGTACAGTACCTTGAAAAGTCCAGTAGTACAGTACAACAGCTGGCATACAGGGCTAGCATTGAGCGAACAGGTAAGAAGTGTTACTGACTAGAGGAGGGAGAGGAGGTGGGCGATGGTAGAATTGAAGGATCATCAGCAAAAGGAGATGGGAGGCAAGCTGCAATTTTATTCACATTTGACGTTCATGGCTAACTTACACGACTGGACATGTGAACACACATTCACCTCTTCGAAAGTTTGCAACTTGACGATTCCTATGTAGAGGGCTTACTGTACTAGCTTGGTGGCAAATGCTATTATTTTCTCATTTTCACTCTGAAATAGTTTCCTACTTTCAGGAAAATTTCAAAAAGTGCATTCAGTTCAGTTCAGTTCAGTTCAGTCGCTCAGTCGTATCCGACTCTTTGCGACCCCATGAATC
>SJYT01050828.1:143172-332500 GCA_006410635.1 Cephalophus harveyi | reverse complement strand
GGTGTTGACCATCTGGTGATGTCCACGTGTAGAGTCTTCTCTTGTGTTGTTGGAAGAGGGTGTTTGCTATGACCAGTGCATTTTCTTGGCAAAACTCTATTAGTCTTTGCCCTGCTTCATTCCGCATTCCAAGGCCAAATTTGCCTGTTACTCCAGGTGTTTCTTGACTTCCTACTTTAGCATTCCAGTCCCCTATAATGAAAAGGACATCTTTTTTGGGTGTTAGTTCTAACAGATCGTGTAGGTCCTCATACTCCCTTCTCCCTGATTTACACATTGCTAACATTTTGCCACGTCTGCTTTAAATCATTTTCTTCCTCTTGATACAAGCATTCTAGCTTTTTTTTTTTCCCTGAACCACCTGAGAGCAAATTATACTCATAAAACTTCTCCCCTCTGAAAGCTTTAGTTTATACTTCCTAAGAACAAAGTCACTTTTATGTAATAATTGTAAAGTTGTAAAAGTCAGGAAACTAAATATTAATAAATACTCTTATTTACAGCTAGTCTTCAAATTTTTCCAATTGGTTCTTCATAGACTTTTTTTTTTTGAATCAGGATTCAATGCAAGCACATCTATTTAATTGACTTGTCATGTTTCTTTAGTCTCCTTTCATCTGAAACTGGTTCTTATCCTTTCTTTGTCTTTCATCATATCAATGGTTTTGAAGAATACAGAGCAGTTATGTTGTAGAATCTTCCTCAATATGGTGTGCCTAATGCTTTCTAATGATTAGATTTAAGGTGTGCATTTTCAAGCAGAAACGCCACAGATGTAATTATGTGTCCTCAGAGCATCACATTAGGAGACACAGAATGTCAATCTGTTTGTCCCGTTTTGGGTAATTTTAACTGATTTCTTGGTTAAAGTGATGACTATTGTGTTTCCCCACTTAGTTACTACTTTCCCTGTAATTAATCAATAATTTGTGGAGAGATAATTTAAGACCTGGTAAATATTATGTTTCTCAGAAAATTTTCCCACATCAGTGATAGGCTCCCATTATTGATTTCTGTTTGATTCCATTATTATTATGGTGATTGCACAATGGTGATTTTGCTATTTTATTTATTTTTTTATATTTATTAGCTATCATTTTGTTTCACCCTCTCCCTAAATGTTTAATTCATTTATGATCAGTTTGGGTTTGGGTATTCTTGTTTTATTCAATGGATTATAACATCATTTATGCTGATGCTCAAATTGTTTCAGATTTGCCTTCTGGGAGCCACTTCAATCTGCTTCCTTTGTACTGTTAACATGTCCATTTTTTTTTTTTTTGAGCATTTTTTATTTTCAGGCATAGCAAAATATTCTAATTTGGCTTGCATTATCTTTACCTACCTCCTCCCCTTGGAATTAGGCGTCTCTCCAAAGAACTCTAATTCCTTTTACTAAGGAATGACAACTAGATGCCAAAGATTGTACACAATGGTTAGATTCATTCTCAATCATCCCAAGACTCCATTTTTAAAGTTTTGTCATTTTAGTCACTAGGTCATGTCCAACTCTTTGCAACCCCACGAACCGTAGCCACGCTCCTCTGCCCATAGGATTTTCTGAACAAGAATACTGAAGTGGGTTGCCATTTCTTTCTCCAGGGGATCTTCCCAATCCAGGGATCAAACCTGTATCGCCTGTGTCTCCTGCATTGCGAGGGGATTCTTTGCCACTAAGCCACAGATTAAATTTGTCTTACTCATCACCTTTGGTGTCATGTAACGTTTACAAGAGTTCCTTTTAAACATTTTCTGCAATTCAGTATAGATCTGGTTTTCCGTTCCTCCTTATGTCTTTTTTTTTTTTTTTGAAAAGTCTGAAGTTATTTGGGGCTAGTGACTTCTCTTTTCTCCAACTTTGTTTAACAACCCTAGTGTAACCTTTCTGTATTTTTCTCCACCTTTAGGTAGACTTTGATCTTCCCTTCTATGGCCCTCCTCCTTTTCCAAGCTAATCTTCTTGATTCCATTTTCTCCTGTCTCCTAAAGGACTCTCTTCTTCTGTTTTTCCTTTTCCTTCTTGTATTTTTCCATTTCTTCTAAAACATTATATAATCATTTTCCTAACAATTCTCAGATCTTTTATATTTTAGAAAAATGTCTTATCCAATCCTGTGGAGAAAGTCTTATTTTGCTTTGTTTCACTAACAAAGTGCCCCAGAAGGTAATTTGCATTTTCTGTCTCCATTTTCATTGTACACACATACTCCTTGGGGTTGGGACAAAGACATCAGCCCTTCAACTCAATTTGTTCTCTTCAAAATCATCCATGATCATAAAATCATCCATTTGCCTTCCACAGGAATGAAAACTTTTTAGGGAAAGAATGTAGGAGAAAAAGAGAATTGGTGTTAAAAATAAGATGTTAGTAAACAGTGTTTGAAATGAGAATGGCAACAGGTGTCAGAAAGCATGGTTTTTGCTATTTGCCCATGTGACAACAAATGCATAATACATATAACTTATTTTTCTGCAAAACGGGAAGAATGGATCTTTCCTCATAGGAAAGTGCTAAAGACCAACTTTGTAAATTATAAAATATGAGACAAACATTACTATTTATTAATAGATAATACAAATATATATCATAAGTTTTTCTTTAAAGATATAAAACACCAGCAAAGGTCAGTGTTAGTTATTAGAAGATTAAAGATCAGTCCACAGCTTTCTCTGCTTTCCTTCCTCTGCCCTTTTTCCTTCTTAGACATGATATAATATCATTGGTCCTGTCTTGTTGTGAGTGAATTTTCAGGTACCCTCTTCCATTCAGATCTCTTTTCTGAGTCTGCACTCTACATTTCTCATACCTGCTGGACAAATTCTCCAGCAAAGTTTTGACAGGTTAGAGTTGATTCTGACTCAACCAACATTAACCTGTCTTTCTTTCTCCATAAATTCTGTTACATGTTTTATAAAATTCCAGTTTCCCCACACATTGTAGTCAAGTCTTCCACAAGTGACCTTGCCTACAAGGTCTCTGAGAAAGAGGAGGTTGGATTTTCCTCGGTCACAACACTACCTTTTGAATTCCATCCAGATGCGTATATTTCTTAGGAAAATCATCACTCTTTACTTGATATAATTATTAAATATGAGCAAAATGTGTCCTTATTAGATTGCTATTCTGCTTCTTCAGTTTGCCTCAGGCCACACTGTCAAGCTTCTTGGCACTGGAGTGTTTTCAGTACTAGGGACCTGGGATGGACTACTTGCCTTTTCTTCAGTTTTAAGTTAACACCTTAAATGTCTTCAGTACCATTTTAGTCATAATAATAAGATCATTTCCACAGAGAGTGTCATGAGGCCTAATTAGTACCTATAAAGAACTCTGTGATCTTACAAGGAAAAGAGAGCAAACCCTATTCAACCCAAGAACAAAAAATGGACAAAGAGACTGCTCAATTTAGTTAGAGCCACAGTCATCCAACACACTGGAAGAAATGTGAATCTCCCGATGGGGATGCTTTCCAAGGGTGGGATTTTATACTATCAATATGCCCCACTGAAAGAGTAACTTTTTCATTTTAGCGATTTGTGAGCAGTCCACTGCTGCAGAAAGGATGACTTCATAAGAACTGGGTTCTAATTCAAGTCATTCTGCCACCAACTAGCAGTGCAGAAATTAGTCAGTTCATAGATCTGAAGGTCTTTCACTCATCTATAGGTTGAGTGGTTTGAACCAAATGACATCTGAAGTTTATTTCAACTCCAGCATATTCATGACTGAAGTTACTGGTTTTAAGTTAGACAAATCCAATTCAAGCAACCTTTATTGAGTAGGTTCTATGTGGCAGGCATTGTGGTAGTTTCTAGGCAAGTTCTGCCTCTTTGCACAACTTCAAAGGTGCCATCTTTATAGAAGACAGTGTTAATCACCATCCTCTAGTAGTGTGGATTTTTATGGCCCTGGAGACTCAATTAATGAAGCCCAGTCATTGATCAGGGAATAAAGAGATGAACTCAGTTGCCTTGGTGGGGAGTAAACTAAATCTTCTCTAATGAGTTGATGTCTGCCCTGGATTTTGAAAGAGGAATAAAAGTTTGCTGGTAGGAAAGTGGATTAGGGAGGAGTTTGGGAAAGCATCTTGGTGAGAAAGAAAAGAATGTACAAAAGCTTGAAGCATAAGTGAAGATTTGCTAGAAAGGAAAGTTCAAGGGAGCATGGAGGTGATCATTCAATACACTCTGATATGATGTTGTGTCTCACTATATAAACATGATTTTTTTTCATCTTCTCAAGCTATAAGAACCTGAGGTTATTTCTTATTTGTGGTCAAGATTTGTTCAAATCTCTATATCATAAGATCCAAAGATGATTGAAGCTATATCGAGTCAAATACAAACAATGCCAGTTAAGCTGGCTTTGCGTTTTCTGACCTGTTCAAACAAGAGTAAAGAATGCAAGATTCCCATGCAGGGGTATTACCTCAGGACTGTGAGTTAGCTTTATAGGGGAATTCACAGCATCTATGCCTGGCTTCTTCCAGAACTTGTCACAAAGAAGTGCAAATAAGGAGACTGGAGGAGCCAGCCAAGTTCTCTCTAAAATTATCCCTGTCATCAGAAACAATTAATACTATGTACAGCACAGTATTGTTCTAGGAATAGGCGCCACAGGAGTTTAGGGAGATTTGCAGATCATGTAATTTTGTGACTGGAGTTTATGGTTGGCAGTGGTTGGTGTGTTAAAACTTAATTGGTGGGAGGATTTGAAGGGGTCCAAATAAAACTCTTTAAGGGGTTCAAACAACATTGCTAGAGGAAAGAAATGGTTTATCACGTTCTTGGGAAATCTGTATCTTTTATTTCTCTTTGGAGCTAATCAAGTTGATCTGATTCAATGGAACCCTACAGTGTGTGTATGTGTGTGTGTACACATATGTGTACATGTTAACTTGTGAATGTGTGTGAATTCTTTTTTACTTCACAACATTTTGTGGGGACTAAGTAAAGATCAAACCCTCACACCCAGACAAACTCTCCGGTTGAAATAATAGAACCTCAAATGAATTTACTTACACTCATTTGCTCTTGTAAGTACCAAGTTCAATCACACCTGGCATTCTTTACACACTTAAACAAAAACCAAGTCACATGACAAGCAGAGATAATGTAATAATGTAAGCAGAGAAAGAGAAAGAAGAAACATTTAAAAAGAAAATGTAATAATCTGATAGGAGAAACTACAATTTCTTTTTTCAACTCAGATTATTTCTATGTGTCTTGTCAAGCACTTTCTTTGTGTTATTGAGTAAACAGGGAGTTCTAATTTCTCCATCACTAGTCTTCAACTAAATGAGATATTATGAATGGTTTCTCAAAGTTTCAGCATGTTCTATATAAAGCGGGGGATAAACATGCACCAATCTGACTTTTGCTGTGGAAAAGTATCAGCTTCAGTTTTGGTTTTATTTTTACATTTGAGGAAATAAGAGTTTTGGAAAGACATCTAATTCATTAATAAATCTATCCTGTGGATCCTAGTTGACATTCAGTTTAATAAAAGCTAAAAGTGCTGTCTCAAGCTCATGAAGAAAAAGCAAGGAAATCAGTATTTGTATAGTAGGTTTTGGTAGTCATTAAAATTTGAAGCTTCTACAAGGCAACCTAATTTTGTGGTCTATGCAACTCTGGGAACTAAGTGAGAATTTCATAAATAATCAGAAAATAGAAAACTCATATGCAGATAAGAAAATGTTTTCCTAGCAGAATAAAGGTTTTCAGCATCATATATGCCTGTACAGTTATCCCAGCCCTTAAAGATAAAATTCTGGGTAAAGCAAAACAAAATTACAGAGGTCATGTATATATCTAGGACACAGAGATTAAAGGCAAATCCTTGTTTTCTGAGGAAAAGTACAAGCCAACATCGCCTTCCCACCACTCCCCAAATAAACTGTTCTATACTAGATTCCCTAATGGTCAAAAGAAGACATGTAAATCGACTCAAAGGCAAACTGAACCTGAGCTTTGACAACAGGATTTGCAGGGAGGAAAGAGTGCCACCTACTGAATCACCACCTTTTAGATGTTTCTGTCAGCACTTTGATTTTCCTTGGAGTTCTACCAACCAGGGAGTGTGACCTTGCTTAGAAATGAAATCTGACCTCATTACAATGCAAGCTTAGCTTTCCGCAGGCACATTACAAAATCAGCCAGAACCCCTTATCTGCAGATTTCCCCCCAAATAGTGCAGCACTAAGTGAGAGCCACAAGAAAGACAAGCAGAGGGGCTATGTAGACCCAAAACAGCAAGAACAGCTGCAAAAGAGGATCAGGCATCTGTGTAATGATATGTTTAGTCACTAAACACAACTATTTTATCTTAAGATAGACTCAAAATCCACTACACATGTTTATGTAAAGTCTTCTTATTCTCAGTCTGAGGAAAGTGCCTGACTAAATGTTTTTGTTGCATTGAACTTAATTGTTGACATCTGGAATTGGTTAATGTTAATATTAACCAAAGCATTTGACTAAATAAAATGGTATGGGAGAAAAGTCTATTCTGAAAATGTGTTGTGTGATGTTAATATAGGTAACCATACAGTTCAATGGAAAACTTTCTAAGTATATATAAAAATAATAAATGTATATAATGACTGTGGCCAATATTGATTTCTTAACTCAGTTTAATATTAAATATTATATCCTATTTTCTGAGTCACTATGCAAGAGATTTAACCCATGTAAAATTTTCGTATTACAAATCCATATTTGTTTTATGTATATATATACATATATATTTATATATACATATATATATTGTATATGAGTGAGTGAGTGAAGTCGTTCAGTCGTGTCCGACTCTTTACGACCCCATGGACTGTAGCCCACCAGGCTCCTCCCCCATGGGATTCTCCAAGCAAGAGTACTGGAATGGGCTGCCATTTCCTTCTCCAGGGGATCTTCCCAACTCAAGGATCGAACCCGGGTCTCCTGCATTCCAGGCAGACACTTTAACCTCCGAGCCACCAGGGAAGCCACATATTTTATATATATATATATTTCCTTGAGAAGGAAATGGCAACCCACTCCAGTATTCTTGCCTGGAAAATCCCATGGACTGAGGAGACTGGTAGGCTATAGTCCATGAGGTCGCAAGGAGTCAGACATGACTGAGCGACTTCACTGTGTATATATATATATATATATATATATATATATATACATACATACATACATATATATATACATATACATACATATTGTTTTTGTCATTTAGCTGCTAAGTCATGTCTAACTCTTTGTGACCCCATGGACTGTAGCCCACCAGGCTCCTCTGTCCATGGGATTTTTCAAGCAAGAATGCTAGAATGGGTTGCCATTTCCTTCTCTGGGAGAACTTCCCAGCTGGGTTGAACCAGCTTCTCCTGCATCAGAAGGTGGATTCTTTACCACTGAGCCACCAAGGAAGGTCTTTACCACTGAGCCACCATACACACACACACACACACACACACACACACACACGCACACACACAGTCATGGTTTGGCTCCTAATGATCTTCATATATTATGAACCATAAGAACATTAGAAAAGATACAAATGTAAAACTATTGACCATATGTGCTTTTATTTTCTAATTCACTTTAGAGTTTCCCATCAACCATTGTAACATATAACTTATCTTTTATATGTGTCTCATTTTCTATCTATCTATGATTGGCTAAAAGAAAATGTTTCAGAAAATTATAGCTTGCCTGAAGAATAGTACAACTAAATATAAAAAAATTGTCAAGATAGATATACACAGTAATGTAACAAAGGGCATGTTTAGATATATTTGCTTGTGTTCTGCTGTATACCAGTGGTGTCTATAAAAGAGTAAGGAATCCAAAGAAATTATGTAGATTGGCCTTGGGAAATTCAGAAGCATCAGATAGCCTTGAGCTAGACTGAAAAGAAACACTTTAACAGAGCATCTTAACCCAATTAAATAGCTATCCCCAGGCATCTTTGCTGTAGTAAGTAATTGAAACCAATGACAAATGTTCTGCTTTCATAAAGGGCATAGTGTTAGAAAAACCTAAATATTTTTCAGCTGTTATTTTTGTTTATTCTTTGAAAGTAAAATGTCTGAAATATTAGAAAAGAAGTGGCCAAAAATCAAATGGACATAGAAGGCAAGCTTAAAGAGCTCTCAATGGCCAAAGCTAGAATAATTTGAACAATAATATAATATTGAATTATAGGCCAAAGTATAAAATAAATACAACAATGTCCATAATGATACAAATAAATGACAAAATAAATTAATGGAGGTGAATAGACAAATTTTCCTTATAGAATGTTGATGTACTGTTGAGGGTGGATTGGACTTAGTGACTCACTTCCAAAGAATAGGGTATAAAAAGGAAAAAATAAATAGTAATTTTGTAGTGCAGAATCCTGTAGATATATTGATTTATATTATCAATGACATCATGTGAATGTCATGTACTCTCTGATGTGATATGATAAGAAAGGCATTACCTCTATGGTGTTTCTTCCCAAAACTCATAACCTCATTCTAATTATGAGACTATATCAGATAAGCCACACTTGAGGAATATTCTATAAAATACTTGACCAGTATAGCTCCAAACCATTAAGGTAATGAAAAACTGGGAAAGACCAAGAAAATGTCGCAGAGCAGATAAAACCAGGAGACATGACAACTAAATGTAAAGTTCTGACTTGGGTCTTAGAACAGAAGGAAGATGAAAAAAGTAAAAATTGGCAAAATTCAAATAACAACTGGAGTATAGTTAAAGAGTAATATAGGATTGTCAGTCTCTTAGTTCTGACAAATGTAAAATGATAGTGTAAAATGATAATATTAAGAGAAGCTAAAAGTGGGTAAGTAGTGTAAATGTGGAGAAGGCAATGGCAACCCACTCCAGTACTCTTGCCTGGAAAATCCCATGGACAGAGGAGCCTGGTGGGCTGCAGTCCATGGGGTCGCTAAGAGTTGGACATGACTGAGCGACTTCACTTTCACTTTTCACTTTCATACATTGGAGAAGGAAATGGCAACCCACTCCAGTGTTCTTGCCTGGAGAATCCCAGGGACAGGGGAGACTGGTGGGCTGCCATCTATGGGGTCGCACAGAGTTGGACATGACTGAAGCAACTTAGCAGCAGTAGCAGCAGTGTAAATGCATAATCCAAACAATCTTTATAAATTTCCTGTAAATCTAAAATTATTTCAAAATAAAATGCTTATTCAAATTGTTTGAGGAAATAATTTGTCAAATCTTTGAATCTTAAGATATATAGCTTTTGTGGGTGCTCTGTACTTTTAAATTTATTTGTGGATTTCATTGTGATACATGCTTTCCAATAAAATTAATTCCTTTGTAACATTTCTGTTTAAGAAAGTAGTCTTACATTATATACAGATAACAATGAGTCTTTAAGTAGATAATATCAAGGGTATGAGATAATATTGATTGCAAAGGAAGTGGAGAAAAATAGTTTTTGTATATAGTTTGAAAACAAAATCAGCAGATTTGTTAAAGCATTAGAGGGTATAACAGAAAAACTGATTCAAGGATTTCTCCATGATTTGGAGCATAAGAAAGTGGAAGAATGGTGTTACCATTAACTGAGATGAGAAAGATTTCAAGAGCAGATTTCTGAGAAGAAAAAAGAGGATCATGATTCAGATTTCAATATATTGTCTTAATTATTATGCTTAAAGTACCATTTTAAACAATATATTGAATATCTCAAATATGTATTTTAAAGAAAATATACAAGTTAGAGATATAAATTTGGTAAAGAATCTGCAAATAATGCAGAAGACTTGGGTTCATTCCCTGGGTTGGGAAGATCCCTTGGAGGAGGACATGGCAACTCCCTCCAGTATGCTTGCCTGGAGAATCCCCATGGACAGAGGAGCTTGGTGAGCTACAGTCCATGGAGTTTCAAAGAATCGGACATGACTGAGTGACTAAGCACAGCACAGCATATAGATGGGAACAAATGATAACAGCATAAAGGTGAATAATACAAAAGAAAGAGATCCATGAGGTCCTCCAGTATTAAAAGAGAATCTTAAAGTGGTAAAAGAGAAGAAAAAACAAAACAAAAAACAATTCACAAGGCCCTGGGTGGAATATCAGAAGGGTCTGTCTTAGAAGTAGAGAATAGTTCCTTATTGTTGTTGAGTCACTCAGTTGTGTCCGACTCTTTGTGACCCCATGGACTGCAGCACGCCAGGCTTTCCTGTCCTTCACCAACTCCTGGAGTTTGCTCAAACTCATGTCCATTGAGTTGGTGATTCCATCCAACCATCTCATCCTTTTTATCTCCTTCTCCTCCTGCCTTCAATCTTTCCCAGCATCAGCCTCTTTTCCAATGAGTTGGCTTTTCCCATCAGGTGGTCAAAGTATTGGAACTTCAGCTTCAGTGTTAGTCCTTCCAATGAATATTCAGGGTTGATTTCCCTTAGGATGGACTGGTTTGATGTCCTTGCAGTCCAAAGGATTCTCAAAAGTCTCCAACACCACAGTTCAAAAGCATCAGCTCTTTGGTGCTCAGCCTCCTTTATGGTCCAACACTCACATCCATACATGGCTATTGGAAAAACCATAGCTTTGACTATATGGACCTTTGTTGATAAGGTAATGTCTCTGTTTTTTAAAACACTGTCTAGGTTTGTCATAGTTATTCCTAGACCAAACGCTGCTCTGTCCTGCCTAAAAACAAACAAGCAAAACCCAACCAAAAAAGACCCCAAAATGAACACTTGAAGGGATTACATTGCTTCCAATGTAGGATACAAATTGTATCCTAGAACAGAGCTCAAAAATATTATAGAAATAAACACATAAAAATCCAGCACCCAATAAAATAATATCCATAATGTCTGGCCACAATAAAAAATTAGAAGACATGCAAAGAATCAGATAAACATGACTTGTGGTAATGAGAATATTAAATCATTTGAAACTGACACAAAAGTGACACAGATGTCAGAATTAGTAGACAAGGATAATAAAACAAGTATTATAACTCTGCTGCATATGTTCATAAAGCTAAAGAATTGAACGTAATATGTAGAAATATAGAATGCATATTTTTAAAAGATCAAAATCACCATCTAGAGATGAAAATATAAAGTGTGAGAATAAAAATACACATTATTTAATCAATGGAAAATTAAACCCTGCAAAAAAAATATTCAGTTCAGTTCAGTCGCTCAGTCGTGTCCGACTCTTTGTGACCACATGAATCGCAGCATGCCAGGCCTCCCTGTCCATCACCAAGTCACGTCCATCGAGTCAGTGATGCCATCCAGCCATCTCATTCTCTGTCGTCCCCTTTTCCTCCTGCCCTCAATCCCTCCCAGCATCAGAGTCTTTTCCAATGAGTCAACTCTTTGCATTAGGTGGCCAAAGTACTGGAGTTTCAGCTTCAGCATCATTCCTTCCAAAGAACACCCAGGGCTGATCTTCTTCAGAATGGACTGGCTGGATCTCCTTGCAGTCCAAGGGACTCTCAAGAGTCTTCTCCAACACCACAGTTCAAAAGCATCAATTCTTTGGTGCTCAGCTTTCTTCACAGTCCAACTCTCACATCCACACATGACCACTGGAAAAAAAACAGTAGCAAACTTAAAGATATATCAGTAACAATTATTGAAGGGAATACAAAGAAAACAAACAAACAAACATCAAATCAGCTGAATATGCTCTCATTTGAGAGGAATCTGATTTGAGTCCCTGAAAGAGAGAGTGAGGCACAGAAAATTATTTGTGGTAATAATGATTTTTCAGATTTTCCAATTCAAAAATAAGCATAAAGAACACTATTGAAGCTCAACAAACTCCAAGTTAGAAAATAAAATAAAAACTTAAGTAAGACAACACCAAAACACAACATAATCAACTTGCTCAAAATCAATGGTAAAGAAAGTGGGGAAAACTACTAGACCATTCAGGTATGACCTAAATCAAATTCCTTATGATTATAAGGGAAGTGAGAAATAGATTTAAGGGACTAGATCTGATAGACAGAGTGCTTGTGAACCATGGATGGAGGTTTGTGACATTGTATAGAAGACAGGAAGCAAGACCATCCCCAAGAAAAAGAAATGCAAAAAAGCAAAATAGAGGAGGCCTTACAAATAGCTGTGAAAAGAAGAGAAGCAAAATGCAAAGGAGAAAAGGAAAGATAGAAGCATCTGAATGCAGAATTCCAAAGAATAGCAAGGTAGAGATAAGAAAGCCTTCCTCAGTGATCAATGCAAAGAAATAGAGGAAAACAACAGAATGGGAAAGATTAGAGATCTCTTCAAGAAAATTAGAAATACCAAGGGAACATTTCATGCAAAGATGGACTTGATAAAGGACAGAAATGGTATGGACCTAACAGGAAGAAGATATTAAAAAGAGGTGGCAAGAATACACAGAAAAACTGTACAAAAAAGATCTTCATGACCCAGTTAATCACGATGGTGTGATCACTAATCTAGAGCCAGACATCCTGGAATGTGAAGTCAAGTGGGAATTAGGAAGCATCACTACGAACAAAGATAGTGGAGGTGATGGAATTCCAGTTGAGCTATTTCAAATCTTAAAATATGATGCTATGAAAGTGCTGCACTCACTATGTTAGCAAGTTTGGAAAACTCAACAGTGGCCACGGGACTGGAAAAGGTCAGTTTTCATTCCAATCCCAAAGAAAGGCAATGCCAAAGAATTCTCAAACTACCACACAATTGCACTCATCTCACATGCCAATAAAGTAATGCTCAAAATTCTCCAAGCCAGGCTTAGCAAAACTAAGTTCACAGTTCAACGTGAACTGTGAACTTCCAAAAATTCAAGCTGGTTTTAGAAAAGGCAGAGGAACCAGAGATCAAATTGCCAACATCTGCTGGATCATGGAAAAAGCAAGAGAGTTCCAGAAAAACATCTACTTCTGCTTTATTGACTATGCCAAAGCCTTTCACTGTGTGGATCACAATAAACTGTGGAAAATTCTGAAAGAGATGGGAATACCAGATAAAAAGATTATTTTTAAAAAGTATGTACAGGAGAACACAAATAAGGATAATGGAAGATATTTTTTCAGAAACAATGCAATTTAAAATACCAATTGAAATAAAAGCTGTAAAAGCAAAAATTCTGTATTTTAAAAAGTAAGTATACTGCTGCTACTGCTAAGTCACTTCAGTCGTGTCCGACTCTGTGTGACCCCATGGATGGCAGCCCACCAGGCTCCCCCGTCCCTGGGATTCTCCAGGCAAGAACACTGGAGTGGGTTGCCATTTCCTTCTCCAAAAAGTAAGTATAGAAGAAAGAGATTTTCGTTCATACAATTACTAGTATAATAGAACACCCTGATAATAAAAATGTTAAAGGAAATACTTCAAGCAGATAAAAAAGGAGACTAGATCAAAATATATATCAACACTAGGAAATAAAGAGGACCAGAAAGGATAGCCAATAGGGTAAAAATATAAAATACTATTGATATGGTTCACATCTTATCAAAAATTATTAACTTCTAAGAAGTAATTGGTCTGAAAAGTACAGTATATGTATTAATGTAACACAAACATATTATGTATTTAGTACATTACACGATCTACCCCATGCATATAAGCAAGTACAATAAGAATTAATGTAATAAAGACATAATATGTATATAGTACATTGTTTGATCTAGTCCATGCATATAAGCAAGTACATTTTTCTTATTAATAGTACATAGCACATATAGTTGTTCATAGCTAACAGGAATATGGTGTAAAACGTGTTTAAGCACGTTTTGAGTGCTTAAAAATCATAAAGCTAAAAGCTGGTTGTTTGAGAAGATGAATAAAATTGATAAACATCTAGATAGACTGAAAAAGAAAAGAGAGAAGACTCAAATTTTTTCTGTTATAAATAAGAAAGATGATAGTACTACAGATTCAACAGATATTAAAATTATAATGAATGATTTGAACAACTTTATACCAATACATTTACTAACTTAGGTAAAACAGACACATTGTTTAAGAGATGCTGACTACCAATCTCAGTCAAAAAGAAATAGATAACCTGAATAGAATTATTGCTTCAGTCATGTCCGACTGTTTGGGACACTCTGGACCTTCCAGCCTCCTCCATCTATGGGATTCTCCAGGACAGAACACTGGAGTGGGTTGCCATGCCCTCCTTCAGGGACTATTCCGCACCCAGGGGTTGAACCCGCAGCTCTTGTGTCTCCTGCATTGGAAGGTGGGTACTTTACCACTTGTGTCACTGGGAAGCCTGAATAGAACTGTATCCATTTCAATATAAATTTGTAATCATAAAGAGAATTATTGACCCAGCTGTTGTCATTGCTGAATTCTTCTAAGCATTAACCGGCCCCCCCACCCCCAGCAATTCTATTAACAATTGAAGATGAGGGAATATTTCCCAACTCATTCTATGGGGCCAGTAATACTCTAGTTCAAAAACCATGCAGGAACATTATAGGAAAATAAAACTGTATACAAATATTTTCAATAAATATTAGTTCAAAAATTCTTTAAAAACTTTAAGATAATAGAACCCAGCAAAATATCAAAGGAAAATATATACAAAATGAGATTTATCTAAGAAATGGAAATACTGGTTTATTAATTGAAAATCAATCTAAATTTTAACTAAACAAAAATGAAAAATCATACAATCATCTCAACACATGAAAAAAAAATTTATTTGACAGGTCCCAACATCGGCCTGGCTTGCTGCAATTCATGGGGTCACCAAGACTCAGACATGACTGAGTGACTGAACTGAACTGAACATCCTTATTTATTTAAACAACAACAGCAAACAGCTACAAAACTCTCAGCCATGAAGGCAACTTTCAAATCTGAATATGGGTATCTAAGAAAAATCTCTAGTTAACATCACAACCAACATTGAAAAATTAGAGGTTTAACCACTAAGATGAGAATAATGAAAGGTATACTTTCTACTCAATATTGATGTGTGTCTGAATGAGTGTAATAAGGCAAAATGCAAATAAATAAATAGAAACATTTAGATGGAAAGGAAGCTTTATTCTTAGTTGACATGATGATCTGTGCAGAAAATACTAAATCTACACAAAGGTTATTACAAATAGTGAGTTTAACATAGTACAGTATACATAATCAAAGACAACATTCAATTGTATTTGCATTTTTATGAAAATTATAAAATAAATTTTAATTATAAAATAAAACTATAAAAGTATATATTTTGAATAGTATGAAGACACATTAAACAGGAAAAAACATCTGCAAAATTATGTGTAATAACTGTATATGGGAGTTATACAACACTGCCGAGATAAAGTTGTCCTAATTAGAAGGAGATATGCTATGTTCATAGTTCTGAAGACTCAATATTGTCAAAATACAATTTTTTTCTAAATTGAAGGATAGATTTAATATAGTTTTAATCAAAATCCCAACATTCTATCTTGTAGACATTGAGACATTAATTCTAAAATTCTGACTTTGCATGTAGGACTCAAAATAGTCAAAATAACTTTGAAAGGAAAGGCGACAAGACTTATTATAAAGTTATAGTAATTACGGCAGTTTAGTATTTATATAAAGATAAATAAATCAGTGGGACAAAATAGATCAGAAATAGGTCCACATTATATGGACAACTTATTTTTTAAAAAAAGATACAAAGGCATTCTGGGGGAAAACATATAGTTTTTCAACAAGTTGTTCTGGACTATGGATATTTATGTGCCTCCAATGAGAAAACTTTGGCCCATACATTGCACCACGTACAGAAGATAAAAACGGGTCATGGACCTAAACAGAAAACCTAAAACTTGAAAACTTCTAAGAAAAAAAAAAAAGAGGAAATATTTGTGATTTATGCATAGGCAGAGACTTCTTATATACAATAGCAACAACAGGAAAATTGCTATTAATATTATATAGCAATATAAGAAAATTGATATTAATGTATTTGACTTTATTAGTAATACAAACTTCCATTCCTTGAAGGATATCATTCAGAGAATGAGAAAGAAAAACTACAGATTAGTAGAATTTTTGCCAATTATATACCAGTAAAGACTGTGCTAAGACTATATAAACAACTCTTCAAACTAAAAAACAAGAGAACAAACAACCCAGTAACAAATGGGGAAATATTTGAATAAATACTACACCAAGGAAGAAAACAAGAATGGCAAAAAAGCACATGAAGGGAGGCTCAATGTCAGCCTTTCAGTCCATTCAAATAAAAACCATAATGAGATACAATTTCACCTATATTAAAATGGCTAAAATTTAAGACTGACCATATGAAACATTGTGAGGATGAAAAGCAAGTGAAATTTCATATGCTGATCTTGGGAATGTAAAATGTTAAAACCAGTTTGGAAAAAAAATGCAATTTTGAAAAATTTAAATATATATTTACTATATGGTCATTCTACTGCTAAACATTTACCTAAGAAAATTGAAAGTATAAGTTCATTCAAAGACTTAAATGTTCATAGCATCATTATTTATTAAAGTTAAAATCTAGAATTAACCCAGATGTCCAACAGAGGTGAATGAATAAATAAACTGTGGTAAATCCACACAATGGACTACTATTCAACAGTACAAATGACTGAGCTATTGATACACTCAAAAATGTGGATGAATCTAAAAGAAAAATTTGTGCTGAGGGAAAGAAAAAAGAAATAAAAAATTGCTAAATACTTTATAACTCCATTCATATAAAACTCTAGACTACGTAGCTAATCTTTATTGACAGATCAGTGGGTTTCTGGTGATGGGAATTGGGATGGAATGATGGCATGCTTAAGATGAAACTTTTGGGGGTGATGGATGTGCTCATTGTTTTTTGTGGTGCTGGCTTCACAGGGATACGTGTGTGTCAGGTTTTATCAAACTGTACACTTTTTAAATAAATGTATTATTGGAGGAGGCAATGGCACCCCACTCCAGTACTCTTGCCTGGAAAATCCCATGGATGGAGGAGCCTGGTAGGGTGCAGTCCACGGGGTCGCGAAGAGTCGGACACGACTGAGTGACTTCTCTTTCACTTTTCACTTTCATGCATTGGAGAAGGAAATGTCAACCCACTCCAGTGTTCTCGCCTAGAGAATCCCAGGGACGGGGTAGCCTGGTGGGCTGCCATCTATGGGGTCGCAAAGAGTCGGACACGACTGAAGTGACTTAACAGCGGTAACAGTTTATTATTTGTCAGTCATAACAATCAATAAAGCTGTTAGATAATACCTAGTCCATGGTAATTGCACAGTAAATATTTGTTGAATAATTGAATAAATGAAAGGCTGTATTAATTATTGGTACTACTTGAAAAATAGTTAAATATTATGTGAAAAAAATTACCAGATCAATAATTGTACCAATTATTACAACACAATAATTCTTAGGAAATCGTCAAATGCCCCCTACTTTCAAAAAAATCTGATGAACAGTATCTAAATAAATGTCACCCATTTTTTTCTCTGTAGTAATATGAATGCTGATTCCCAAATTCTGTAGAATTATGAAGTGACAACAAGAAGAAAACAGTTATCTTACTATTTTAGTATCAAAGGGAAATATGTCAATTCTGAACAAATCAATAATCTATATATAGTGTTCATAATAACTTTCATGAATAAGTATGCACATAGTTAAAGAAAATCCATTATTTTTCCCCTATTTAAAAAAAGAACATTTCCCTGTTTCTGAAAATCTACAAAACAATAACTGAGGAGGATCTTTTTTATTGCAAGGAGATTGTTCACTTTACAAGAAAGTTCACAAAGGAATTACTGAAATATCAGAGTTTACCAGTGCATTCAGCTGTTAGTTATCAGATTGTTAACTACTTTACAGGATGAGGTTAAGCTAGAGAGAACATGAGGTTAATACACAAAAATGGAGTATTGGAACTACTTTGAATTGGCTATATACCAGAAATAAGAGTTTAAGATGTTAGAAAAAATAACATAAGACAATGGATAAAAGGACACATGCTTAACAGAAATTCAATTTATGATACACTATAAAATGATGTCTGTAGTGGAATATAGTGAGAAAACGGACTAATATTTGGCAAATTGAATACATATCTTATTTAGTTGAACATGTTTAGGTAAAAACCATCGAGGCTTTTCCTATCAAAAAAAGGGCATATGTTAGGAAAATTGTGAGCAGCCTCTCAAACTTAACAATAAGTTATTCCAAACCTCCTTAGATCACCTTGTCTTTGTGAGTATGTCTCCTTGACTTTAAGGGGGAAACTAAAGTTGATGAGCCTATGACATTTTATCCTCATTCAATTCTGTGATCTGAACTAAGTGACATGTGAAACTGTGCTGATTCTGGGTATGGATCTGTGACCTCAATAATTTGCAAAACTGTGATATGTGAGTTTAGGTTTTTTTTTGGTTGTTGTTGTTAGTGTGCAAGCCAGGGAACCTTTCATTTGATAAAATGTGAGATACAGCTATATAGCAACCATACTGCAGGATCTTACAGCCCTTCCATTCTGCTATAATGATTCCACTACATATAAACTTAAGAAAAGCTAGGAGGAATCACCTTTGTGTTCACAGGTAAGCATTTTCAGAAAACACAGATTTCAAACAAATAAACAAGCAAATAAAAATCTATTCTCTTAATCTGTTTTCTCTTATTGAAAACCATTAGTTCATTGGGTATTGCTGAAATTTTTGTTGGTTACATTTACTCCTAACATACACTGATGAGGAACCATCAGTGGCGTACCATGGCAGTACCACTGATTTTCACCAGACACTGAAATGTACCATGGGGTACTATCCTACCATGTCGGGCATCATTGTCTTTCCTGTGGGGCACCATCTTTCACATCCCTCTGCTGAAGTGTCAAAGCAGTGTTGTGTTCTTTTCATCCAGCCAATCAAATTTAGAGAGGTTCTACTATGTGATGAACATAGACCATCGGTTTTCAAGAGGAGAGTGTCACACAATGTAGAAGAGTGTCTTGACCCAGCTGGAAAGATGGAGAGGTAGAGAAGGTACAAAGCTTTACCCAAAAAGCAATAGGGACTCAAAGTATTATGGGAAGTACACGGTCATGCGTGCTTTTTGAAAAAGGGCTGTACAGCCTCAGTGAGGACAAAAAAATAAATGTAGGGAAAGCAGTTATAAGCCCCTGGCTTTAGCTCACATGAGGTAAAGAGAGAGGCATCAATCTGTTAGGGTTTCAGAGGGAAAAAAGTCAACAAGGCTGGTGATAGATTGAATGAAGGCAATGAAGGATTGCAAGATGTTAGGGATGACCCCCAGGTCTTTCACTTTCTCTGTGAAGGGAAAAACTCTCTTTGGTGTCACAATTCTCATAGGATTCCAACACAGACCTCTATATGTGTGTGTGTGTGTGTGTGTGTGTGTGTGTATTTTTTAAAAAAGTCATCATTTATTGACTTCTTCCTGCGTGCTAACACAGTGTTATATTTCCCAACGTGCAACAGTGCATTTAATTCTCTGAACAATTCTGCAAGTTAGGTACTCACTATGTTTTTCAATTTAATGACAGAGATAGTAAGGGAGTGAGCATTACATAGGAGTGTCCAGGGCTGTTCAGCTAGGAAGGAGCACAACTGGTGTTGGCAGCTTGGCAGTCTAATTCTGAGGCCTCCTTCTTAAAAATGCTGTGCTAAACTCCAGCTTTCTCAGTTTGTGTTAATTTTCTCTTTATAGAATGCTGATATAAATTTGTGGAAGAAGTGTGTGTATATGTGTGTGTATTTCCTTTGTGCATGGGGTTATTTGTGATACATGCAGGTACATACGTATTTGTGTGTTGCATGTGTATCACTGTACATATAGGTATAAGTGTGTCTTGTGCTTTTTTGTGTGGTATATATCTGGATTATGTGTATGAGGTTGTGTGTGTGGTATCTGTGTATGTAATCACATACTAGACTAAGAGATAAATCATTTTATTCTGACAGTGAAGCTTTTATTCCCGAGTAAGCTTGTTACACCCTGATCCTTAGCTTATTAACACAGCCTTTTTCAATCCTGAATAAAGTGTGAGTTACTTTAAAGAAAATAATCTCTCAGGACTCTATCATTATACTAAGTTATTTTTATTATGCTTTTTTCTTAAATATTTGTGTTTAAAGCTCTTATATAACATAAAGCAAAAATAAGTTTATAAATTAAATGCAAACAAAGAAAATCTAAAACTAACAGCATGATGAACTGTAATGGATGATGCTATTTTGCTGAAACTAAATTCTTATAATGAGAATATGGCATTGATGAGCTATGGCACAGTTTTGGCTTATTTTTAAAGTAGCATGAATGAATAAAAATTCCTCCATTGTTTTCCACCCTTTGCCACACTGTGTACTTTTTTTCATGCAGTGCACCTTGATGTAATTTTGCTTACACATTACATTAAAGCAATATTTATGTATCAAATAAATTTCTCCATTTCTTTTCTTTCTCATCAGCACACAATAACTACAAGAATTACATAAAAACTAATATTGGTACTAAAAACTCATATTACACAATTATAAGTTGGCATGTTCTTATAATATATCATGTTTATATTATCCAAGTTTAATACAAGACTTAAAAAAATACCTTAGAATTATTGAAATCTTGTTTGAAAAATGCTGCCTTAAGATTTTTTGATGCTATAGAGGCTCTACAGTGTCTACAAGTAATTTTCCCTCTGACAATCCTACAATTCCATTGACAGATTCAGATCTTAAGATCCTAAGAAGGAACCCAGATTGTTCTTTAACTGTCCCCTACCCCCTCCCTACCACTACCACCAAGTTGAAACAATTTCTTCTTTACAAAGATGTAGCAGCCGAATGGCACTGCCTACATGCCTGCATGGCATTCAGTTGAATGGTTAACTATTCATTCATTCGCTGCTTCCACAAACATGTGTACTGTAGGCTATTTGTGGCACAGGGGGTACAAAGAATAGTGAGATGAAATTTCTGCTTCAGGGACTTTAGACCATCACCTGTGTAAGAGAAACAGACATCTAATCCAGTGTCCACCTAATCCACAATCTATAGATTTGTAACTGGAACGTTAAGTTTAATAAGCATTTATGAGTTATGCATGTCATATTGATGATAATTGAAGACTTAAGAATTATGAGTGAGATCATTCCAGAAGCATGCATAGAGAAGAGGCTTATATTACCCATGTATTTAGGATTGGGCAACTGAAGGAAATGCCATGAAGGAGACTATGAAGAATAGCCATAGCAGTAGGATGAAAATCAGGAGGGTTGTATCTCACAAATAAAGCTAAAGGAAGGTTTCATAAGGAGAATCCTGTGACCAGGGTCAAACGCTGCCAAAAGATAGTGAAAATGAACTTGGATTCATTTTCATGAATGAATGGACATGGGCTTTAATGGCAATGAGTCTGGGAATAGTTTTGCTACATAAAAAGAGATGTGAAATAAGGAGAGTTTGGTAGAATATACATGTTGGAGCATTCTTTGGCATTGCCTTTCTTTGGGATTGGAATGAAAACTGACCTTTTCCAGTCCTGTGGCCACTGCTGAGTTTTCCAAATTTGCTGGCAGATTGAGTGCAGCACTTTCACAGCATCATCTTTCAGGATTTGAAACAGCTCAACTGGAATTCCATCACCTCCGCTAGCTTTGTTTGTAGAGATGCTTTCTAAGGCCCACTTGACTTCACATTCCAGGATGTCTGGCTCTAGGTGAGTGATCACACCATCATGATTATCTGGGTCGTGAAGATCTTTTTTGTATAGTTCTTCTGTGTATTCTTGCCACCTCTTCTTAATAGCTTCTGCCTGTGTTATATCCATACCATTTCTGTCCTTCATCGAGCCCATCTTTGCATGAAATGTTCCCTTAGTGTCTCTAATTTTCTTGAAGAGATACCTAGTCTTTCCCATTCTGTTGTTTTCCTCTATTTCTTTGCATTGATCACTGAGGTAGGCTTTCTCATCTCTTCTCGCTATTCTTTGGAACTCTGCATTCAGATGGTATCTTTCCTTTTCTCCTTTGCTTTTCAGTTCTCTTCTTTTCACAGCTATTTTTAAGTCCTCCTCAGACAGCCATTTTGCTTTTTTGCATTTCTTTTCCATGGGGATGATCTTGATCCCTGTCTCCTGTACAATGTCACGAACCTCATTCCATAGTTCATCAGGCACTCTGTCTATCAGATCTAGTCCCTTAAATCTATTTCTCACTTCCACTGTATAATCATAAGGGATTTGATTTAGGTCATACCTGAATGGTCTAGTGGTTTTCCCTTAAAAAAGTTATGACCAACCTAGATAGCATATTGAAAAGCAGAGACATTACTTTGCCAACAAAGGTCCGTCTAGTCAAGGCTATGGTTTTTCCATGGTCATGTATGGATGTGAGAGTTGGACTGTGAAGAAAGCTGAACACCGAAGAATTGATGCTTTTGAACTGTGGTGTTGGAGAAGACTCTTGAGAGTCCCTTGGATTGCAAAGAGATCCAACCAGTCCATTCTGAAGGAGATCAGCCCTGGGATTTCTTTGGAGGAAGGATGCTAAAGCTGAAACTCCAGTACTTTGGCCACCTCATGGGAAGAGTTGATTCATTGGAATAGACTGTGATGCTGGGAGGGATTGGGGGTAGGAGGAGAAGGGGACGACAGAGGATGAGATGGCTGGATGGCATCAGTGACTCAATGCACGTGAGTCAGAGTGAACTTCGGGAGTTGGTGACGGACAGGGAGGCCTGGAGTGCTGCAATTCATGGGGTCACCAAGAGTCGGACATGACAGAGCAACTGAACTGAACTGAACTGAACATGTTGGAGGCTTGGGGGCTTGTTGAAATTCAGGTTTGTTTTTTTTTTTAAACTTATTTCAGATCATAATTGAAGGTAGACTTACCACTTGGAAAGTTTCTGTCAAATCAGAGCCCATGGAGTTCTATTGCAGTAGAAATTTGCCAGACAATTTTATTGTTTGAATTTAAATTTGGACTTGGTTTATAATTACATAGTTTCAGAATCTATAATGGCTGCATATTTGAAAAATGGGATTCCAGAATCATGCCTTGTAGAAGTCCCTGCAGTTCAACAAGTTTGACCTCATTGTCTTCAAAAGAAAACCATGTTCAAAGCAATTTACTAAGTACCGAGTTTAGAATGGTGACATGTTTTCCAAACTAGGGTTCGTCAATCCCCCAGCGCCACCGACCTGTTAGGAACCGAGCTGCACAGTGGGAGGCAAGTGGTGGGCAAACCATCCAGGTGTGTGGAAAAATTGTCTTTTACAAAACTGGTCCCTGGTATCAAAAAAGGGCGCCGGGGGGGGGGGGGGGGGTTAGTTCAGGAATCCTGTGCCCAGATGGAGCTCTGCAGGATCAGGTATTGAGCAGGGACAGTGCTCTCAAGGGGCTGAACAGTGGGGATTTCCCTGCAAGGAAGCTCTGGAACAAACAGCTCAGCTCTGCGGGGTTCCCACTCAGGCGGCAGTTTGCCCTGACCGGTTCCTCCCAGACCACTTGCTGGGCTGATGCTCTCCAGAGGATGGGGGGCTGCTGGTCTATACAACACTGTCATACTAGATTCAAATGTTTTTGCTTGAACATTGTTCATGAGAACATTTATCTTTCTAGAAATAATCCCAGAATATATAATTTTTGAAAAACATACTCAGAAGCAAAAAATGCAGAGAAGGCAATGGCATCCTACTCCAGTACTCTTGCCTGGAAACTCCCATGGACGGAGGAGCCTGGTAGGCTGCAGTCCATGGGGTCTCTGAGTCAGACACGACTGAGCAACTTCACTTTCACTTTTCACTTTCATGCATTGGAGAAGGAAATGGCAACCCACTCCAGTGTTTCTGCCTGGAGAATCCCAGGGATGGCGGAGCCCAATGGGCTGCCGTCTGTGGGGTCGCACAGAGTTAGACACTACTGAAGCAACTTAGCAGCAGCAGCAGCAGCAGCAAGCAAAAAATGAAGGGGAGATCCATGCTGTGAAAACCATACCCAATACCACTTTAAACCCATATAGACTTTAGGGGCCATGGTAGCAACTATATTTTATTTTTTTGCTAAATGGCTCAGTCAGATGTATTTTCTCTTCCCTCATTTGTTGCTAGAAAGAATTAGAGCATTAAAGGTTTTCTGTTCACATAATGATCAAATAATTAAGAGTTCATTTTAATAATTAAAAAACTTTATAATGATAAAAGGGGCTTCCCTGATGGCT
This sequence comes from Cephalophus harveyi, assembly GCA_006410635.1. Classification (NCBI taxonomy): domain Eukaryota; kingdom Metazoa; phylum Chordata; class Mammalia; order Artiodactyla; family Bovidae; genus Cephalophus; species Cephalophus harveyi. The sequence continues at coordinate 308,292 of SJYT01050828.1, read as the reverse complement.
CAGAAGGTAAAGAATCTGCCTGGAATGAAGAAGACCTGGATTCAATCCCTGGGTTGGGAAGATCCCCTGAAGAAGGGAATGGCTGCCCATTCCAGTATTACTGCCTGAAGAATCTCATGGGCAGAAGAGCCTGGCAGGCTACAGTCCCTGAGGTCACAAAGAGTCAAACATGACTGAGCAACTAAGCAAGCACACATATATTAATAAAAAAACCACAAATGATTGGATGGTTTTACTTGTTAATTCATTGTTTAGTCACTGAGTCATGTCTGACTCTTTGCAACCCCATGGATTGTAGCCCACCAGGCTTCTCTGTCCATGGAATTCTCTAGGCAAGATTGCTGGAGTGGGTTGCCATTTCCTTCTCCAACTTGTTGCTTACACAGGCAGTTATCACATTGTTCATCTTTCCATTTGAGATGGGTGCAACACAGTGAAGAGACACAAACGCCTTGATTAGTTAAACCTATGACTGAGGCTTCAACCCTGAAGTTAAACTTTGACCTCCAGATTGAAAGAATTGTGACTTGGTCTCTGGATACTTATCAGTGTCAGTCTTAACAAATCCAGGAACTCAAGGCAGCTAACACACTAACTCTTCTAATTAGGCTCAGAAAGCCTAGTGACTAAAGCTTTCTTCTTTATCCTTCTATTATCTCATCTTCTCCACAACTCAGTGACAAGAATAAAAGAGATATTATTTTTCTCTGAGATAGATGAAGAAACAAGATGAGAACAATTAAAAGATATATTCAAAGTTACACAGTTAATAACTGGTGGAACCAAATTGATAACCCATCTATCCTAACCTTTTGAAGTGGATCAGGCAGCTACCCATGGAAAGAAGCAAAGCTAAGAGGACAGAATTCTTTATGGTGATTTCAGATTTCTAAGAATAAAGGCATAGATTTTTTTTCTTTTATGAAGGAGAAAAAAGATGTATATATATCCTTTGCAATTCCTGTCATTGAGAGGTGGAGTCTACTAATTTTTCCCTGTGAATTTGGGTTCCTTTAGTGACTTGCTTGAATGATAGAATATGCTGAAAGTGATATTCTGGCTTTCTTAGGTGAAGTCATAATAACCTGTGTAGTTTCTGTCTATGCCTCTTGGAAAGCTTAGATTCCAAGTAAGGAATCTTGAAAACACCATTCTTTAGGGAACCTGAAGATAGCTGCATGCATGAAACGAATGGGATGACCGTGCAGACCCAGCTATTTCAGCCATCCCAGCCTAGGGACTGATTTTTGAATTATAAAGCCGTCTCAGATGCTTTTGTCCCAGGAGATACAATGTGGAGAAGAACTGACAAATGCAACTGATAAAATAGGTCCTTAAAATATAACCCTCATTAAGCCAGGAGAAATATCAATAACCTCAGATATGCAGATGACACCACCCTTATGGCAGAAGGTGAAGAGGAACTAAAAAGTCTCTTGATGAAAGTGAAAGAGGAGAGGAAAAAAGTTGGCTTAAAGCTCAACATTCAGAAAACGAAGATCATGGCATCTGGTCCCATCACTTCATGGGAAATAGATGGGGAAACAGTGGAAACAGTGTCAGACTTTATTTTTTGGGGCTCCAAAATCACTGCTGATGGTGACTGCAGCCATGAAATTAAAAGACGCTTACTCGTTGGAAGAAAAGTTATGTCCAACTTAGATAGCATTTTCAAAAGCAGAGACATTACTTTGCCGACTAAGGTCCGTCTAGTCAAGGCTATGGTTTTTCCTGTGGTCATGTATGGATGTGAGAGTTGGACTGTGAAGAAAGCTGAGTGCCGAAGAATTGATGCTTTTGAACTGTGGTGTTGGAGAAGACTCTTGAGAGTCCCTCGAACTACAAGGAGATCCAACCAGTCCATTCTAAAGGAGATTAGTCCTGGGTGTTCACTGGAAGGACTGATGCTAAAGCTGAAACTCCAGTACTTTGGCCACCTCATGCGAAGAGTTGACTCATTGGAAAAGACTCTGATGCTGGGAGGGATTGGGGGCATGAGGAGGGGACGACAGAGGATGAGATGGCTGGATGGCATCACCGACTTGACGGATCTGAGTTTGAGTGAACTCCAGGAGTTGGTGATGGACAGGGAGGCCTAGTGTGCTGCAGTTCATGGGGTCTCAAAGAGTTGGACATGATTGAGCGACTGAACTGAACTGAACTGAGCTGGATGCCCCCCCTAAGTATCAATAATTTGTACCCTTATTCCTCACCTCCTCAGTCCTCTCTACTTTCTCCAGTTCAACAGGTTAGGCAAATCCAAAGATGTTTCTCTTCATGAAAAGGCTTTAAGCCTTTGCTCTAACTTTCTAGGTCCTGGAAAAATGAATAATGCAATACACAAAGTAAACACCTTTTAAAGTCATGAGCTTTGGCCTTTACACACAGACAAGATAACTCCCAGGTCGGGGCAGGATGGAGCCAAAGATAAATGAATCTTGTAATTTAATCTTTCTTTGTTGTCTTGCGCAAAGCAAGTTGATTCACTGGAATAAATTTACGAATTAATGTCCCTTGAAATAGGAAAGCAGTGGAACCTCTCTTCCCCTGTGACTACAGCTGGACCATGACACTTTCACGAAGAGATGCTCTCGACCCTTTGGCTGTTTCTTAGCTTTCTTTTTCAGGTCTTTGGCCAGACACCATTTTACACTGTTGAAAATTCACAGTGGAGCTTGTGGCCAGAAATACCCCATGACTTGGTGAGCATGATTCTTGAATGGTGGATAGTTTGGGATGGGGGAAGAGGCAGATGGATTTGAAGTGTGGATTGGGGGAGGGGAAGGGACAGGCGCTCATGACAGGGTGACTATGGAAGAAACTACAAAGCGGGTGAGTAGGACAAACAGAATCAAGCCAGGTAGACATTTCTCCTTTTTGCATGTTTATCTCTTAGGCAGTTGCTGCTGAGTTCTTTCCTCTGTATTTTAGTCCATGGTTAGCAAAAGAAGTTAACGTCTCATGTCCACTGTGATGGTTGGGTAGTAGACGCTTGGAGCACTGTGTTGAGAAGAACTCTGTAGGCCACACCTAAGCCAGAAAGAGTCTGGGAATTGATGGCCAATACCTGCAAGTGTGTGGGAAAGGAAGTGCAGCCCATGGGCCCATAGCAATTATTTGCATTGTAAAGTAAGCGTTAGTCACTCAGTCGTGTCTGACTCTGTGAGCCCATGGACTGTAGCTCACCAGGCTCCTCTGTCCTTGGGATTTCCCAAGCAAGAACACTGGAGAGGGTAGCCATTCGCTCCTCCAGGGGATCTTCCCAATGAGGGTAGCTCAAGTCAAGATGACGCTTGACAGTTCCTAATGACTACTTGACCACAAGGCATATCTTTTCCCCCAGTCTTTTCTTTTTATATGTTTTTTCCTTGTCCTTGTCCACTGTCTTTCTCTCTTCCCCCTTCCTGTTCTCCTTTTCTACTCTGTAGACCTTGGACTCAGCAACGCCTCCCTCATGCCCTTTTTGTGACAGGTGGGATCAGAACAATCACACTAAGCATGAAGCCATGCTCACAGCAAAGTTCTATTTTTCTCTGGGATCTGGATTTCTGAGGAAGACTGCACTATGATTCTTATGCATGTATTTGGTTTCCCAAGGATAATCCCAGCACTCAAAAATTTTATCTTCTTATCCCATCTCTGGGGATTCTATCCTTTGGGTATTCCTCCCTTACTTAATATGGTATGTGTCAGTCTTTGTGTGTTTTTGTACATGTTGTGCAGTTGATATGGGTTGGGAGCTAGTGAAAAGTTGTAAGTGTGCTTACAAAGAAGCAAGTTGAATAGAGTTATGACTTGACACCACAGACCAAAATCTCTTCTGCTTCTCCTCTATCAAGCAAAGCTTAGGACTATGTCATTGCTCTTTGTTTTTTACTTAGGTCTTTGCTTAACTCACTCAGGAATAAGATTTTGTTGATGGAGGGAAAAGTCTTTTCTTTCCTACCAATCCATTCACTCCTTTGAGAGCCTCTTAGATACTATTTTTAATCAAAACACCTCTGGGCCAAATATTACAAGCATAAGGTTATCTAATAGCTCCTTACTAAGCTGCATTTCTTAGCAATTCAGTTCCATTTCTCCTTTCTGTTCCTATTTTGTTTGGACTCTAGATTGCAAAGTACAAAGGATTATTGACCTGGTTGGAAAAATATCGATTACCTTTCTTCTGTAAAGCCAACTTATGTTTCCATTACATTCTCTGTCAGGAGTTCATCAGTTTCATTAAGTCCCCAGAAGGAGGTAAGCATGTGGGGGCATGTGTGTATAGAAACATGGGGAGCCAGGTTGCAAACCATCCTGTGTCTCTCTTTTCAGGTCTTTGGCCAGACACCATTTTACACTGTTGAAAATTCACAGTGGAGCTTGTGGCCAGAAATACCCCATGACTTGGTGAGCATGATTCTTGAATGGTGGATAGTTTGGGATGGGGGAAGAGGCAGATGGATTTGAAGTGTGGATTGGGGGAGGGGAAGGGACAGGCGCTCATGACAGGGTGACTATGGAAGAAACTACAAAGCGGGTGAGTAGGACAAACAGAATCAAGCCAGGTAGACATTTCTCCTTTTTGCATGTTTATCTCTTAGGCAGTTGCTGCTGAGTTCTTTCCTCTGTATTTTAGTCCATGGTTAGCAAAAGAAGTTAACGTCTCATGTCCACTGTGATGGTTGGGTAGTAGACGCTTGGAGCACTGTGTTGAGAAGAACTCTGTAGGCCACACCTAAGCCAGAAAGAGTCTGGGAATTGATGGCCAATACCTGCAAGTGTGTGGGAAAGGAAGTGCAGCCCATGGGCCCATAGCAATTATTTGCATTGTAAAGTAAGCGTTAGTCACTCAGTCGTGTCTGACTCTGTGAGCCCATGGACTGTAGCTCACCAGGCTCCTCTGTCCTTGGGATTTCCCAAGCAAGAACACTGGAGAGGGTAGCCATTCGCTCCTCCAGGGGATCTTCCCAATGAGGGTAGCTCAAGTCAAGATGACGCTTGACAGTTCCTAATGACTACTTGACCACAAGGCATATCTTTTCCCCCAGTCTTTTCTTTTTATATGTTTTTTCCTTGTCCTTGTCCACTGTCTTTCTCTCTTCCCCCTTCCTGTTCTCCTTTTCTACTCTGTAGACCTTGGACTCAGCAACGCCTCCCTCATGCCCTTTTTGTGACAGGTGGGATCAGAACAATCACACTAAGCATGAAGCCATGCTCACAGCAAAGTTCTATTTTTCTCTGGGATCTGGATTTCTGAGGAAGACTGCACTATGATTCTTATGCATGTATTTGGTTTCCCAAGGATAATCCCAGCACTCAAAAATTTTATCTTCTTATCCCATCTCTGGGGATTCTATCCTTTGGGTATTCCTCCCTTACTTAATATGGTATGTGTCAGTCTTTGTGTGTTTTTGTACATGTTGTGCAGTTGATATGGGTTGGGAGCTAGTGAAAAGTTGTAAGTGTGCTTACAAAGAAGCAAGTTGAATAGAGTTATGACTTGACACCACAGACCAAAATCTCTTCTGCTTCTCCTCTATCAAGCAAAGCTTAGGACTATGTCATTGCTCTTTGTTTTTTACTTAGGTCTTTGCTTAACTCACTCAGGAATAAGATTTTGTTGATGGAGGGAAAAGTCTTTTCTTTCCTACCAATCCATTCACTCCTTTGAGAGCCTCTTAGATACTATTTTTAATCAAAACACCTCTGGGCCAAATATTACAAGCATAAGGTTATCTAATAGCTCCTTACTAAGCTGCATTTCTTAGCAATTCAGTTCCATTTCTCCTTTCTGTTCCTATTTTGTTTGGACTCTAGATTGCAAAGTACAAAGGATTATTGACCTGGTTGGAAAAATATCGATTACCTTTCTTCTGTAAAGCCAACTTATGTTTCCATTACATTCTCTGTCAGGAGTTCATCAGTTTCATTAAGTCCCCAGAAGGAGGTAAGCATGTGGGGGCATGTGTGTATAGAAACATGGGGAGCCAGGTTGCAAACCATCCTGTGTCTCTCAGTGCTAGATATAGGTGCAAATACTGGCTGCCTTTACAGCCTTAGATGTGTGGGTGGCTTAGCCTGTATTGTGGCAATAGGTGATATCTTAGGCTGAAAAATTGGCACCAAGAACAAGAAACAGAAGTTAATTGGGCTGGGCTATTTGTCTCACTGCAGCTAGAAATGAGAAAGGTAATGATGGCCAAAATTTCTATAATACGTTCAGAATCGAAGGTAGCTCACCACCTTCATTGCTATCACCTGGCCTATGCCACCATCATTTCTCACCTGGCTGGTTTTTTGTTGTTGTTTTTTTTTTTTTTTTTACTTCTTATTTTATTTTGGGATATAGCCAATTAATAATGTTGTGATAGTTTCAGGTGGACAGCAGAGGGCCTCAGTCATACAAACACATGTATCCATTCTCCTCCAAGCTCCCCTCCCATCTAGGTTGCCACATAACATTACACAGAATTCCGTGTGCTGTATAATAGGTCCTTGTTGGTAATCCATTTTGAATATAGCAGTGTGTGCATGTCCACCCCAAGCTCCCTAACTATCCCTTCCCTCCATCCTTCCCTGCTGGCAACCATAAGTTTGTCTTCTGCCTGTCTCACCTGGCTGTTGACATCATCTCTGAATCAGTCTCCTTGCTCGTGCTCTTGTTCTCTTCTCCCAGCAGCCAGGGTGAGCCTTTTAAAACTTCCTTTAGATCATGTCACTCCTGTGCCCACTGCCCCTTCCCACCACCACCACCACCAATGGCTCCCATTTCAATTTGAAATCCACAGCCCCTGAAATGCCTTTCCAGGTCCTAGAGACCTGGCCCCATTTCCTTTCTGATCTCATCTTTTCCTACTTCTCCATCGTTCATTCCATTCCAACCACTTTGTCCTCTGCAGTTCCTCACACATGCTGGGCACATTTGTATTTCAACGTTTTGCACCGGCTGTTCACTCTGCCTGGGGTGATGCTCCTCCAATATATTCACATTGGTGCCCACCTTCACCTTAAATTTCTATGCACTTCTCACCTCCTCAATGAAAGCTACCCTGGAAGCCCACTGCCCACCCATCCAGCCCCTGCCCAGCTTTACCTATACCCTCCTTTGCTTCTTCATTTCTTCCTATAGTGCTTATAACCTTCAGCCTTACTAGAAAATGTATTTATTATGCTTATCGTTTATTGTCTGTCTCCTTTGCTAGAATATAAGCTCATTGAGGGTGGAGATTTTTGTTCTGTTTGCAGATGTATCCTGAACACCTAGAATGGTACCCAGCATTTAGTAGGCCTATAATAAATGCTTATTGAAAGAATGAATGAATAAAATTTTTACCTAGGGTTGAATTGATAACTTGACTCAGCTCAACTAGCCAAAGGAAACTAGGGAAAGTGACAATTTGGGAAATGCTGTTGAGTAAAATATTGTAACAAATTGCCTATTATACTCATCTCCCTCCTTCAACACATGTACTGGAAAACTTGCTGTCAGGTGGGGACCATGGAAGGCCAGGGGCCTTGTTTGGAGGATGATTTTGATCTGTGGATCGTACGTAGCTTGTAGGTACCCCCCCTGCCCCATGTCACTTGATGCATGTCACTAGAAGGCCTGGGTCTGGCTTCAAAAGCACCACGTAGTCAGAGCCCTACTCATCTCACTGGCCACCATTTCTCCTCACTCCTATTGAGTGAATGGGAGTCTGGCCATGTGCCAGGCTGAGAGAGGGGTCGGGGGAAGAGCTCATTCTCAATCTCTTACCGTGGACTTTTCCTGGCAGCCAAGATGATGAGATGGCAAAAGGCAGACCAGTGGCTACTCCAGAAATGCATTGGCGGGGTCAGAGGGATGTGGCGCTTCTATACCTACCTCAAGGGCAGTGCAGGTGGGTTCTTGGAGTTGTTCCTGGGGCCTTTGCAAGTTCTTAAGAGCTTCCAGGAAACCCTGGAGCAGTTCTACTGCTGCTACTAACAGTTTTGTCTATCTATGGTGAATACAAAAAGTGTTTTATAATACAGCTTGGGTAGGAGTCTTTGGAAACTGGGGTCTATTGTGTAGGTTATGGCAAAAGCACTCAGAGTCCCTTTCATTTATTCATTCATTTAACAATGTTTATTGAGCACCACTGTATGGCAGCCACTGTGCTTACAGATGGGGATACAAAAGTGAACAAGAGCCCTAAGTCCCTGCTTCCCAAAGCTGCCATGACAGTGGGGAGACAGACAAGGAACAAGTATATACACAAATCCCTGTAGCAAAAGTGCTTTCTATTCTACTGGGCCCAGTAGGTGATAAGTCTAGGAGGCTGGCAGTGAATAGTAGCTGACATTCCAGTTCAGCATCATTAAATTTGACACAGGAACAAATCTTAGTATAAAGGTGAAATTCTGAATTTCCAGGGGTCAGGCAGGGAAGAACTAGACAGATTGTCTTATAGTTTGTCATTCAGACTTCAGCCCTGGCAAAGCTATAAAACGGGGAATGTAGTCTTTGGCACCTTTGGGCTCCAGTGTCCTTCTGCAGGCTGCTCTGGGTCTGTGATCTAGGAAGTGTTCTTTTTACCCTGATCTTTATTTTTTGGACAAAACTTGAATGTCTAATGATCTATTCTCATGTGGTTTTTCCTAAACTGACAGTTTTTCTACAACGCTCCCCCCCACCCTCAAAAAAAATCATGAAAGGAGTCCTACCCATTAAGTCCCTTTTCTCTATGTCTCCCATCAGCTCCTGCATTAGGACATTTCTGGAAATGACCCCTTAAGCCAAAGGAGTGGCTCAAGGTGATGTTGGAGGCAGTAGAGCAGGCTGGGGGTGGAGGTGGGGTGGGGGTGTCAGCTGCCACACTCAGATGCAGCCACTGAAGGGGCAAGCTTGGGGTGCAGCTCAGTCTGCTGTCTGATCCATAGGTGATCCTGTCTGATCCCTAGGTGAAGAACTGGTGGATTTCTGGATTCTTGTTGAGAAGATCCTGAGCATAGATGAGATGGACCTGGAAGTGAGAGACCACTACCTTTCCCTCCTCTTTGTGCTGAAGGCCACCCATCTGCAGGAAAGCTCATGGGTGGTGACTCTCTGCAACATGAACATCAGTAAGAATCATAAAGCATATCTGAGGTGAAATCCCTGGGAGATGCAAGAAAAAAATCAATCCAATGTCTGATAGTCCTTGGTCCCTTGCCTTGTAGACTGCTTCTCTCTCCATTAGGGATGCCAGTGGGAACCCCAACCCTTAACAGCAAACAGTTGAGAGAGACAGTTGGCCTTAAGCTGGTATGTGCCTCTTCCTGAGATGTTACTTGTTAGTGAAGGTTAGCTGGAAAGAGTGAAGGGGAATTGGGACAAGGTAATTGAACAGTTCATGCATTTTCTAAGCCTGCATGGCTTGTTTTGTGTTTTTTTGTTGTGTTGTTTTGTTTTCAATTAGGATTCTCTAGAACAAACTCCAGTCCACAGGAGTCCACAGTCCAAATGCAGTACATGTGGCCTATGAGCTAAGACTGTTTTTGTATTTTTAAAAGCTTAAAGAAGACTGTACAACAGAGACTATAAATGGCTCACAAAGCCTAAAATATTTGCTATCTAACTCTTTATAGAAAAAAAGTTTGCCAGCTCCTTCTCTAGAACATCAAATTCATTCAAATGTATTTATTTATTAAATGAGGAGGCATTCCTAACCCAAATACAAATGATGTGCTCTAGAAGCTGCACTATTTGGGGTTAGTCACACTCCTCTCTGTTTATATAGATAACTGGGAATTGATGATATTAAAATCAGGGCTAGTCAGGACTTTACCAAATTATCCAGTCCAAACTCCTTCCTTTAGTCAGGTCTAACTTTGAGAAATTCCATTCAGACATACATGTTTCTCTGGTACCACTGCTTTTCTTTACAATAATGTTCAGTAGTCTAAAAAGTAACTTGAGGAATCCCACAAAATGGTTATTTCTCTGGGGAAGAAGCAAGGTGATGAGAGTAATAAGGGGTCATTGTGTGCTGAACAAACCCTAAAATCATGTTCACTTTATCTCTGACCTGTCTAGGGTTGCATGAGGAATGAATGAAACACAAATACATTTGGAAAAATTCAAAAACCTAACTATCCCCACATCATTTTCATCCTCTATCTCTCTTTATTCTTTCCAGAGGCCCTTCTGAAGCTGTCCATCTGGCATCCCAACCAGTCAACCACCAGGAGGGAGATCCTGAGCCACATGCAAAAAGTGGCCCTGTTCAAACTCCAGAGCTATTGGCTCCCCAACTTTTATACCCACGCCAAAACAGTCATGGCCAAGGAGGAATCGTGCCAGGCTCTGATGCAGGAATACGAGACTCGCCTGTATAGTATCTGCTATACCCATGAAGGCGGGCTCCCTCTAAATATGAACATCAAGAAGGCCCACCAACCCCAGAAGAAGTACTCAAGCAGGAAGATCAAGAGGAAGATGTGGCACTTGATAGACCGTGGCTCATGGTCTCTGGAAATGGATACCAATCCAGATACCAACACAGTGCCCCCCCAAGAGCTGGATTCTCAAGACAAGGTGGTTATACAAAAGCCTTTCCTGAAAGAGGCCTCTTCACAGGACAGAATCATTAGTTCCCCAGAAAAGGATGTTCTCTATGCCAGGAAGTCCAATGTGAAGAAGAAAGCCAAGAGGCACCTCCACATGGAGGGCCTCTTTGAGACAGCGTTCTCAACCCACCTGAAGACTGTCACTCCCATCATCAATTACTCCTCCCACATGACCATCAAGAAGGCTGTGAAGCAGAACCTCTCCTTGGGGTACACCCACTGGGCCCTGTGTGCGGATGCCTGTGCAGGGAGTCCCTTCCGGGACCACCTGAAGAAGCTAAATTTGAAAGTGGAGATCCAACTCTTGGACCTCTGGCAGGACCTGCATCATTTCCTCAGTGTCCTGATGACTAACAGGAAGACTGGGAAAGCCATCTTTCGGCACATGCTGGGCAACAGGATCTGTGAGCTATACCTGAATGAGCAGATTGGTCCACGCTTGCCACTCAAATCCCAAACCATTGAGGGCCTGAAGGAGATGCTGCCTTCTGGGGATGTGAACCCCTGGATTCCCAGAACCCAGAAGGAGATCTGCAAGGTAGGCCATGCATTACAGAAATGGGTTGGTATCTGGAAGATTAGGTCAAGACTGACCAAAAATCCTACCTGGTCATCTATACTGACTAACTTAATGATATAACTACCCACACAATACATATTGACGAGTTGGTTGATCTCTTATGAGTAACTTATATAAATTCCCAAGAAGTAGCCAGAACCCTGAAGTAGGATGAAGGTGGAAGAGTAGTCACTACCCACCTTTTATTTCTCCTTCAATTCCCCATGATATGGAGTCTCCCAACCTCAGACTCTTCTACTGAAAGATGTTTTAAGAACTCTGAGCTAAATGTCATGAATCAAAATACAGGGTCTCCCTTTCCTAGACTAGCCATCATGGAAATGGCCAAGTGGGAGGATTTATTCTTATCCCAAAACATTAGATAAAAGCTGAGGCTATCCTAGACACCCACAGGAAGTAATAGGTTGACTATTGTCAAAATCTTGGCAGAAAACAAGTAGCTGAGCCAAATTGAGGAGAGAGCTCAATACAAAGGGACTACTACAAAGAAGGATGGGGAAACCACAGAGCCAGTAAGGTGCATTGGAAGTTGTGCTGGACTAGTAGAGGAACCGGGGTTAGAACCCAGGAGTTCTTGGCTGTAAGTCCAGCACAATTTCCAATGCACCTTATTTATCCAGGATTGTACATCTGGGCAATGTTGGATGAGATCTGCCCAGGAGGTGCACAGTCAAAGCTGTTTGCATGGTTCCCGAGTAGAAGTTCCAGAGCCCTCCTCCCTACCTGCTCCACCCTTTGTGGAGGCATTTGGAACTAGATGGAGGCTTAGATAGGCTATGTTTCCTGCATCAGCAAATCCACACAGCAAAGGTCCCTCCCTTGGCCTTTGGTCTGCTGCAAAGATATTAAAGGTATTTATATTATTAGACAATGCTGGGCTATCACAGTTTCTAAGATTAAAAATCTCGATATCATTTATGACTCACCTCTTTGTTTCATCCTCTGTCTAGTCTATGGGTGAATTCAGTTGGTCCAACCCTAAAAATATGCAGAATCTGATATTCCTCCCCTCACCTGTTCTAACCACTCTTATCCAAGCTCTGTCCAGACTCACCTGGGTCACTGCACTGGCTTCCTGGATGATGCCTCTAGATCTGCTCTTGGCCCTCAGCAGATCCGTTTCCACCCTGGCCACAACATAAGTTGTATGATTTAACTGAAAATAAAAGTGAGGACATTGAAGGCAGATGGCTGTCTCCAGTAAAAGCCAAAGTCCTTGCTAAAACCAGCAAGGCCTACAGTGTCTGTCCTCTGCCTCTCCTCTCGCCTCGCCTTCCTCTCCCCCCATGCTCATCACTTTGGTCGTGCCAGACACATGGCCAGCTCAGCCGTGCTGCTCCTGCTGTGTGTAATGTGTGGATCCCCGTGCGACTGAGTCCCTGCCTCCCTCAGGTCTTTGCTCAAGTCATCTCAGTGAGGCCTTACTTGCCCGCTTTACATAAAACTTCAGCCCTATCCCCATTTTCCTTTTTTCCTTAGCACTTATCCATGCATGTATCCTTCCACACATACATACATACACTTTGTGTGTATTTATGTATAATGCATGTATAATCCTTATGATGTACATGAATACATTTTTGTGTACAGTGTACATCTGTTATATATACATATACTTATATTTTAAATAAATATACAATGTGTATACATGTTATATATGTGAGTGTTATATAGGTAGATTTTTTTTTAAACTTATTTTGCTTCTTTTCCTTCTCCTCATGAGGGCAGAGGTTTTTATGTTTCATCACTAGTCTCCAAGCATCTAGAAAGCTACTGGCAGTGTAGTGTTGAGTGCTCAGTAGTGCTGATAGTGTAGTGCTGAGTGCTCAGTAGTACATTCAGCAGTCATTTGTTGAATCAGTTAATCCCAACTGGAGATGACCCTTACTTTGGGCTTTGCTCAGGACAATATTTTCTGATTTGAGACACTTGTTTCTGTAAGAACTCTCATTTTCATCCATCCGTTCAACCATCCTCCAATTATCCAGTTACCTTTTGTTGAATACTGATAGCACGCCAGCTAATATATGCCTATTTCCTAACTTCTGATTCACTTATGTGAAAACAGAATCCATGTGGAATATAGGGAAAAAGTTTTAAATCCTGGTTTTATCACCATTTGGCTATGTGGTCTTGAACAAACTAGGAAGTCCAAATTCTTTAGTTTTCCTAGGTCTCTTTGTCCTCAGATGTAAAATGAGAATTGGGAAAAATCATATTTTGTTATTATATTTATAAATTCAATAAATTTATAGAAATGTTGAGGATACTATACTGTAAAAGGCAAATAAATGAAAAGGGAAAGATGTGGAAGACAGAGCATCAGTCTTAAAGTCAGCTCTTGTTTTCTAACCAGAGAGAGGAAGATTGAGAGACAGTGCTGAAGATGTCAGGGATATGGAATTTCATAGACAAGGAGACCAACTATGATGACAAGAAATTAAACTGAAAGTTCCTTAATGAAGAGAAAATCTAATGGAAAATAGATTCATAGTTACCAGGGGCTGGGGGCAAAGAAAATGGGGAATTGTTGCTTAATTAGTACAGAATTTCCATTTGGGGTTATGAAAAAGTTTTGGAAATAGACAGTGGTATAGTTGTATAATATAATGCATGTAATTAATGCCTCTGAATTGTACACATAAAAAATGGTTGAAATGGCAATTTTCATGTTATTTATATTTTACAACAATAATAAGTTTCTTTTTTAAAGAGAGGAAGTAAGATTGGAGACACAAAGGACATTGATTTTCAGTGAAGAGAGCAGACGGCTGTGAATTTGAAGGCCAACCTCTCCACTTTCAAATTGTTTTATCTGGTAGAAGGCTGTGGGGCCCCTTTGTCCTTGCCTCCTCAGCATTACAATGGGGATCATAACAGCCCCCTCAGAGAAAAGCACTGTGTGTGCAGCGTCTGACAAGTGGTGGCACACAAACTTTCATCCTCTTAACGCCCCTTAATCAGATCCATAGAACCTTAGCATCAGAGGAAGCCCTGGAGGTTCCCTCAGCTTCCACTCTCATTGTACAGATGACAGAGCAAGGTCAAAGGCCTCACTGTTGTCTCCTGGCAAGTGCAGAGCCAGCATCCAGATTCCCCTAGTCTGCTGCAAAGTCAGCAAACTCCAGTCCTGGAGACAAATCCAGCTTACCTCATATATTTACATAGCCAGCGAGCTAAGATTGGTTTTACACCAATATCTTTACTAGACAGGCTGTTGCTGTTGTGGGTTTTGGGGGTTGGTTTTTTCTTTTTTTGGCTATTGTAGCCTTGTGGAATCTTAGTTCTCTGATCAGGGATTGAACCCATGCCCTCTGCAGTAAAAATGTGGAGCCTTAACCACTGGACTGCCAGGGAACTCCCTGGTTTAAATTTTTTAACAGTAGGAAAAAAACATCAAAAGAATAATGCGACAGATCACATGGGTGTTATACGAAATTCAAATTTCTGTGTCCATAAATAAAGTATTATTACAACATAGGCATGCCCATTTGCTTATGTGCTGTCATGTGCTACAACTACACAGTTAACTCATTGCAACAGACAGTGTGGTCTGTGGCCCACACAGACTGAAATATTTGCTATCTAACTCCTTACACGCTGTCCTGAGGAGAGGCCAAGAATGTTTACCAAGTGACGGACAAACTCAATTTTGAGGGAAACTTAACATTCTAACTAAAAAGAACTATAGAAAAATAAAAATAGTAGGTTAAATTTTAAAAAAATCATGGTGTTTTTAGATATTATTTTATTTATTATTAGATAATTGATAGGAGAAATCTGCTGGTTGCCTAATGGGGGTTCCTGTGTAGGTTACCATTATTTTTTTCCTCTGGCTTCATTTAAAATTCTCTGTCATCTGCTTTGGACAATTTTGAAACAATGTGTTTTGGAGAATGTCCTTTTGTGTTGAGGTATAAAAATTAGGTGTTCTCTTAGCTTCATGAACTTGTATATCCAGTTCGTTCCCCAGGTTTGTATTATTTCTTTAAATAAACTCATTGCTCCCTTTCCCTTCTTTTCTCCTTCTGGGATATGCTTTATGTTGCCCTTCTTAATGAAATCACATAGCTCTTGTAGAAACTCTTGTCCTTTTTCTTCCTTATCCTCCTCCTCTTCTCCTTTTTAAGCTCTTAGTTCTCTCTCTTCTCTCTGTACCATTTCTAGATTTCTATCTTTGAGAGTGCTAATCTTCTCTTCAATATAGTCTGCTCTATTTCCAGTGCTTTTTTTCCCCTTTTTTCCTTAGCCATGCCATGTGGCTTATAGGACTTCAGTTCTCCAACCAGGGACTGTACTGGGCCCACAGCAGTGAAAGCATGGAGTCCTAAACCACTTGACTGCCAAGGAATTCCCTCCAGTGCTTTCTAATGCATTCTTCATCTCATTTATCGAGTTCTTCAGGTTCAGAATTTTTGTTTGATTTTTTTTTAGCATTTCAGTCTCTTTGGTAAAGTATTCCTCTGTTTATTAATGTTATTCTCAAACTCATTGAACTGCTTTTCTGATTTTTTTCTTACAGCTCACTGATTTTCTTCATGAAATAATTTTTAATTCTCTATCAGTTAGATTGTGATATTTCATGACTTTAGTGGAGAATTGGTTTCTGGAGAACCATCGTTTTCTTTTAATGATACCTTGTGACTGTGTTCTTCATAGTGCTGATAAGCTGTTCCTCTGCCAGTGCATTTGAAGTATTAGTAGCAAACATCCTTCTTATTAGGTAAAGGTTTATAACTTGATTATAACAATTCAAAAGGCTTCCCTGGTGGCTCAGAGATAAAGAATCCACCTGTCAATGGAGGAGATGTGGGTTCGATCCCTGAATTGGGAAGATCCCCTGGAGAAGGAAATGGCAACTCTCTCCAGTACTCTTACCTGGAGAATTTCAGGCTACAATCTAGCAGGCTACAGTCTATGGGGTCACAAAAGAGCTGTACATGACTTAGTGACTAAACAACAACAATTCAAAAAGTTGGTACTTAGAGGCTTTTCTTTTGTTTATTAGTAGGAGGTGATCTAGCACAAGTTTTTGCTTTCTCTTACCTGAGTGCCTCTGGCACTCAGAGAATTGGCACTTTCCATCCTCCACCACCTCTGCTAGAGTTCTCACCGGTGTCTTCATGGTTGCTGCTTGCGCTGCTGGGGTGTCTGGTACCTTGCTGCTGGTGGTACCGTTGCTGTCACTGGCATCACTTCCTGGGGCACTGGGATGATGGACATCTCCATGTGTCCGGGAACAACTGGATCAGGTGCTGGGAGGGAAGGGAGTGAAGGAGCTGGAGTTGTAGATGCTTCTGCCAGTCCACCCATCTTTAGTGTACAGATGGGTGGACCCCATGAGCATCCTGGTGTGTTGGACAGAGAAGCATTTGTTGAATTGTGGGCGTTCACTAGTTGTAAATTGAAGGAGAGAGACAAAGGGAGCATCTTATACCATGATGCTGATGTCGCCACTCATAAATCTTTGAAATCTAAATAGACATCAATGGAATACTCATTTCACATGTTGTCTTAATATTTGATACATATATATTTAGAGCTTATCCATTAGTAACACTATGTTACATTATAGATTGCTATTATTCAATCACTGAGTTGAATTCTTTCAGGAATATACTTCACTTTGGTTTCCTCAGAAGCCTACGAGATCTGATAAAGTTATTAAAACTCATGCTCTTAAACTCACTTTTTGGCAGCATGACTTGGGCAATTTCTGGAGACAATCTTACGTTTCTTTTAAATTATTATAAGCAACTTATTGCCTGTAAACTAATGTCCAGACTACTTATCAAACCATTCAAGTTCCTTATATATAGTCCCAATCAGCTTTCTCTACCGCATTCCTTGACATTGCCCCAGCCCTGAGCTCTTTACAAGAATGCTATGCCTCAGCCATCCTGGAATACTCATTGTTCTCATACAGTTTCTTTCCCTTCTCTGTCCCTTTGCTTCATCTCTTCCCATTAGCTGAATGCCCTTTACTCCGTGTCAGAATGGTGAGCTCCTACTTATACTGCAAGGTATAAATTGTGATTTAATTCTTCTTGCCTTTATGAACTTTTCTTGGATTTTCCGAACTCAAAACATAGCTAATTATTTCCTCTTCTCTGCTCCCAAAGAACTTTGTTCTCACCTCTGTCATAGCATGAGTCTTACTAGAAAGTGAATTCCCTGAGAGCCAGGCTTGTAGCTTATTGGTCTCCATATTCTCAGTCATGTGCACGGTGTCTGGCACATGGGAGGCACTCAGAAAATAGTTATCAAATAAATAAATGAATGAAAGTAAGTGCAGATAAATCAATCTAGCTAAGCACTGATTTGTGGGATTTTTTTGGTTGTTGTTTATTTGTTTGTTTTAATCTGATGAAGTATTCAAGTGGGTAGGGTCTTCAAGTGGGAGACATTAAGAATAGACATACCAAAAAGAGACGCTTGGTTTCCAGGACCCTTTTAAGAATTAAATGAGATAGTACTTTACAAAGGAATAAATAAGTATGTAGATGTCAAATAATTGCCCTTCAGTAAAGCATTTGTTGTTTCTATTCTCAAAGTAAAAACGAACATGTTAGTTGCTCAGTCGTGTCCGACTCTTTGCGACCCCATGGACAGTAGCCTGCCAGGCTCCTCTGTCCATGGAATTCGCCAGGCAGGAATACTGGAGTGGATTGTCATTCCCTTCTCCAGGGGATCTTTCTGACCCAGGATTGAACCCTGGTCTCCTGCACTATAGGCAAACTTTTTACCATCTGAGCTACTAGGGAAGCCTCTTCTTAAGTACATATCAATCACTGTTCTCTAAGATTCAGAGAGAGGCTGTGACAGGAGCTGTCATATTCAGAGAGGCAAAGGAATCCTTCCTGGTTGGTCATGGCTAATGTTTGCTATTCCATATCTCCAAATTAGAGAATCCAGAATCTGCAGCCTTCTCTTCTCCCATGTGAATACTAGCAGACAGAGGGAGCAAGCATCTCCTCATAATGCTTATGTTGTATTTGGATTTCAGATCCTCAGCCCCTGGTATACTGAATTCCTGGATGAAGAGGACTACTGGTTTCTCGTTTTTACAGTAGGAGGGACTTTGAGTTGGGGAGGAATCATGAGGTTGAGGGAAGAAAAGGGAGTTACTGCTCTTTCAGAAGTACTCTTTGTTAAAGTCAATGAAATGTTAAGTATTTTTCTATCAACTGGGGTTGACAGTCTCTGATGTTCTAAAGAGAAACCTCTCAAGGAAAAAGATTCAAGTGCATAAGCTGGCTTTGAAGAAGTCACATTCATATAGAATTTCTCACTTATAGAGAAAGAGTTTGATTCAAAGATGTGTGGTATGTATGGGTGTGTGTGTGTGTGTGTGTGTGTGTGTGTGTATCTGTAAAGGAACAATAGTTCTTAACAAACTGAAAATAATCAGAGTCCATGTGACAGGGAGGCAAAGAAGGACTGAGCTGTAAAAATCTTGCTTCTGGCCTAGTTTCTATAGCAAATGCTGTCTGCCACCATCTCCTTGTCTTAGACTCAGAGCAGGATCATCAGCACCAAGTGGCATAAAAAAGAATCTATAAGCAAAGAAGATATAATTCTTCTTTACAAGAGATTTGAGGAATCACTGGAGTTAAGTCGGGGTTTGGCTAACATGGAAGAAATGGAATCTATGCAATGGCAAAAGATAGCTACTGAGGACCTGAAGCAAGGTGGGTCCCTCCGGGTAGAAAGGAAGTCTCCAGTGTTTCTGGCAGGTAAGGTCACTCACCATAATTCTTTTTTTATCTTTGCATACAAGCAGCTGTGAAATATTAGTATTTTAACATTAAGTATTTACTATGTGTCAGCACTATGCAGTGCAAAGGTGATAAAGAGGACCTCATTTGATCTTCCAAATAACATGTGAGGTAAGTACAGGGTGGCTGAGGCACAGAAAGCACAAGTTACATTTCCAAGGTCACACAGTAAGTGGCAGAGTCAAGATCTGAATCCAGACTGACTGCAGAGCCCCCCACTGGCTCTGAAAGGGAACCAGAGAACTCAAGTTTGACCAGGCTCATGCCCACCAAGACATCACCACAATTATACTAATTACTCCACTTCATGCATCTGAAAAACATGTGCCATACCTCCCCAGAATCAGGTCTAAGACATTTCTGTGAATATATATTTTAACAGCCACTCGCTTCCTCCAACATAACACACCAGCCACCCAGGCAGTGGAGAGCCTTGGTTAGAAACACAAGGCTCCGCTATCCCACAGAGCTGGGTTATATCCTAGCCCCATTTCTCTCAACTGTAAAATGGGAATAATAGGCTTGCTGTGAAGATGACCCAAGACCATCCATGAAAGCTATTAACACAACATTTGACAATAGTAAGAGTAGCCAGTATTGTTCAGATTGAACAAACTGCTTTAATTATCAGTGCTGAGGCAGTCAGAGTACTGCAATATTTCTCAAACTTCAAAGCACGATAAATACTTTTGACTTCATTTCAGGAAACATATACCTATATATGTATGTGTGTGTATAAATATATATTAAAATTTTTTCACAAAGCAACACCTATCTTTATTATATAAGATTATGTACTCTCTATATTTTTCCATTTCATTTTGTAAAAGCTGGTAATAACTGTTTTTTGACATTCTCTTGAGTCATGACATATGTTTTAGTAATCAGTTCATTAGCTCAGTCGTGTCCGACTCTTTGTGACCCCATGAATTGCAGCATGCCAGCCATCCTTGTCCATCACCAACTCCCAGAGTCCACCCAAACCTATGTCCATTGAGTTGGTGATGCCATCCAACCATCTCAGTCTCTGTTGTCCCCTTCTCCTCCTGCCCTCAATCTTTCCCAGCATCAGGGTCTTTTCAAATGAGTCAGCTCTTCACATCAGGTGGCCAAAGTATTGGAGCTTCAGCTTCAACATCAGTCCTTCCAATGAACACCCAGCATTGATCTCCTTTAGGATGGACTGGTTGGATCTCCTTGCAGTCCAAGGGACTCTCAAGAGTCTTCTCCAACACCACAGTTCAAAAGCATCAATTCTTCGGCGCTCAGCTTTCTTTATAGTCCAACTTTCACATCCATACATGACTACTGGAAAATCCATAGCCTTGACTAGATGGACCTTTGTTGGCAAAGTAATGTCTCTGCTTTTTAATATGCTATGTAGGTTGGTCATAACTTTCCTTTCAAGGAGTAAGTGTCTTTTAATTTCATGGCTGCAGTCACCATCTGCAGTGATTTTGGAGCCCACTTCATGGCAAATAGATGGGGAAACAGTGGCTGACTATTTTGGGGGGCTCCAAAATCACTGCAGATGGTGATTTCAGCCATGAAATTTGTAATCAAGATCCTTGAAAATTCATTTCCACCACTCCTTTGCTCTGTGAGCTTACGTGGCCAGCCACTGTATCTCCCTGAGGCTCATTTCCTCATCTGTAGAATGGGGATGATGACACTGTTGAAAGGACAGGCGGTAATGCTTTTGCACAGCAAGTAGGTCCTCAACAAGTAGTACTTGTTAGACTCCACTAAAAATGTAACCCTCACCTCTTTTAAAACTTTGATGTGCACTCTGTGTACAAAGCAGGCTGCTTTGGGTGCTTGCCCTTTGGAACATACTCGGGCATGAATTATTAAATGCCAGCATGAGCAGGCCATCTGGTTTACCTTAGGATTTCCCCTTCTCTAAATCCCAAACATTCTAAATCCTCTCCCAGGCATCAAGACAAAAGTGAAAGAAAGGATGGCGGATAAATTTGACCTTACACATGCTGGGCAAGGGGCATTCCCCTTGATGGCCATGAAATGCCAGGAGGGACCAGGAAGAGTGGTAATCACCTCCATGGAGATGCCCCCTCCCTCCCTCCAACATACCCTCCACCATTGCTTTCTTGAAATGCAAATCTACCCCAATGAAGGGCCTCCTGTGCATTTGTCCAAGTCCAGACCCTGGCTCCCCAGGTAGGCTGATGCCTCCACTCAGACTATGCCATAAACACTCTGAGCATCAGAGCTAGAATACTCTCATATTTCTTGTAGAGAAACTGAGCCGAGGTAAGAGTCTTGCTCAAGGTTTCTCAGCAAGGGAGGGATTGATGAAAGACTAGAAAAGAGAATCGATAGCAGCAATAATCCACTGCTTTTACCACTGCAGAGTCTTCTGACTGAGAGATGGTAATGATGACAGTGACGATGCTGACATAAGGACACTGACATTCAGAGGGCCACACCCCATATTCCTTCTAGATCCCACCAGTATAACCTGAAAAAGTCCTGGACTTAAATCTCAGAGCTCATACACAAATGAGCGTTTTGACCTTGGGTAGGCACAGTGCTGCTATTCTGCCATTGCCTATCAGTACAGTTAAGTTGCTCAGTTGTGTCCGACTCTTTGCAACCCCATGGACTACAGCATGCCAGACTTCCCCGTCCATCACCAACTCCTGGAGTTTACTCAAACTCATGTCCATCAAGTCGGTGATGCCATCCAACCATCTCATCCTCTGTCATCCCCTTCTCCTCCCACCTTCAATCTTTCCCAGCATCAGTGTCTTTTCCAAGTGAGTCAGTTCTTCGCATCAGGTGGCCAAAATATTGGAGTTTCAACTCCAGCATCAGTTCATATTCATCCTTCCAATGAATATTTATCCTTTCAATGAATATTCAGGACTGATTTCCTTTAGGATTGCCTAATACCTCATTAAAACTTCTCTTGCTGCCTCAGCCTTACAGTCCTATCTCATTTTGAATACAGAAAGTCATACCCTTCCAGTTCACCATACATAACTAGACATGATATATAGCTACCTTTAGAGAAAAAAAAATTCACTCTCAAAGGACAATTATTCACAACTATTGATGATATTCAGAGACATGAGTTGTCAATTCTGAAAGTAATTGCAGCAATTTTTTTGGCACAATAGCAGAATGTTTGAATGCATTTGCAGTTCTTCGCTATACTAGATGGGGTTTGAAGGGGTCCATAGTCACTTGGATTGATTACTTCTAGTATATATGTTAACACTTAGTGCCTTTTTCAAAGTCATATCAGTTATCCTTAGGCAGAATATTTCCATGGGTCAGGTCTCCCCAAGAAGGGCAAAAGCCCCCATTCTAGAGGACAGGGGAGGCAGTATTTTCTTCCTTCTAATTTGGCCTAGGAAACTTGTATTTCCTATATAAACATTCCAGTAAAACACTATTGTCCTACTTAAATAGCATTTTAAAGACAATACTTGCAAAAAAAAAAAAAAGTGCATGAATCTTTGAAACCAGAGTAGACAACAAGACTCCATTTTTGTTTTTCCCTATTTGATAGACATAGAGAAAATGGCCTTTGAGGAACTCTGTTATAAGTATCCAAAGGTGGCCATAGAGAAGATCAGTGATGACTACAAAATATATTGTGAAAAAGTACCTCATATAGGTAAGTGTTTAAACTCAAAGAAAGATGTGAGACAACCAGGTAAGAGAGAATCTCGAAATCTCAAGAGGCATAAACCAAAAGAAGGATGGTCAGCAGAGAATGACCACGTCTGCCTTTTCTCCTACAAAGCTGAAGAAGGGCATCATGAAAGTCAGATGCACTTCTAAATGAATGAAGACGATGATGAAATTGTTAATTCCTAACTTCTTACTTAGTTATCACTCTGGGGTTTTCAACAATGCAGATTTGTCTCCTAACAAGATTTCTGGAGTCATAGTTTTGTGAAAGGAGATTTGTTGGAGGGTATGTTCTTAGAAATAATACCCACATGGGGGTGAGGAAAGCAGAACTGCGCAGAGGAAGATGCTGAACTGTGAGGTAGGTATGATAAACATCAGCAGATCCTATCAATTCAGTTCAGTCGCTCAGTCATGTCTGACTCTTTGCGACCCCATGAATCACAGCACAGCAGACCTCCCTGTCCATCACCATCTCCCAGAGTTCGCTCAGACCCACATCCATCGACTCGGTGATGCCATACAGCCATCTCATCCCCTTCTCCTCCTCCCTCCAATCCCTCCCAGCATCAGAGTCTTTTCCAATGAGTCAGCTCTTCGCATGAGGTGGCCAAAGTACTGGAGTTTCAGCTTTAGCATCACTCCTTCCAAAGAAATCCCAGGACTAATCTCCTTTAGAATGGACTGGTTGGATCTCCTTGCAGTCCAAGGGACTCTCAAGAGTCTTCTCCAACACCACAGTTCAAAAGCATCAATTCTTCAGTGCTCAGCTTTCTTCACAGTCCAACTCTCACATCCATACATGACCACTGGAAAAACCATAGCCTTGACTGGACAGACATTTGTTGGCAAAGTAATATCTCTGCTTTTTAATATGCTATCTAGGTTGGTCATAACTTTCCTTCCAAGGAGTAAGCATCTTTTAATTCCATGGCTGCAATCACCATCTGCAGTGATTTTGGAGCCCAAAAAACTAAAGTCTGACACTGTTTCCACTGTTTCCCCATCTATTTCCCATGAAGTGATGGGACCAGATGCCATGATCTTCATTTTCTGAATGTTGAGCTTTAAGCCAACTTTTTCACTCTCCTCCTTCACTTTCATCAACAGGCTTTTTAGTTCCTCTTCATTTTCTGCCATAAGAGTAGTGTCATCTGCATATCTGAGGTTATTGATATTTCTCCCGGCAATCTTGATTCCAGCTTGTGCTTCTTCCAGCCCAGAGTTTCTCATGATGTACTCTGCATATAAGTTAAATAAGCAGGTGACAGTATACAGCCTTGACGTGCTCCTTTTCCTATTTGGAACCAGTCTGCTGTTCCATGTCCAATTCTAACTGTTGCTTCCTGACCTGCATATAGTCTCTCCTCTTTCACTTTCATCAAGAGGCTTTTTAGTTCCTCTTCACTTTCTGCCATAAGGGTGGTGTCATCTGCCTATTACCTATAATCAAATCATTCTCTTGTTAACAGACACTTCTTACTGAGTTTCAACAACATTAAGAGAGGACTCTATACATGGACATCACCAGATGGTCAACACCAAAATCAGACTGATTATATTCTTTACAGCCAAAGATGGAAAAGCTCTGAACAGTCAGCAAAATCAAGACCAGGAGCTGACTGTGGCTCAGATCATGAACTCCTTATTGCCATATTCAGACTTAAGTTGAAGAAAGTAGGGAAAACCACTTGACCATTCAGGTATGACCTAAATCAAATCCCTTACAATTACACAGTGGAAATGACAAACAGATTCAAGGGATTAGATTTGATAGACAGAGGGCCTGAACAACTATGCGTGGAGGTTCATGACATTAGAAGGTAGTGATCAAGACCATCCCCAAGAAAAAGAAATGCAAAAAGACAAAATGGTTGTCTTGAGGAGGCCTTAAAAATGGCTGTGAAAAGAAGAGCAGTGAAAGGCAAAGGAGAAAAGGAAAGATATACCCATTTAAATGCCGAGTTCCAAAGAATAGCAAGGAGAGATAAGAAAGACTTCCTCAGGGATCAATGCAAAGAAATAGAGGAAAACAATAGAATTTTTTTTTTTTTTTTTTTTTCACTTAGGAAAATCTGGATGCAGATTTCCCTACATTAAATATGGAATTCTATTTCACATATGGATATATGAATGCAGATTTTCAGACATGAAATATGGAACACTTTATAGTTCCCATATGAAGATCAGGCTTCAGACTTTTCTATATTAAAGAAGCCATTCTTTACAATTCACATGTGAAAATCTTGGCACAGATGTTTTGACTTGAAATATGGGACTGAAAAGGGCTTCCAGGGAGTTCAGCTTGGAAAGAATCTTTATGCAATGCAGGAGACTCTGGTTTGAATTCTGTGTCAGAAAGTTCCCCAGAAGGATAGGCTACCCAGTCCAGTATTCTTGGACTTTCCTGGTTGATAAGATGGTTAAGAATCCACCTGAAATGCAGGATACCTGAGTTTAATCTCTGGGTTGGGAAGATCACCTGGAGAAGGGGAAGGCAGCCCACTTCAGTATTTTTGACTGGAGAATATTCTTAGACAAAGGAACCTCCTTGGTAAGAGTCTGGGGCCACAAGGAGTCAAGCATGCCTGAGAAAATAAGCACAGCACAGAACATGGAGCTCAAACATTTCAGTGATAAATATGTGAGGACAGACTTCTCAACAGGAACTATGGAATTCTCTACCACTTATCAAAACTGCTTCAAATTTTTGTACATGACATATGATGTTTTCTATGTTGGCACAAGAGCCATGACATTTTTACAGGTAATGTTCATTTTCTTTTGGAGAAGGAAATGGCAACAATATTTTTTCCTGGAGAAACAGATGGACAGAGGGACCTGGCAGTTTATAGATACTTTATTTCACTTATGAAAATGTGAGACCTGATTTTCCCACTTAAAATCTGGCATCCTATAAATAACACACTTATCCATTTTGATACAGCTTTTCCAACAATATGGAACTCTCAATATATGTCATATGTAATCTTTGTGTTTATATTATTTCAGGAAATATGGAAGACTTCATATTTCCCATTTAAAAGTCTAAATCTGATTTTCCTACATAAAAGAGGGGACTCTTTACATTAAACAGTTCTTCTGTGTATTTTTGTCACCTCTTCTTAATATTGTCTGCTTCTCTTAGGTCCATATCATTTCTGTCCTTTATTGAGCTCATCTTTGCATGAAACGTTCCCTTGGTATCTCTAATTTTCTTAGAGATTGCTAGTCTTTCCCATTCTATTGTTTTCTTCTATTTCTTTACACTGATTACTGAAGAAGGCTTTCTTATTTCTCCTTCTATTCTTTGTAACTCTGCATTCAAATGGGTATATATCTTTCCTTCCCCCTCATTCCAAGGCCAAATTTGCCTGTTACTCCAGGTGTTTCTTGACTTCCTACTTTAGCATTCCAGTCCCCTATAATGAAAAGGACATCTTTTTGGGGTGTTAGTTCTAAAAGGTCTTGTAGGTCTTCATAGAACCATTCAACTTCAGCTTCTTCAGCATTACTGGTTGGGGCATAGACTTGGATTACTGTGATATTGAATGGTTTGCCTTGGAAACGAACAGAGATCATTCTGTCGTTTTTGAGATTGCATCCTAGTACTGCACTTTGGACTCTTTTATTGACCATGATGGCTACTCCATTTCTTCTAAGGGATTCTTGCCCACAGTAGTAGATATAATGGTCATCTGAGTTAAATTCACCCATTCCAGTCCATTTTGGTTCGCTGCTTCCTAGAATGTCGACGTTCACTCTTGCCATCTCCTGTTTGACCACTTTCAATTTGCCTTGATTCATGGACCTGACATTCCAGGTTCCTATGCAATATTGCTCTTTACAGCATTGGGCCTTGCTTCTATCACCAGTCACATCCACAAGTGGGTATTGTTTTTGCTTTGGCTCCATCCCTTCATTCTTTCTGGGGTTATTTCTCCACTGATCTCCAGTAGCATACTGGGCACCCACAGACCTGGGGAGTTCCTCTTTCAGTATCCTGTCATTTTGCCTTTTCATACTATTCATGGGGTTCTCAAGGCAAGAATACTGAAGTGGTTTGCCATTCCCTTCTCCAGTGGACCACATTCTGTCAGACATCTCCACCAGGACCCACCTGTCTTGGGTGTTCCCACAGGGCATGGCTTAGTTTCATTGAGTTAGACCAGTCTGTGGTCCATGTGATTAGATTGACTAGTTTTCTGTGAGTATGGTTTCAGTGTGTCTGTCCTCTGATGCCCTCTCACAACACTTACCATCTTACTTGGGTTTCTCTTACCTTGGGCGTGGGGTATCTCTTCCCGGCTGCTCCAGCAAAGTGCAGTCGCTGCTCCTTACCTTGGATGAGGGGTATCTCCTCACCTCCACCCCTCCTGACCTTGAAGGTGGAGTGGCTCCTCTCAGCCCTCCTGCAGAGTTGTCCCTCATTGAGGCAAGATACTTGTACTCCTCACTGACTCAAATGGGATGTGACTGACTTTGAGAGGACATAACCTTGGGTCAGGCAGTGCCCTTTGGCCAAAGACACTTCCAGAGGGGACCTCACCTGTGGCAGCAGCCAATAACTCCAGGCAGCTGGGGAAATGAGTGCTTTTCTCCTAAAGAAATGAGCTAAGGCATGCACCAGAGCACTCAGTATTGTCCATTTACTTTGTAAGGAAATTTTACCCCATCTTGGAACAGTTCTTCCAGGAGTCTGGAAGCACATTAATAAATTAATTTCACTCTTTTCCTTTTAGTTTTTTTAATTTGTCTGCTAGAAATTTTTAATTTGTATAACACATGTGGTTCCCATTATATTTCTATTGGACAGCACTGGTCCAGATCCACAGAACCTAAAGTTGTAAGGATTAAAAATTTCCCTAAGAAAGTCACCAATACTGATGGTAAATGGATCTCTTCTACTGTCGTCCCTTGATTCACATATTCAATATTCGACTCACTGGGGGCCACAACACCATATTATGGTCTTCGGTTTTTCCTCAAGGATGATGCCTCATTTTTCAAGAAGTATCATCTCCAAGCTGGTGTGACAGCTAGACCTTCAAAAAATGGCTTTGTTACTCTACCAGGCCAGCAGCTCTCACAGGTGACAAAACTAGTGGATCCAACTATTTATTGTATGCCCTTTGCCAATCCGCTTTACTGTAAATATATCTCTTGATCAGAGGCAATGTTATGAGGGATCCTATTCAGGGGATCAAACACTTGTAAGCCCCAAATATCAATGCTAACTGAAACCTCACAGTTAGAAGTACATGTCAGTTCCAGTCCAATACAGCTGCCCCTTCCAGAATAAAAAGGTCCAATGTCATCAAATTGCCACCAAGTGGGTAGCTGGTTTTCTGTGAAGGATGTTGAAATATGTGAGTTTTAGTGTTTGTCTCCTACTGGCAAGTTGAACATTTGGCAGCATTGGTAGCTAAATCAACCTTAATGAGTATGGGGCCCATGCTACTTGTCCATACACAGCCTCCATCCCTTTCACCTACCTACTCTGTTCATGAGCTCATTGTGCCAATGCTAGGATGGACTGTGACAGACAGTGATTTCAGATGGACTGTGATATCAGACTTGCTGATATCAACTGGCTAAGTCCCTCCGTCTTCTTGGTCCTTTAGTGCCTCTTTCTTAGTGGTTGTTTATTGATAGTCTTTGAGATACCATACAAAGGTCTTCATATTTCAAATATATATATATATATATTCTGATCATCTATTTCTTTTTGTATGACTTTTGGTAAATCATGCCTTTCAAGGAATTGATCCACTTCATCTATGTGACATGGAGTTGTTCTTAGTATTCTTTTCTTACCCTTTTTGTGTCTATGGTACCTGTAGTGATATTCTTGCTTTCATTTCTGATACAAGTAATCTGTGTCCTCTCTCTGAGTCTAGCCAGAGACTTATTGATATTACTGATTTTTTCAAAGAACCGTGTTTTGTCTTCATTGATTTTCTCTATTCATTTCCTTACAATTTCATTGAATTCTGCTCTAAGTTCTATTATTTCTTCTCTTCTGCTTACTTTGGATTTTATTTGCTCTTCTTTTTTCACTTTGCTAAGGTAGAAACATTGGAGAAGGAAATGGCAACCCACTCCAGTATTCTTGCCTGGAGAATCTCAGAGACAGAGGAGCCTAGTGGGCTGCCGTCTATGGGGTCGCACAGAGTCGGACACGACTGAAGCGACTTAGCAGTAGCAGCAAGGTAGAAACTTAGATGATTGATTTAGATGATCTTTTTTCTATTTTTATATATGCATGAAATGCTATACATTTTCCTCTAATTGCTACTTTTTCTCATCTCCCAAATTTTGATAAGTTGTGCTTTCATTTTTAATTTAAAATACTTTTAAAATTTCTTCTTTGACCCATGTGTTATTAGAAGTATGTTTTTAAATCTCCATGTGTTTTGAGATTTTCCAGCTATCTTTCTGTCATTGAGTTCTAGTTTAATTGCTTTGTGGTCTGACAGCAGATATATGGTTTCTATTCATTTAAATTTTTTAAGGTATGTGTATGGCCCAGAATGTGTTCAGCATTGGTAAATGTTTCATGTGAGCTTCAGCTAAGTGTGTATTCTACTGCTGTTTGATAAAATGGTTTGTAGCTATCTAGTTGATTGCTCCAGTTGATTGATGGTGTTGTTGATTTCAACTAGATCCTTATGATATCCTGCCTGCTGGATCTTTCCATCTGTGACAGAGGAGTGTTGAAGTGTCCAACTTTGAAAGTGGATTTACATTTTCCTCCTTGTAGTTCTGTCGCACATAGAACTCTTGTTTTGTTCACATAGTCTGATACTTCAGTAGGCACATGTATGTTAAAAATTGCTGTATCTTCTTAGAGAGTTGACCCCTTTATCATTATGTAATACTTTTTTTTAATCTCTAATATCACTCCTTTCTCTGAAGACTGTTCTGTATAAAATTAATACTCTTCTTTTTTAAAAACAAACAAACGAACTTATTTTTGGCTATGCTGGGTCTTCATTGCTATGCACGGGCTTTCTCTAGTTGAGGCTAGTGGGGGCTACTGTCTAGTTGTGGCCTGTGGGCTTCTCATTGCCGTAGCTTCTCATCGCAAAGCATGAGCTCTAGAGTGAGGGCTCAGTGGTTGTGGTGCATGGGCTCAGTTACATGTGGAATCTTCCCCAACCAGGGATAGAACCTGTTTCCCCTGCATTGCCAAGCAGATTCTTAACCATTGAACTACAGGGAAGTCCTCTTTCTTTCTTTTGACTAGTGTTAGCATAGTATATTTTTCTCTATCCATTTACTTATAATCTATATGTGTTTTTATATGTAAAGTCAGCATATTCAGTAGCTAATATATAGATAGTACTTAGTGCAACACTTTAACAGCATCATCTTTTAGGATTTGAAATAGCTCAGCTGGAATTTCATCACCTCCACTAGCTTTGTTTGTAGTATGTTTCCTAGGGCCCACTTGACTTCACACTCCAGGATGTCTGGCTTTAGGTGTGACCACACCATCGTGGTTATCCGGATCATTAAGACCTATTTTGTACAATTCTTCTGTGCATTCTTGTCACCTCTTCTTAATATCTTCTGCTTCTGTTTAGTCCTTGCCATTTCTGTCCTTTATTATACCCATCTTTGCATGAAATGTTCCCTTGGTATCTCCAATTTTCTTGAAGAGATCTCTGGTCTTTCCTATTCTATTGCTTTCCTCTATTTCTTTGCATTGTTCACTTAAGAAGGCTTTCTTATCTCTCCTTGCTCTTCTTTGGAACTCTGCCTTCAGCTTGGTGTATCTTTCCCTTCCTCCTTTGCCTTTCATCTCTCTTCTTTGTTTCAGCTATTTGTAAGGCCTCCTCAGACAATCATTTTGCCTTCTTGCATGTCTTTTTCTTTGGGATGGTTTTGGTCACTGCCTCCTATACAGTGTTACAAACCTCTGTCCATAGTTCTTCAGGCACTCTGTCTATCAGATCTAATCCCTTAATCTATTCATCACTTCCACTGTATAAGCCCAAAGGATCTGATTTAGGTCATACTTGAATGGCCTACTGGTTTTCCCTACTTTCTTCAATTTAAATCTGAATTTTACACTAAGGAACTCATGAGCCACCATCAGCTCCAGATCTTGTGGTTGCTGACTGTATGGAGCTTCTCCATCTTTGACTGCAAAGAATATAATCTGATTACTGTATTGACCATCGAGTGATGTCCATGTGTAAAGTCATCTCTTGCATTGTTGGAAAAGGATGTTTGCTGTGACCAGCTTATTTTCTTGACAAAATTCTCTTAGCCTTTGCCCTGTTTCATTTTGTACTTCAGGGCCAAACTTACCTGTTACTCTGCATATTTCTTGATTTCCTACTTTTGTGTTCCAATCCCTTATGATGAAAACTACATTTTTGTGTGTGTGTGTGTTAGTTCTGGAATGTCTTATAGGTCTTCATAGAACTGGTCAACTTCAACTGCTTTTGCTTCAGTGGTAAGAGCATAGACTTGGATGACTGTGATGTTGAATGGTTTGCCTTGGAAATGAACCAAAATCATTCTGTTGTTTTTGAGATTTCACCCAAGTACTGTATTTCAGACTCTTTTGTTGACTATAAGGGCTATTCCATTTCTTCTAAGAGATTCTTGCCCACAGTAGTAGATATAATGATCTTCAGAATTAAATTTGCCCATTCCCATCCATTTTAGTTCACTGATACCTAAGGTGCCAAAGCCTTTGACTGTGTGGATCACAATAAACTGTGGAAAATTCTGAAAGAGATGGGAATACCAGACCACTTGACCTTCCTCAGAGATCAGTGCAAAGAAATAGAGGAAAACAACAGAATGGGAAAGACTAGAGATCTCTTCAAGAAAATTAGAGATACCAAGGGAACATTTCATGCAAAGATGGGCTTGATAAAGGACAGAAATGGTAAGGACCTAACAGAAGCAGAAGATATTAAGAAGAGGTGGCAAGAATACACAGAAGAACTGCACAAAAAAGATCTTCACAACCAAGATAATCATGATGGTGTGATCACTCACCTAGAGCCAGACATCCTGGAATGTGAAGACAAGTGGGCCTTAGAAAGCATCACTACGAACAAAGCTAGTGGAGGTGATGGCATTCCAGGTGAGCTATTTCAAATCCTGAAAGAGGATGCTGTGAAAGTGCTGCACTCATTGTGCCAGCACATTTGGAAAACTCAGCAGTGGCCACAGGACTGGAAAAGGTCAGTTTTTATTCCAATCCCAAAGAAAGGCAATGCCAAAGAATGGTCAAACTACCACACAATTGCACTCATCTCACACACTAGTAAAGTAATGCTCAAAATTCTCCAAGCCAGGCTTCAGCAATACATGAACTGTGAACTTCCAGATTTTCAAGCTGGTTTTAGAAAAGGCAGAGGAACCAGAGATCAATTACCAACATCTGCTGGATCATCGAAAAAGCGAGAGAGTTCCAAAAAAACATCTATTTCTGCTTTATTGACTATGCCAAAGCCTTTGTGTGGATCACAATAAACTGTGGAAAATTCTGAAAGAGATGGGAATACCAGACCACCTGACCTGCCTCTTGAGAAACCTATATGCAGGTCAGGAAGCAACAGTTAGAACTGGACATGGATCAACTGGTTCCAGATAGGAAAGAGAGTATGTCAAGGCTGTATATTGTCACCCTGCTTATTTAACTTTTATGCAGAGTACATCATGAGAAACGCTGGGCTGGAAGAAGCACAATTGGAATCAAGATTGCTGGGAGAAATATCAATAACCTCAGATATGCAGATGACACCACCCTTATGGCAGAAAGTGAAGAAGAACTAAAAATGCCTCTTGATGAAAATGAAAGAGGAGAGTGAAAAAGTTGGCTTAAAGCTCAACATTCAGAAAACGAAGATCATGGCATCTGGTCCCATCACTTCATGGGAAATAGATGGGGAAACAGTGGAAACAGTGTCAGACTTTATTTTGGGGGGCTCCAAAATCACTGCAGATGGTGATTGCAGCCATGAAATTAAAAGACACTCCTTGGAAGGAAAGTTATGGCCAACCTAGATAGCATATTAAAAAGCAGAGATATTACTTTGCCAACACATGTCCATCTAGTCAAGGGTATGGTTTTTCCAGTGGTCATGTATGGATGTAAGAGTTGGACTGTGAAGAAAGCTGAGCACTGAAGAATTGATGCTTTTGAACTGTGGTGTTGGAGAAGACTCCTGAGAGTCCCTTGGACTGCAAGGAGATCCAACCAGTCCATCCTAAAGGAGACCAGTCCTGGGTGTTCATTGAAAGGACTGATGCTGAAGCTGAAACTCCAATACTTTGGCCACCTAATGTGAAGACTTGACTCACTGAAAAAGACCCTGATGCTGGGAGGGATTGAGGGCAGGAGGAGAAGGGGACAACAGAGGATGAGATGGCTGGATGGCACCACCAACTCGAAGGATGTGAGTTTGAGTAAACTCCAGGAGTTGGTGATGGACAGGGAGGCCTGGCGTGCTGTGATTCATGGGGTCGCAAAGAGTCGGACACAACTGAGCCACTGAACTGAACTGAACTGAAGATGTCAATGTTCACTCTTGCCATCTCCTTCTTGGCTATGTCCTATTTACCTTGATTCATGAACCTAACATTCCAGGTTCCTATGCAATATTGTTCTTTACAGCATCGGCCTTTTACCACCAGACATGTCCACAACTGATCATTGTTTCCACATTGGCCCAGCTGCTTCACTGTTACTGGAGCTATTAGTAATTGTCCTCTGCTCTTCTTCAGTAGTGTACTGGACACCTTCCAACCTGAGGGGCTCATATTCCAGTGTCATATCTTTTTGCCTTTTTATACTGTTCATGGGTTAGTCCAGTCAAGAATACTGGAGTGGGTTACCATTTCCTTCTCCAGTGGACCAGGTTTTGTCCAAACTCTTCACTAGGACCCATCCATCTTGGGTGGCCCTGCATAGCATGGTTCATACCTTCATAGGGTTACATAAGTCCCTTTGCCAGGACAAGACTGTGATCCATGAAGGGGAGTTTTAGGGAGCAAGTCCCCATAACAGCTGCTATCTCAGGCCACTGGCCACTGGGGACTTTGGTTTTTCTACATGCAAGCAATGTATGATAATGTCCTTCAAACTTTGTTCTTTCTTACTGTCTGCAGTGTTCTTTATAATATGATGTTCCACACTTTTGTAATTTTATTTTTAGATTGTACTGTAGAAATTTTCAGAGAACCAAAGATGATTTCACACTCAAAAAGGAGAATGTCACTGTTTAAAAGGGCTAATGTGAGGAAGCCTTCGATAAGACCCAGGTAAGACATAGGATCTGGTCACAACAATATCTCCAGGCACACGCTCTCCTTAATCATACTGTACATGCACAGGGATACTTTGTTATTTTAAATCGCTATTTATTTTCTAAAATTTGCACTATGCAATATATATTATACAATAGCTTTTTAAAACTTAACAAGCTATCATGGATATCCTTTCATGTCAATATAAATAGATTTACCTTCTTCCATACTATGGATGTTGCATGGTTTATTTAACTATATATTTTTAATGGACATGTATATTATCTTTACTTTTTCATTGCTATGAATAGTACTCCAAGAAACATTTTTGTATGGATGTCCTTGCCAGTTTGTGTTTTTGTGGATTGCATACAGCTGTAGTAGTCTCCTAACTAGCTCCTTACGTCTTGTTTCAGCCTCTGATAAGTTCCCAATGCTAGACAGAGTCTGTGATCTTTTCTTTCAGAAATGCCCACTTTTTCTTTCCACTCACCTTAGCATCAGTTCCATCTTTACAAAATAAAGTTCTCCAGTTGTATATCTGCTATGACTTCCACCTTCTCTGAAGTAATAAACTTTTAAAATACAAGAACTTACCATGTTCTATTTTTTACTACTTTTTAATTTTTAAGTATGTTTTCCACCTTCTCAACTTGATGATAATTTTCTTATGCATGTCATTCATTCAGGCACTTATTTTTAATTTAGTATTATCTATTAATGACTGGCTGTATGAAAAGTTCTCTTATAGATGATAGAGAGATATTAGCACATACAATTTTGTTAGTCAATGTCACTGGTAGAATATTTTGTACAGAGAAAACTTCCAGAAGTATGTTTTCAGTTACTGATAATGTTCATTGAGGGTTATAAGTCCTCTGTCTCTTCTAAATTCTCTAGATGGAGCTTCCTCCTCCTCAAGGAACTAAAATTATTCCCTGAAGTTCAATCATTTGTTTATTTTAAGGATGGAATTATTCCCTGAAATTCAATCATTTGTTCCTTTTGCTGTTCCAGTTTGTACTATTCACCACTCTCCACTATGTCTATAGAAATATGTAGTTCGTAGTTTAGTTGAATATAAAAGAAGTATTTTCTTTTCCTTTTCTCTCTCTTTTTTCTTTTTCTTTTTTTTGATCACTCCATGCAGCTGTGGGAACTTAATTCCCTGACTAGGGATTGAACCTGCACCCTTGGCAGTGAAAGTGTGGAATCCTAACCACTAGACCACCTGGGAATTCCCCCAATCTAGCTTTCTACTATTATGTTTTATGTCCCTTCACCCTGTGTATTCTGTGTTTTAACAGATTTTCAAGTCTATTTGAAAATTTAGTATTTTCAAGTCTGTGAATACTATATTATATATCTGAAACTAATATAATATTATAAATCAGCCATACCTCAATAAAAAAAATGGAGACTAAAGGTGGTGGGATGATATATTCAGACTAAACTCGGGGGAAGTAGAAGGAAGTAAATAATAAACGAGTGGAAATCAATAATATGAAGAGAAGAAAAATTAGAAAATCCAAGCACAAATAAGTTTTTTGTAAAGATTAACAAAATTGATAAACCATTAACTATACTGACAAAAGGGAAAAAGTGAGATGACACAGGTTTCCAAAACCTGGACCAGAAGAGAGGACCACTGACCCTAAAGAAACTAACCTGTTTGTAAGAAAATGCAAGGAGCATGACAATGACAATTAGAGGAAATAAAGAAATTTCTAGAAATACCCAACTTTCTGAAACTGACTCAAGAAATAGAAAATGAGTAAATCTCTAAATCAAGAGAAGAAGAAATTGGATTAATAATTTAAAATCTCACAGATAAAAGTCTAGACAGATGGCTTCACTGGAGAAAGCTATGAAATATTTAAAGAATAAATGCTACCAATAGTCTACAAACTCTTTGAGGAAATAGAGGAAAAAGGAACACTTCTAATATGTTTATGAGGCCAGCAAGTATTATTATCC
This sequence comes from Cephalophus harveyi, assembly GCA_006410635.1. Lineage (NCBI taxonomy): Eukaryota > Metazoa > Chordata > Mammalia > Artiodactyla > Bovidae > Cephalophus > Cephalophus harveyi. The sequence continues at coordinate 272,466 of SJYT01050828.1, read as the reverse complement.
TGATTCCAAAGCCAAACAAAATTATCATAAGAAAACTACAGACCAATAACGCTCTCAAACCTAGGTATGAAAATCCTCAATAAAATATTAGCAAACCAAATTCAACCACATCTAGAAAGGATTATATACCATAACCAAGTGAGATTTATTCCAGGAATGCAAATAATGCATCTGAAAATAAATTAATACAATGCATCGTGTTAATAAAATAAGGGAAAAAACTTCACACAAGTATCTTGATTGATGCATTAAAAGCATTTTATAAAATCTAACATCCATTTATGATAAAAATTCTCAATAAACTTAGAAAGGAATCATCTCATCCTTTAAAAGTACATTTATGAGAGGGTGAGATGAATGGAGAGAGCAGCATGAAAGCATATACATTACCATATATTAAATAGCCAGTGGAAATTTGCTGTTTGACTCAGGGAACTCAAACTGGGGCTCTGTAACAACCTGAAGGGGTGGGAAAGGGTGGAAAATGTGAGGGAGGTTCAAGAGGGAGAGGTCATATGTACACCTGTGGCTAATTCATGGGCTTCCCACATGGCTCACTGGTAAAAGAATCTGTCTGCCAAGGCAGGAGCTGCAGGAAACCCCGGGGTTGATCCCTGGCTTTGTAAGATCCCCTGGAGAAGGAAATGGCAACTACTCCAGTGTTCTTGCTGGGAGAGTCCCATACACAGATGAGCCTAATTCAGGGCTAATTCATGTTGATGAATGAGAAATCAAACCAATATTGTAAAGCAATCATCCTTCAATTAAATAAAAAGAAAAAAACCTATAGCTAACATCATTCTTAACAAGACAAGTATTTAATAGGAGAAGAACAGGTTGGACAACTTGTGAATTTGTGTGGAGAGGTTCTACCAATGACAAATGACATAAAGATAAGGTTCAATGGGCAGCTGAAATTGTGAAGTGGAGTTCACGAAAACTAAAGATATAGCTTCACCATAACAGTGAAAGTTGAAATCACTTCCTCATATCAATGAAAACTGAAACCACAGAGAATGTAGAGATTACCTAGCAGAAAAACATCATAAAGCAAGAGTCAAGAGAATTGAGTTGAAACATTAGGGCAACACCTGTACACAAACAGTGAAAGAAGAAATCAGCAGGGGAAATTTAGAAATATTGATCTTGTAACAACTGCTGGTCACTCATGCTCTGTCTTGCTGAAATGACTGCCAATGAATCCATAATGGAAGATGTTTTCCTTGGAAAAAAAAAGCCCCCTTTAAAATACCTCTTCTCTTCTTCCATTGGGGTTGCCAAATGATTAGACAAAGTTTAGGATGGGTACATTAAGTTAATCTCTAGGAAATAAGCAGAGTAACCAGTTTATCCACTCTGCTCTCAATCACAGTTCAAAGCCCTGAAGTCTGGGAGAGGCCTTTCCCCATTCCCTAACTGGAGCAGAATCCAGGGTCACCGTCTCTTTCTCTTGCCAAAGACGCTTTCTTGTTTTTCAGAAACTTGACAGAAGTCCTCCTAAACACACAGCACTTGGAGTTCTTCAGGGAGTTCCTCAGAGAACGGAGGGCTGAAACCCCATTGCAGTTCCTGGTAGCCATACAGAAGATCAGCGTTGAGACAAATGAAAAGATTTATAAGTCTCTCTTTGAAAACGTAATCAAGACTTTCTTCCACGGCAAACACTCTCCTGGTATGCATTCTCCTCTCCTGAAATTGTTTTCCTTTACCCTTCAGAATCTTAGGTTTGGGGAAGAGACTGCTCTCTCCCTGAGAAAGCAGAACAGAGCAGGGGCCACAGGGGGCAGTATTGAGACAAAGCTGAAAACGGTGAAAGCAGAGAATAATAATAAAAACACTTTTAAAAACTGAAGTATAGTTAATTTCCATTAGATTTGTCTCAGATATAGAGCATAGTGATTCAATATTTTTATAGAGTATAATCCACTTAAGTTATTATATATTACTATGTTATAATATATATTACATTCTATAAAGTTAATATAAGACTATATTCCCTGTGCTATACAATACATCCTTGGTGGTGGTGGTGAAGTCATAAAGTCATGTCCGACTCTTGCAACCCCATGAACACTAGCCCACCAGGCTCCTCTGTCCATGCAGTTTTTCCAGGCAAGATTACTAGAGTGGGTTGCCATTTCTTTATCCAACAACATATCCTTATATCTTATTTATCTTATGCATAGTTCATATCTCTTCATCCCCTCCTCCTACTGATAACCTCCCTCCCCTCTTCCCACTGATAACCACTAGTTTATTCTCTACATCTGTGAGTCTGTTTATGTTCTGTTATATTCATTTATCTTTTATTTTTTAGATTCCACATATAAGTGATAACATGCAGTGTTTCAAAGAAGAAAAAATAAATCAAATATCATTCTTTTTTTTAAAGGTAAAACTGAAGAAAGACACATGGGCCCAAAAACCTACATGCATTGTTGTTCTTTTATATGTAACCATTCTGAAGTATAATGTTGATAAAACAGAATGGATAGTGGGTTAAAATCAGAATGTGCTTGAAGCAGTTTTATTTAAATTCTTAACATGTGTTAGTATTTAGTTTTTTATAAGTAGGAAAATTGCTATAGAAAAACTAAAATAATAATACAATAATACATCCAAAATATAATACAAGTAAAAGAAGATACTTGTATGTGAAATATATCCTCTCAACCCTGAAAGTAGGATTTAATTTAATCCTTAAGAGATAGGTATAAATAACTTAGAAGGTAGGGATAAATAATTCCATTTTTCTAATGAGGAAAGTAAAACATGGAGAAGTTAACTAACTTGTCCAATTAATGAAACTTGAATTCAAACTCCAGTCATTTGATCCTTCACATCAAGTAGACTGGAGTTAGATCCAAAATCATGTGTTAGCAGGATGCAAAGATAGAGTGTCCACCATCTATGGGATGTAAAGAGTACTGAAAGGTGCTAAGAAGGAGAACTGTCTCCCTGAAAATCTTTGTTGCATAAGTTTTGTCTTATTTTCTTGCCTAAGGCAGGAGGGTAAATCTGATCCATGTAAATTCATCTTGTCCATAAGCAGAAACTGCAGTTAAAGTACCAACCTATAATTCTAGAGGAAAACAAAAGGGGGTGAGCATGATCCCATCCTGGAGGTAAACAAATCTTCTTGCAAAGCAATGAAGAAGACTCCTGTTTTGACACAGATGAACAGATAGGCTTGTGTGTGTGTTTGCTGCTGCTGCTGCTGCTAAGTCGCTTCAGTCGTGTCCGACTCTGTGCGACCCCATAGACAGGAGCCCAACAGGCTCCCCTGTCCCTGGGATTCTCCAGGCAAGAACACTGGAGTGGGTTGCCATTTCCTTCTCCATTGTGTGAAAGCGAAAAGTGAAAGTGAAGTCGCTCAGTCGCATCCGACTTCTAGCGACCCCATGGACTGCAGCCTACCAGGCTCCTCCATCCATGGGATTTTCTAGGCAAGAGTACTGGAGTGGCTTGCTATTGCCTTCTCCGGTGTGTGTGTTTAGCTTGTGTTAAACCAAGATAAGGTTATAAATTATGAAAGAAGAAAAAGCAGTAAAATGGGCAGGTCTTTACTTGTGAAGTTGCTCAGTCATGTCTGACTCTTTGCAACCCCATGGACTGTAGCCTACCAGGCTTCTCTGTCCATGGAATTTTCCAGGCAAGAGTACCGGAGTGGGTTGCCATTTCCTTCTCCAGGGAATCTTCCCGACCCAGGGATCGAACCCAGGTCTCCCACATTGCAGGCAGACACTTTACCATCTGAGCCACCAGAGAAGCTAAAATGGGCAAGTCTTTACTTGTAAGTAATATTTATTTGTTGAGTCTCAGGATATTAAGTTCTGTGCATCATTTTGAATGGGGTCGCTGAGGGTCAGACATGACTGAGCGACTTCACTTTCACTTTTCGCTTTCATGCGTTGGAGAGGGAAATGGCAACCCACTCCAGTGTTCTTGCCTGGAGAATCCCAGGGAGGGGGGAGCCTGATGGGCTGCCGTCTATGGGGGTCGCACAGAGTCAGACGTGACTGAAGCGACTTAGCAGCAGCAGAAGAGAAATAAGAATATGCAGATCTTGTCCTTAATAAGCTTTTAAATCTTTTTAATGAACACAGTAGTCTTTGAACTCTTGGAGAATCATATTGCCCTTAGAATATTTATTGGTAATCTTGGATTTCCCATCTGCCTCAGCCACTTCACTTTAATCCTTTATTCCTCTATTCTCTTCCTTAACTGAAAACTTCAAACTAGCTGCAGAAATGGAGTCCTTTAAACACTGCTTTCCCCTTAAGCACTTATCTTTGAAATTTGGAATGGACTAAACCAGGAAGTATCTGCTCTACAAATACGCGTACACGTAGCATTCCAAATGTACTTTTGAGATTTTCAAACAAATTGTGGAGAGCTGAATCTGGCCAGATTGAGAACACGGAACCATAAGGCTCTTGGATGAAAAAAATCCTGGCCACCTCAGAAATGGCACATAAGAAAATGATGACTTTTCTTCTCTCCTGCATTTTTTAGAACAAATGCTGCAGTGTAATGCCCCTATTATCAAGGAAGTCTCTCTCATGCATCATGTCAGCACAACAACGTTGTTAATGGTCCAAGGCTACGTCATGAGATCTCTGGAAGAAAAGTGGTGAGTGTTGCTGGGTGAAGGCAGTGGCTCTCTGAAGCTGCTCGTTGACTTCTGAAAGCCACGTTAGTCTCAGTCTACTCTCATGGTTCACTGTCAGAGCGTCCCTACAAAATAAAAGCTGAACTTGCCCTGAACCCTCTTACCTGCCTACCTGCACACACATACACACACACACACATTTCTGTTCACCTCCTTGAGCAAGGAACACTACAGTATTGGTCAGGAAGAACAGACTGACGTGAACAAAGGATTGGAATAGTTAGAGAAGTGTTTATGAATATCTCGCCATTCACCAAATTCCCCTTCCTCCAAAAGCTGAGAGAGGTTTGCTTGGACTGTTATCTTTTATCTACCATGTTTTTGCATTCTTTAATATTCCTGGTCTCCTGCTGGCAGGTTTAAAGATTACCAAGAACTGTTTCCACCTCATCCCTTGGAGAAGGAAGCTGAAATACCAATAGCTTCACCCAAGAAGCCCTCAAAGACAGCAGTTTACCTGCAGGAGTCCCAGGTCAGTGGGGAAGATAGCAAAGACAAGACTGGGGACCAGGAAACCACTGCCTAGGCATTGCCGACCACACAGAAGAGTTTCACTGTTAGCTTATTTATTCACCAAAACAGCTACTCTTTGGGATAGGTTTTCAAATCCCCATTTACAACTGAAGAATTTGAGGCTCAGAGCAATTGTTACAGAGGGAATTTCAAGAAACCCGTCTTCACTATTTGTGATTAGAACCAGTTGAATGACAGGCACAGAGGCTGGTCATATGAAGATCAAAATCAGTTTGTTTGTTTGTTTTTAGCTATTAAAAGCTGATTTGGGGGATGTGGATTAGCTGTGAAGTCAAGTGGGTTTAATAATCCTCTCTATACCCTTCTTTACTTACATGTCCAGTCACTAACAAAGAGGAACAGTTAGACACCCACTTAGCTGGGTGAGCTCCCTACTGTATGACAAAAGGCAGGCCTGAACACAGGTGTCTGTAGACCAGCAGCTTCCAGAGAGAACTCTGGAGGCTAGGGAACAAAGCCTACCCTTTCCTGCTTCCAAGCTCATCAATTATCGAGCTCATGCTTTCTCCCATGGGAGGACAGAAGAAGGAAAGAAAGAGGAGACAGGAATATGATTCAGGAAAGTCTCTTCATAGGGTTTGAGAAAAAAAGTACATGCTCCTCTTAATAATCACTTGATCAGCATGTTGTAGAACTGGTCATCAGAACGATTTGCACCCAACTCTATTTGACACTAAAGATCATGCCAGAGAATCTCTGGAAAGAATGCCTATGCCACTCACAGATACAGGGAAGAAATTATGGTTACCAGTGAGGAGAGAGAGGTAGGGAGGGACAAGATAAGGGTCAGGAAAGAAGAGTTATTATGGGACTATATGAAATCATATGTGTGAAGTTTTTGAAAATTGTATAGTTTAAAGAAATTTTCATTCAACTTTTTTAAAAAAGATGTGACAAAGAAAATTTTAACCCAACAGAACTCCAAATCATATATGTATTATAATCACAACTATATCAAATTATATACCCACTGGGTGAAATAAAAACAATTATATTCGAATAGTGAAAAAATAATGCCTATGCCCACTGATGCAGAACCCCAGGTATGATAACATGCTGCTCCCTTCTCTCTCCTTTTTATTTCCTCCATATGTGGATCAACTCAACTCTATGTCAGGGTACCATGAATGATCATTTGGGAGAGTGAAAAGAATACTGCATCCAACACCAGGATGCTGAGTTTTAATTCAGGTCTTTCAGTTGCTGTTAGTTAAGAAGGTGTAAAAAGGATTCAGCATGTACTTAGTTCCTGCTTTGTGCTGAGCACTGCACATAGTGATATATATATATATTATGACTAACCTTCATCATCACCCAGAAGGCTATTGTTTCTATCTTTCACATGGAGACACTGAGACATACATTAAGGAAGATGACCCAAATTACCCAATTAAGGCGAAGATAGGCTCCAGACTCAAAACTTCTGACACTAAATCCAGTAGTTTATATGCTTTGCCACTGACTCTCTATGGGCTTCCTAGGTGGCTCAGCATTAAAGAATCCGCCTGCAGAAGACTGCGGGTTTGATCCCTGGAGGGAACTCCAGGAAGGTACCCTGGAGAAGGAAATGGCAACCCACTCCAGTATTCTTGCCTGGGAAATCCTACGGACAGAGTAACTTGGCAGGCTCCAGTCCATGGGGTCATAAAAGAGTCGGACACAAATTAGCGACTAAAATTCATTCATTCACTGGCTCTCTAAAGCCAAGCTTACACTGAGGTTTCCTCTCTATGAAATGAGACAACTGAACTAGTTAATCAAGATTCTTTCTGGCTCTGAATATCAGCTTCAGTTCAGTTCAGTTCAGTCACTCAGTCGTGTCCGACTCTTCGCGACCCCATGAATCGCAGCACGCCAGGCCTCCCTGTCCATCACTATCTCCCGGAGTTCACTCAGACTCACGTCCATCGAGTTCGTGATGCCATCCAGCCATCTCATCCTCGGTCGTCCCCTTCTCTCCTGCCCCCAATCCCTCCCAGCATCAGAGTCTTTTCCAGTGAGTCAACTCTTCGCATGAGGTGGCCAAAGTACTGGAGTTTCAGCTTTAGCATCATTGCTTCCAAAGAAATCCCAGGGTTGATCTCCTTCAGAATGGACTGGTTGGATCTCCTTGCAGTCCAAGGGACTCTCAAGAGTCTTCTCCAACACCACAGTTCAAAAGCATCAATTCTTCGGCGCTCAGCCTTCTTCACAGTTCTCTTCACTTTCTGCCATAAGGGTGGTGTCATCTGCATATCTGAGGTGATTGATATTTCTCCCGGCAATCTTGATTCCAGCTTGTGTTTCTTCCAGTCCAGCGTTTCTCATGATGTACTCTGCATCTAAGTTAAATAAGCAGGGTGACAATATACAGCCCTGACGTACTCCTTTTCCTATTTGGAACCAGTCTGTTGTTCCATGTCCCGTTCTAACTGTTGCTTCCTGACCTGCATATAGATTTCTCAAGAGGCAGGTTAGGTGGTCTGGGATTCCCATCTCTTTCAGAATTTTCCACAGTTTATTGTGATCCACACAGTCAAAGGCTTTGGCATAGTCAATAAAGCAGAAGTAGATATATCAAGGGGTAAATAAACTAGAGAATTGTCACTGGTAATCTATTAAGAAATAGGTGAAGAAATGTAACATGCATTTTTAAGTGTCCCTGTGTGTTGGTGGTGGGGGGGGGGGAGTGTATGAGTGTGTGCATGTGTAGTTATATTTTTCTTTTATAATGCTTAGAAATGATTTACTCATTTCCTTATTTCTTCAACATTTCAAAATCTGCTTGAGCTATTATTCCCCTTCCTGTGAGTCATGCTTATCTCTGTCCTCTGTCTCTCTGTTTTTAGCTCTCGCTTGCCCTCTCCCATTCATGGCATCTCAAATCTTCACTGTAGGAAGACTATGGTTGAAAGAACATTGTCAGTGGCCTCAACCATGCCTGGGTGATTTTGGCTTATTCTGGGGAAGGTTATATAAGTTCTTTGACCTGAGTTTCCTTACTTTTAAATTGAAGCTAAAACTTACTCTTTTTAAAGGAGATGTGAGGAATCAATGTAATAAATGTCAAGTTTCTGGCACATAGTAGACTCGGTGAACAGCGGGCTATGCTAATAAATATGTGACTCTCCTTTCTCTTTCCCCAGAAGAGAGGTTGGCTGAAGATGATCAGCTTTATTAGGAGCTTTTGTAATTACCGCAGATTTATGTCTCATCCCCATAAGCGCCAGGAACTTGAAGACTATCTTCACCTGGAAGTACACAACAAGGAAAGTAAGTGACTTCTCTTTATTCCTCTTCCCTGTTGATATTTTAGCTACAAGGGTTAACCCAGGTAAGAAGCTACAGAGCTTACTGCTTTACGTCATACTATTCAGAACCACACCTGGGTTAGCTCACTTACCTGCAGTACAGCCAGTCTTCTAACACTGAGTTGTGGTGAAGAAAGGTATAGCATTTTTTGCAAGGCATCCAACACAGAGCCAAACAAGGAGCATGGGCAGCTCATGCTCAAAAGACTCGAACTCCTGTTGCCTTTTAGGGAAGGATTTTTAAAGGAAAGATGAGGGAGAGGGTTGCAGGGTACCTGATCAGCTCATTGAAATTCCTCTGATTGGTTGGTAGTGAGATAATTGGGGGTCAACCTCATCAACCTTCTCGTTCAAATTGGTCTGGGATCTACATGCTGGTGGTCAGCGTGCAATTAACTTCTTTCACCTGATTGGGGTTTTAGTGTCCATAAAACAACTCAAGGATATGGCTCATATAGATTATTATCTATAGCCTTTGAAGAGGAACCAAAGGTCCTTGGTTGGATAAACTACTGATAACTACTATTATTTTGTCTTTCTTGACACTTTTCCTTAGTTGCTGCTGCATTTTCTCACTTCTTTGATTCAATTTGTTCTTTGGAACTCAGAGAAGGCCCAGGAGGCTAAATCTTCTCTACAAACAAAAGGCAGGGGACATGGCGGGGTGGAGGTGGAGGTGTCCCTGGGAAAGCCTTGCAGGGTCCTGTTTGCTTTCAATGCTTGCGTTAGCCTGGGGTCTAGCAAGAACTCCAGGTCCTGGGTATGAAGGCAAGCCTAGTTCCACATAGTGAGGAAGTGAGCCCAGTGCATTCTATTTCAGAAGCCAGAAAAGACAGGTAATGATCAGTCTCGAGAACTTTGAATTCTCACATGTTACAAAACTACTTCCTCATGTTATTTGTATAGATTTATTCAACTACCTCATTCGTTAGTTCATTTGTTCATTCAGTCCACTTTTTGAGAATCCACAGTGTGGCCAGCACTTTTCCAGGTGCCGGAGATACAGTAATAAATTTGCAGCATAAGATCTGCCCTTATGGCATCCCATTTTTAGGGCAAGACAGAAAATGAGAGTCACAGATATTGGAGCCAGGTTGCCTAGATTTGAATCTGCCACTTTCTAACTGGAGGATCCTGTGTAAGTGACTTTGTGCTCATCTGTAGCATGGAAATAATAATTGTGTTGTTGTGAGAATTAAATGAGTTACTACATGTAAAGCCTCTTAGAACTATTCTTGGCAATAGTAAGTGCTGTAAAAGGGTAGGGGCTTCCCAGGTGGTGTTAGTGGTGAAGAACCCACCTGCCAATGCAGGAGATGTAAGAGACATGGGTTTGATCCTTGGATGGGGAAGATCCCCTGGAGGAGGGCCTGGCAACCTACTCCTAACATACAGCATGCACACATGAAAGGTTTAGTCAGTATTCTTGCTTTTTTTATAGAATTGTGATGAATGATCCCATTGATAAATGTTAATTCCTCTCTCTCTCTCTCTCTCTCTTCTCTCTCTCTCTCTTCTCTCTCTCTCTCCCTCCCTCTCTCCCTCTCTCCCTCTCCCCCTCTCTCAGATTTCTCCACAGCCCCAAACTTATCAGGACGCCCAATGCCAAATCCCAGTGTCCGGAGCACAGATTATGAAAATGGAGACATAGTCCTTATGAAGCGCCGGGTATTTGGTCACAGGATTATCATCATCAACTATGCCATCAATGATTTCTATTTCTTTTCTGAAATGGAAAAGTAAGTTTCCTATTTCTCTTTCCCCTCTTGGCTTTCCACACTTAGCTCCTCCCAGCAAAGACTGCAGTGGTCTGGAAGTGACGCAAGGACTTCAGCTCTGCCAGGCAGCCGTCGCCACCTGAAAATCTCACCGTGTAAGGTCCCTGAATCCATGCCCACCATTCTTTCTTCTCAGTCTTAAAAGCTCCTCCATATTCTGCAGTTCCCAGTGTTGAAATGCACTTATTTATACTCAGAAAGTGGAGCACTTTTTTCCTATTATTTGTTAATATGATAGATGTCCACTTATGTTGCATAACTGGACCAATAGTTCTTTTGTTAAAGCAAGGAAGTATAACAATAAAATGAGTGTGTGTGAATGTATGACATTAAGCAGATAAATTTTTAAGTTAAAACATATTCATGTAAATTTACCTGTAAAACTTGAAGTAAAGCCTAAACCATTCCACTAATTGGAGGTCTACATATTTTTCTTGTGTAAACCATACCCCAAATATGATCTACTATTTCTAATTTTTCTCTTCTGTAGTGGAGGGAGAAACAATAGTTACTGCAAAGCAATTTAATCCTTCTGGATTTTTATACTTGTTTTTTCAACATTTAAAATTGCCTTCCACAACTATCTAATTCAGTAATAATTTTTAATTTTTTTACTTTTAAAAATTAGAGTCTAGCTGATCTCATTAGCCATTTTTTAATACAGTTTTTTAAATTTATGTTATCATGTGGGATCTTAGTTCCCCCACCAGGGATTGAACCCTCATCCACTGCATTGGAAGTGGGTAGTCTTACCCACTGGGCCTCAGGGAAGTCCCAGTAGCAATTTTTTAAATGAAAACTTGCCTTTATTGGAACATCCCAAAGCATTCAGATTTGTTTTCACAAAAACAACAAATTCCTTTTCTTTTCATGTTCATAGTTTGTCACTTTTCATAAATTACAAATTAAAGTAACAACAGGCAAAAATATTTGGGAAGAGATATGTATAGCTCTCTGTAACTGTTTGCCTCAGTTAGTTATAGAAAAGTGAGAGAGTTCATGAAAAGGTCCCAGCAGTGTGTATGGTGGGTGTGCTATCGGTATCAGGCAATGTGTTCTTTAGACGTGCAGGGCACCTACCTGGTAACTCAGCACACCAGTTAGGGGTGTTTGGTTAAGAGATCTCCCACTGGTACCCCAAGGAAGGGTTTGGCTCAGTTCCACATATATTTATTGATGGTTTATTATTTCTTAAGCCCTGAATTTAGCATTTCAAATATAAAAGAAACCTGCTAAGGCATGTTCTCTGTTCTCCAAGACCCCACCGACTAACGGGATGGCAGACAAAAAACACAAATAGAAGTTAAGAAGTAGGATGATAGTTGTCACATCAAGCCCAGGAAGTACATTTAGACAACTGAGTGCTTAGGAGTGGTTTCTTGGGAGACAGGTCACCTAAGCTGAACTTTCAAGGATGAGTAGTGGTTAGTGAGGTGTTTTTTTGTTTTTTTTTAAGTGTTCAAGGGGGAGGCGAGTGAGAGGCAGAAAAATAATACCAGCGTGAACAGCCCTCCCTGGTGCTCCAAGTCCTGCCACCATCCTCTCTGCTTTCTCACTTGCCATCTACAAACTTGTCCACACAGCAACCAGAGCAGCCTTTTCTCAGTGTAGACTGATTATATCACTCTCTTGTTTAAAGCGTGCCAGCAGCTTCCCATTCCCGCTGGGAGGAAGTCCAGATATCCTCTCACTGCCTACAGAGCCTTAATGAACAGAGCCTGTCTCTATCTGGGAGCTTACCTTACGCTACCCGCCACTCGCCCCACGCTCTAGCAGGGAGGGTCTCCTCTGCTCTGTCCTACCAGTGCCCTCCCAAGATGGTGCCTGCCTCAGAGCCTTTGCACTCCTGCCCTCTTGGCGGGAAGAAGCCCCTGCCCTCGGATCTACAGATGACTGTCTTTTTCTTTTTCACTGTACAAGTCTCAGTGCCCACCCCCTTTCCTATCACTCATCCCCTTTTGTTGTCTCCTTAGCATTCTATTGCCTATTGAATTATCCATCTGTTTACTTAAATGTGTCTTCTTCCTCTCACTGATTATGAGCTCCTGGAAAGCAGGATATTGTTTATTGTGTTCACTGCTCCTGGAACTGCACCAGCACAGAGTAAAACCTTAATAACTACCCACTGATCAAGTCATATGAATGGACATGCAGAATAGGCTGATAATGGGAGGCCCATGGTACTCTATTCTTGAGGTGAGGTGAAGTCACTCAGTCGTGTCCGACTCTTTGTGACCCCGTGGACTGTAACCTACTAGGCTTCTCCGCCCATGGGATTCTCCAGGCAAGAATACAGGAGTGGATTGCCATTTCCTTCTCCAGGGGATCTTCCCGACCCAGGGATCGAACCCGGGTCTCCCGCATCAGAGGCAGACGCTTTAACCTCTGAGCCACCAGGGAAGCCTATTCTTAGGAAGATTTTAAACGGTTAAGATTTAAAATGGCCTGAGAGAAGTATGCTGCGTACTTAAAGTATAACTGACAGATATTTTGGTTAGTAAAAGAATATGCTGCTAGAAGACAAAAAGCAGTTGCTGCCAGCGGCTGGAGGAAAGGCGAAATGGGAGTTAGTGTTTATTGTGTATGGAGTTTTTGTTTGGGAAGATGAAAACAGTTCTGGAGTCAGTTGATGGTGATGACTTCACAGATTATATGGATGTACTTAATGTCACTGACCTCTACACTTAAAAATGATTAAACTGGAAATCTTATGTCCTGCATATTTTACTATAATAAAAAAAATTTAAGGAAAGGAATATGTTGCTTCAGAGAGTGGTGGTAATTGTGAGAGGGTCAGCACAGGAGGGGAAAAAAAGAGCAAGATAACACTTAGCTCTTGAAATAGTTGCAGGCAAAACTGATGAAAGGTCCAGGATGGGTAAAGAAGGGAAGATGGGATAAATAAGGGAGCTTACAGTGAAGAAATATACTTGAAGAAGCACTGGGCATAACCTGTGACATGTGGTAGGTGGTCAACATTTGCCAATGGATGAATCATGATTGAATGAACAACTTGGCTCAGGACTAGCTCTTATGTTTTTTGGACAGAAATAGATCTGGGCCAGAAACACTGTTTAATCTTGCATTTTCTCCTTGCTGATTTCCTCTTTACTACTTTTTAGATTTAATGATTTGGTGAGTTCAGCTCGTGTGCTACAAGTCAACCGGGCATACAGTGAAAATGATGTGATCCTAATGAAGTCCAAAATTAGTATCATCCTAAAGCTGTACCTACATGCAGATGTCCCTCCAAGGCTGAGAGTAAGGAGGACCCCCACTCCTCTCTGGCCTTTTGCCAAGAAGCATTTGACCCTACAAGAATCCTGAAAGTTTTCGTTAGGCACCTCCTAAGTCTGGGTCAACCCGATGACCTTTACATAGCAGTCCCATTAGAAACTTCTGCCTTCAGGGAGGGGATGGTCTTAAAAGTCCTGAGGTTTCAAAACCTTCAAAAGAGGTTTCCTGCCTTCCCTGGAACCTCTGCCAGTGACACGCTCCCACTCTGTGGGTAGGTGAACATCTCTGATACCCAGAAGGACGCGATCCTTACTGCCATTTCAGACGGCCACCTGGATCGGAGCATCTTCCATGGGGCTATCATGTCTGTCTTCCCCATCATTATGTACTTCTGGAAAAGGTAACTGTCTCCCTTCATCTGAGGACCACCAGAAAAACACATTTGACTTTTGAGAGACCTTTCTGTCTTCGTCTAGCCCTCTGCTTCAGTTTCTACTTTCATGGGAACTACAGTGGTATATCCTTATCCTGCTCACCCACTCTATCCCTCACACTGAACACTGAACCAGAGGGTGGAAGCCCATGCAAGGGGTGGGTAACTGGATCCCCCTCTCTTCTGGGCTTGCTTGGAAGAGGTGTTAGGTTTTCTTAGGTTTAGGTTCCTCACCTAGAGATGAGGGTACGTGTGTGCGCAGTTGCTTTAGTCGTGACTGACTCTTTGCCACCCCATGGACTGCAGCCCACCAGGCTCCTCTGTCCATGGGATTCCTCCTGCAGGGGATCTTCCCGACCCAGGAATCAAACCTGCGTGTCTTACATCTCCTGCATTGGCAAGTAGGTTCTTTACCATTATCCCCACCTGGGAAAGCCCCAAGGATGAGAGTGGACTGCAACTACTTGGGGAGAAATTCTGTCAAGACTAACACAATTGTATTTGTGCTTAAGGAGTCTCAGGGAGGCAGTAACCAGAAAACCTTTGCTCTGTTAGGCTGAAATCCCATAATTATCACTAGGGGCACGACTATTAGATATTTCCATTTTCAAAGGAGATGGACAATCAGATTTGCATGCCATATCTCTCAAGATTAAAGTAGCAAATGTGGCCATTAACTCAAAGTGAAAACATGGCGAGGAATCTGTGAAGGTCAAAATACAAACATTAAACTAACCAAATGGCCGCATGACAGATACAACATGAGGCCCACTGGTTTCAGAACCTACTTGTCATGGTTTGGGCTGAGAGACTAGTCCAGGTCCTCACAGTCTTCCCAGCCAGTTATTAACTCCTGTGGTCTACTCCAGCTCCAGCTCATGCCATCGACATAGTGACTGGCAGTACCCTAGGGGATAGTGACCATAGGACAGCTGGCTGAAATGTTCCCAGACCGGGTTGATTTGGACGTTTAGACTAGTATGTGATTCTGACTCTTAAGGGTTCCCCTCTCCTACAAAACAAAAATGTTGTTCATTAAAATAGAGTATAAAAGTTGGTTACACTTCCCTTGTAGCAAGCCAGGCTTCAGCAATACGTGAACCGTGAACTCCCTGATGTTCAAGCTGGCTTTAGAAAAGGCAGAGGAACCAGAGATCAAATTGCCAACATCCGCTGGATCATGGAAAAAGCAAGAGAGTTCCAGAAAAACATCTACTTCTGCTTTATTGACTATGCCAAAGCCTTTGACTGTGTGGATCACAATAAACTGTGGAAAATTCTGAAAGAGATGGGAATACCAGACCACCTAACCTGCCTCTTGAGAAATCTGTATGCAGGTCAGGAAGCAACAGTTAGGACTGGACATGGAACAACAGACTGGTTCCAAATAGGAAAAGGAGTCCGTCAAGGCTGTATATTGTCACCCTGCTTATTGTTGGAGAAGACTCTTGAGAGTCCCTTGGACTGCAAGGAGATCCAACCAGTCCATTCTGAAGGAGATCAACCCTGGGATTTCTTTGGAAGGAATGATGCTAAAGCTGAAACTCCAGTACTTTGGCCACCTCATGCAAAGAGTTGACTCATTGGAAAAGACTCTGATGCTGGGAGAGATTGGGGGCAGGAGGAGAAGGGGACGACCGAGGATGAGATGGCTGGATGGCATCACTGACTCGATGGATGTGAGTCTGAGTGAACTCCGAGAGATGGTGGTGAACAGGGAGGCCTGGCGTGCTGCGATTCATGGGGTCGCAAAGAGTCAGACACGACTGAGCGACTGAACTGAACTGAACTGTAGCTCAGTCAGTAAAGAATCTGCCTGCAATGCAGGAGACCTGGGTTCAATCCCTGGGTCAGGAAGATTCCCCTGGAGAAGGGAATGTCTCCACTTCAATATTCTTGCCTGGAGAATCCCATGGACAGAGGAGCCTGGCAGGCTATAGTCCATGGGGTCATAATAGTCAGACATGACTCAGTGACTAAGCCACAGGTTGTTTACCCATCATCAGCCTTTACTTTAAAATCACCAAAATAATAAATTATTTAATGTAGAATTTAAAAAAATACAAAAATCTAAGATCAAGATAATCAGTTTAGCCTTTTATTTTTTATTTTTCATTATTATTTTGTGTGTGTCCACACCACATGACATGCAGAATCTTAGTTCCCCAACCAGGGATAGAACCTGTACCCCTTGCAGTGAAAGCACAGAGTCTTAACCATTAGACCAACAGGGAAACTCCCAGGTTAGCCTTTTGAACACCAATTTTTATCTAGCGCTTAAATCTAGACTTGATTCTAGTTCTCCAAACTAGGACTCAATGGAAACTCATCCTGAAACTTTCCAGACATTTAGAAGCCCCTGAGAAATACATGCTGTTCCTGGCTGGAGTCAGTGCTCAGCTCTTCCTCAGACCTACTGAGGAAGTATAGAGGTGCTTCAGGCAGGCTTTGAATCCCTAATCCTCATGGAGCCAGTTCTTTACTTCCTTGCACTTACAAAGAGTTTCATGTTGTGCAAACTGTGTTCATGCACATTACCCTAGACAGCCTCTCATCAACACTGTGAGGTGGGTGGGGCAAAATCTTACTGTCACTGTTTTATAGATGAGGAAACTGAGGTTCAGAGTAATTAAGGGACTCGCCCAGGATCACTTGGTAAGTAGTAAAACCAGGACTAGAAGCCAGCTCTCTTGGTCTCTTAAGCACCATAAAGAATGCATTTGTGGCATAGTGGGTGGTTCATGATGAAAGGGACACCCAGTTCAGTAAGTGGAATGGGAAAAACCAATTGTGAATGAATAGAGTACCCTTCAGGGAGGAGGAGGAAGGGTGGAGGTCAAGACACCAAGACTGACCTCCAAGAGGTCGCCATCCAAGGGCAGGCTGATGGAGAGCAAAGGGTTAGAGGCCATGGAGGAAGGGGTGGGGAGTGTTCCAGGATTTCTAGGGAGTGAGAGTTCCCAGGTTGCAGTGAGTCTGCATGAGGAACCAAGGTCTACTCCAGGGAAAGGGCTCTGGGGAATGAGCTGAGGGGATCACAGCCTCCAGTTAAGGGACAGGTTGGAAACTAAGAATCAGGCCCCTGGAGGAGGCCAGTCAGACACTCTGACTGTTCCAGGTAGGGTCATAGATAGTGATTTCACCTCCCCACCCCCCACCCCAGTCTAAGGCTGAAGTCAGCATCCCAGCAGTTAGCCCCACCAAGGCCTCAGTGCTGCATATTCTTTACAGACTCCATTCACTGGTGATTCCAGAAGGAAGTCCTAACATCCCCCCCCAGGCCAGGCGTTCACTGGAGCCGGGCCTGGACAAAGAGGCGGCCTCAGAGCCTCTGAGAGGCAACTCTGAGGCCCAGGGCTCTCCTCCTCTCTGTAGGACACCACCCCTTTCTGTGAGGACTGGTCCCCACCCGCTTCCTTCGTGCTCAGTGGTCCAGCCCCTTCAGTGGGTGGTTTTCTCTCTGTGACCCAAAGCCATTTTTCTTACAGGTTTTGTGTCTGGAAGGCAATCCAGTCTTACTTCCAGTACGTTGGAAAGAAGTTCAAGGACGTAATAATTTCTCCCAAACCTGTGTACAAGTACCCTCCCTGGAGTGGAGGTAAGCTTCACTGTGACCCACAGCCTCATTCTCTAGCAGACGAGACTCACGAAGGGAGAGCAAAGCCCAGAATGACCAGCTGTAATACTTCACAGAGGGCGTTTGCTGGGGGGTGGCCATCTTATTAACTTGGCCCTCAGAGAAGCATTAACACCTTATTTTATCAGTGGCTCTCAGTGCTAGCAAAAGGGTACCCCACCCACACACTGCTCCCTGGCAATACCTCCCAGGGTGTCTCTGGGGACATAGGTCTCAGACTCTGTGGTCAGTAATGGAGGTGGCAAGCTACTTCAGTACCATGGATGAAGGTTCCTTCTCCAACTACCTCCATCCAACCCTACCATTTGAAAAAGCAAAAGTCTTACACTCAGTTGTGTCCAATGCTTTGTGACCCCGTGGACTGTAGCTCACCTAGCTCCTCTTTCCATGGGATTCTCTAGGCAAGAATATTCCAATGGATTGCCATGTGCTCCTAGGGGGTCTTCCTGACCCAGGGATCAAACCTGGGTCTCCCACATTGCTGGCAGATCTTTTACTGTCTGAGCCACCAGGGAAGCACATCCATTTTATAGTGTTCAGTCAGTTCAGTCGCTCAGTCGTGTTCAACTCTTTGCAGCCCCATGAATTGCAGCATGCCAGGCCTCCCTGTCCATCACCATCTCCCAGAGTTCACTCAGACCAACATCCATTGACTCGGTGATGCCATCCAGCCATCTCATCCTCTGTCATCCCCTTTTGCTCCTGCCCCGAATCCCTCCCAGCATCAGAGTCTTTTCCAATGAGTCAACTCTTCACATGAGGTGGCCAAAGTACTGGAGTTTCAGCTTTAGCATCATTACTTCCAAAGAACACCCAGGGCTCATATCCTATAGAATGGACAGGTTGGATCTCCTTGCAGTCCAAGGGACTCTCAAGAGTCTTCTCCAACACCACAGTTCAAAAGCATCAATTCTTCAGTGCTCAGCTTCTTCACAGTCCAACTCTCGCATCCATACATGACCACTGGAAAAACCATAGCCTTGACTAGGCGGACCATTGTTGGCAAAGTAATCTCTCTGCTTTTCAATATGCTATCTGCTGCTGCTGCTGCTAAGTTGCTTCAGTTGTGTCCGACTCTGTGCGACCCCATAGATGGCAGCCCATCAGGCTCCCCCGTTCCTGGGATTCTCCAGGCAAGAACACTGGAGGGGGTTGCCATTTCCTTCTCCAATGCGTGAAAGTGAAAGTGAAGTCTCTCAGCAGTGTCCGACTCTTCACGATTCCATGGACTGCAGCCCACCGGGCTCCTCCATCCATGGATTTTTCCAGGCAAGAGTACTGGAGTGGGGTGCCATTGCTATCTAGGTTGGTCATAACTTTTCTTCCAAGGAAGAAGCATTTTTTAATTTCATGGCTGCAGTCACCATCTGCAGTGATTTTGGAGCCCCCCAAAATAAAGTCTGACACAGTTTCCACTGTTTCCCCATTTATTTCCCATGAAGTGATGGGACCATGTGCCATGATCTTCGTTTTCTGAATGTTGAGCTTTAAGCCAACTTTTTCACTTTCCCCTTTCACTCTCATCAAGAGGAGAGTGAAAGTTCCTCTTCACTTTCTGCCATAAGGGTGGTGTTACCTGAATATCTGAGGTTATTGATATTTCTCCCAGCAATCTTGATTCCAGTTGTGCTTCTTCCAGCCCAGCGTTTCTCATGATGTACTCTGCATATAAGTTAAATAAGCAGGGTGACAATATACAGCCTCGACATACTCCTTTTCCTATTTGGAACCAGTATGTTGTTCCATGTCCAGTTCTAACTGTTGCTTCCTGACCTGCATATAGGTTTCTCAAGAGGCAGGTCAGGTGGTCTGATATTCCCATCTCTTTCAGAATTTTCCACAGCTTATTGTGATCCACACAGTCAAAGGCTTTCGCATAGTCAATAAAGCAGAAATAGATGCTTTTCTGGAACTCTCTTGCTTTTTCAATGATCCAGCGGATGTTGGCAATTTGACCCCTGGTTCCTCTGCCTTTTCTAAAACCAGCTTTAACATCTGGAAGTTCATGGTTCACGTATTGCTGAAGCCTGGCTTGGAGAATTTTGAGCATTACTTTACTAGCGTGTGAGATGAGTGCAATTGTGCGGTAGTCTGAGCATTCTTTGGCATTGCCTTTCTTTGGGATTAGAATGAAAACTGACCTTTTCCAGTCCTGTGGCCACTGCTGAGTTTTCCAAATTTGCTGACATATTGAGTGCAGCACTTTCACAGCATCATCTTTCAGGATTTGAAAGAGCTCAACTGGAATTCCATCACCTCCGCTAGCTTTGTTTGTAGTGATGCTTTCTAAGGCCCGCTTGACTTCACATTTCAGGTTGTCTGGCTCTAGGTGAGTGATCACACCATGGTGATTATCTTGGTCATGAAGATCTTTTTTGGACAGTTCCATGTATTCTTGCCACCTCTTCTTAATATCTTCTGCTTCTGTTAGGTACTTACCATTTCTGTCCTTTATCNTATAGAGCTTCTCCATCTTTGGCTGCATAGAATATAATCAATCTGATTTCGGTGTTGACCATCTGGTGATGTCCACGTGTAGAGTCTTCTCTTGTGTTGTTGGAAGAGGGTGTTTGCTATGACCAGTGCATTCTCTTGGCAAAATTCTATTAGCCTTTGCCCTGCTTCATTCCGTATTCCAAGGCCAAATTTGCCTGTTACTCCAGGTGTTTCTTGACTTCCTACTTTTGCATTCCAGTCCCCTATAATGAAAATCTTTTTTGGGTGTTAGTTCTAGAAGGTCTTGTAGGTCTTCATAGAACTGTTTAACTTCAGCTTCTTCAGCATTACCGGTTGGGGCATAGACTTGGATTACTGTGATATTGAATGGTTTGCCTTGGAAATGAACAGAGATCATTCTGTCGTTTTTGAGATTGCATCCTAGTACTGCATTTCAGACTCTTTTGTTGACCATGATGGCTACTCCATTTCTTCTGAGGGATTCCTGCCTAAAGTAGTAGATATAATGGTCATCTGAGTTAAATTCACCCATTCCAGTCCATTTTAGTTCACTGCTTTCTAGAATGTTGACGTTCACTCTTGCCATCTCCTGTTTGACCACTTCCAATTTGCCTTGATTCATGGACCTGACATTCCAGGTTCCTATGCAGTATTGCTCTTTATAGCATCGGACCTTGCTTCTATCACCAGTCACACCACAAGTGGGTATTGTTTTTGCTTTGGCTCCATCCCTTCATTCTTTCTGGTGTTATTTCTCTACTGATCTCCAGTAGCATATTGGGCACCCACAGACCTGGGGAGTTCCTTTTTCAATATCCTGTCATTTTGCCTTTTCATACTGTTCATGGGGTTCTCAAGGCAAGAATATTGAAGTGGTTTGCCATTCCCTTCTCCAGTGGACCACTTTCTGTCAGACCTCTCCACCATGACCCGCCCGTCTTGGGTGTCCCCACAGGGCATGGCTTAGTTTCATTGAGTTAGAGAAGGCTGTGGTCCTAGTATGATTAGATTGGCTAGTTTTCTGTGATTATGGTTTCAGTGTGTCTGGCCTCTGATGCCCTCTTGCAACACCTACCGTCTTACTTGGGTTTCTCTTACCTTGGACGTGGGGTATCTCTTCATGGCTGCTCCAGCAAAGCATAGCCATTGCTCCTTACCTTGGATGAGGGGTATCTCCTCACCACCGCCCCTCCTGACCTTGAACATTGAGTAGATCCTGCGCCCGCGCAGCCACCGCTCCTTGGACGTGGTGTTGTTCCACTTGGCCGCTGCCCCTGACCTCAGGCATGGGGTATAGTGTTAAGTAAGAAAATTAGGAAGTAGAGGGAGAGTATGATTTTAGCATGGTAAATATATATAAATATGTATTTATG
Organism: Cephalophus harveyi; assembly: GCA_006410635.1. NCBI lineage: Eukaryota > Metazoa > Chordata > Mammalia > Artiodactyla > Bovidae > Cephalophus > Cephalophus harveyi. The sequence goes on along the minus strand of SJYT01050828.1, from coordinate 251,055 downwards.
TAATTTTTATGAAACACAGGAAAGAACTTAGAAATACAGTATCAATAGAATTATCTCTCGCTAGTGTGATTATGAGAGGCTTATACAGTTATTATTAACATATATTAATCAATAAATATATACATATGTATGTTTTCTTAATGCAGAGCAGTTAAACTCAGCCCCTTCCCAGATACCTTCTGTGAGATCAGTACTTGAGCTAAAAAGGGAATTTTAAAGAGAGGGAGGAGGGTTCACAGGGAAGTGCCTGGCAAGGGGTAAGGCTGGTTGTCTCTGCAGTAGAAATTTCGGGGAACAAAGATAACAGATCTGTGAACTGTACTAGCATCAGGACAAGACACAGAGACAGGACGAGAAACTTAAAAATGGCCGCGAACTGTCCTGAGACAACAGGAGCTGAGTGTTCTGTCATTTCAGCTCAAAGCTGCCCCAATCTCGTGTCCACTTCCCCAGATACCCACCCCTGCCCCGACCCCATCCCCCACAAACAAGCACCCCACCTGCTTCCTGGAATGCAAACAAGAGTCCTTGAGACCTCAGTCCATCTCTGGCTGACCCCCCAAATGGTAAGGAAAGCAAGGCTGGCTGGTGTAGAGTGTCCTGCCCCTCCGAGAGTGTCCTCACCTCAGTCCAAAACACATCACCTACCTCTCCCACTACATTCATTCATCCCAAGGGTCAATGAATATTGCTCGTCATCCTTGTCTCAGCAGACGGAAGTGTCACATCAGCAGACAGAAATCAGCAATCTATTTAGAATGTGGGGCAGAATATCCCTGGGGGTGTAAGGGCTTATTGGGGATGCCAGTGGGGATAGGGAGGAGAGGAGCAGGAAAAGGAAAAGGAGAGGGAGGTTGGGCAGGCAGGAAGGGCAAATGCTGCTCACTCAGAAGAGCCAGAAAGTGTCCCTTAGGAGTGGCCCCAGATCTTCCAGCCTTTGGCTCCCTTCCTCCTGCTGAGCTCCCAGGAAGCAAATGCCCAAATCTTTTCTGATGTCTGAAGAGGGCAGCAGGGCGCCTTGAGCGAAGGGTCAGGCCACTTGGGTTCTCAGCCTGGAGCGTCCTGGGCCTGCTTCCCTGTCTCAGCCTCACGCCCCTGATCTCCGTTGCAGAGGTGGTGGAGGTGGAGATAGTGTTCTATCACTCACATCCTATAATCTGAAGAATGGTAAACAAGGGCTTACTTGCTGACTTACACAAACTTACTCTGTTGGGCATCACTGTACTGTGCCCCTTCTTCCTTCCCCAGGAGACCAAGCCATCCTAAGATTCACCTTGTGCAGAGGTATTGAGTGGTTGCAGCCTCAACCTCGGGATGCGCCAGGAAGTCTAATCCAAAACTGTGAGTTGGAGGTGGAAGTCCACTGATATCAAAAGTCCACTGCTCATTTAGAGGGTGACGGGAAGGCCAAGTCTCCTTACTGACCAGGAAGAAACCAAGACCCCCAAAATGTGAAGTGACTGCCACTCACAAGGGATGGGGGGTGAGAACCAGGGCTCCATGCACAGCTCTCATTTGAATAATTATATCTTCCTGATAATGGCTCCTGGTATAGACCCTTGAAGGGGAATGCCTTAAGCTTCTCTGTCTCTCTCCTGGCTCTCGACCATTTCTAGGCGTGGTGTGTGATCTTTATTAAGAGACAATAGTAACATCCCAATGGGAATATTTTCCTCCCACTGAGAGTACCTGCTGACTGAAACAGGACCTCCACCCCACACCGTCTACTTTCCAGAGGCTCCTGCTACTGATCTTCTTATCCTTGTAATAAACTCTCTGGCTCTAGCTTCACATTTTGGGGTCCTTGTTATATCCTTTGTTCTTCCCCATCTTCAGCCTTGAGCCAGTTCCACCCCCAAGCACTAAACCTGCCTCTGTGGTCTACATGGTCTCTCCCAGCCAGCCTTTCCTTTCTATCCCAGTTGTCAGCATTTGTTTCCAGGTCGGGAGATACTGCTTCTCTGCTTCCTGAATGCATGAGGTGCCAGCTTGCCCTACCTGCTTGTTCATTTATGTCCCCTTGTTGCCTAATGAGGGAGGCAGCTACAGAACATTCCCATGATCTGTAAAATCCAAACAGTCCTCAAGTCTTGTGATTCTAGTGCTCCTCTGACAGATTAATCTCCTTATTTTACTGCCTTGGATCTGTGAGGGTGGCATCATGACCTCTGCATCCAAATGAAATGTCTCCTAAGACAAATATATATATATATTGCAACCCAGAAATGAGGCTCCTAAATGTCCCTGGAGCACCACTGCTTCCGCCTCCCTTTCCCGACTCCTTCCCTGGAGGCTGTCCTGGAATGACCTTCTGATGAGTGCCTGTGCCATTCGTGCTGATGTGTTTTTCTCTGTATTTGTCTTTAGCTTCATCTAGCATCTTTACTCAGTCAAGACATGCGATCTCTGCCATGCAGCTGTGTCCTGTCCCAGGGTAGGCATGAGCTGGAAGTCCTCTTCTTTGGTCCAAAAGAAGTTTCTTTGTCCAAGTATACAATGGGAGAAGGGGGAGAAACCTAGCTCCACATCCCGACACCCCTTGGCATACAGAACCAAGAAGCTGAGCTTCTCAAGAGGCTTATAGTCAGGCTAGTGAGGGAAGGGTTTCTCTGAGGGTTGTTGTCCACCTCCATCAAAACGGACACTTTTAAGAAATTGGAGCCCCTGACCCACCTCCCAGTAGAATGCTATTGTTGGGGGAAGTGTCCCAGATGATCTTTGGTTGCTGGCTGCCCTAATACTCTGGGGGCTTCCCAGGTGGTGCTAGTGGGTAAAGCACTCGCCTGCCATGCAGGAGATGTAAGAGACATGAGTTCGATCACTGGGTTGGGAAGATCCCATGGAGGAGGGCATGGTAACCCACTCCAGTATTCTTGCCTGAAGAAATCCCATGGACAGAGGAGCCTGGCGGGCTACAGTCCATAGGGTCACAAAGAGTGGGACTTGACTGAAGCAACATAGCACACTAATACTCCAGTCCTCCAGAGTATAAGACAGGAAAGAAGAGCTATTCTTCTGCATGGCCAGATATTGCAATAAGGATAGAAAGGATTTGAGACTGTCAAAATCTGATTTAGCCTAATTCACTCCTGTACAAGCATTAGAGCAGGACTGATGGTAAGTTAGGGCTATAGGAGAATCCCTAGGGGCGTCATGGAAACAGTGCCAAAGAGCTACTGGAAGGTCAAGTTTATAGACAGTAGGCTCTATGAATGGCAGGCCTGGCTTCTCACCAGCCATCCCACCTTCTCAAACCTGCTGCAAGTCCAACAGGGGCTTGGAGCTGCCCAAGTATCATTTGCTGGTGCTGGTGCCTGGAAGACAAGCCAGAAACTTGGGGGCTCTTTGCACAGAAAGGCAATGAGTTGCTTCAGAGTTACAAGTTCTTGAAGAGGAAGATGAGGATAAGAATGCTGGGGGTAAAAGGGTTTCGATTTTGGCCATCGCCACACTCAAAGAGGAGGACAGCAACCAACCAGCAGAGAGTACAGCGCTGGTTTCCTCAGCGCCACGGTGATAACTGGCCACTCTTCTCTCTTCCTTCAGAACAAAATTACCCAGCACCAAAAAGGAGAAGAAGTAATCAAGTCAGACCCCCAACAGAGGCACATCATCTCTCAGAAGCCTCCTCCCACTGACAGAACCTTTTCTGGTCAGAAATGAAATGCCCTGACACCATCTGCCCCCAGAAAGATCAGTGGGGGAGCAGCCCAGACATGGCGGGACCAGACTGCGGTGGCTAAGATGGGAGTGGAGAGAAGCACCTCTGTCCCCCACCCCATTCCGTCCTGGAGTCAGGGACAGTCTTTCATGGTGGTTGTGCAACAGAACACCTACCCTCAGGGTCTGGACACCTGTTGCACTCTGCAGCCACATGGCCTTGAGCAAATCCTTGACACAAGGTGATTGAAGAAACCCAGGAGACCTATGTGCAGATGGCATTAAATACTCTAGGAAGCAAGGTACTGTTTATCAGATCGGATCTTTTGTTGCGAGGATCCTCCCGTTCGGACAATGACTCACACCCCTGTTGTCTCAGCAGATCCTCACAACCCTGTGAGTGACCATGTCTGAGATCATTTATTTTTAAATAGATGAAGAACTGGCACACAGAGAAGGGAAATGAATTTCTCAAGATCACTAAGTAGTAAGTGGCAGAGTCTGGACCAGAACACACCACTTCCGATTCTCTGGCCAGTTCTCATTGCATGGTGACCATCTACACAGCTTTTCACACCAAAGGAAGAGTTCTTCCCTGGAATTCTGTCCATTTGCCAAATTAATCTATAAAGAGACTCAGCAAAATGTCTAGCCTATAAGCCAAATTACTGTCATCAGAGTGGCCAGGCCCATTTTCTGTCCTTTGAAGACAACTGGGAGCAAAATGAGTCAGAATATCCTAAATAAGCCCTCCACATGGCTCATTGATTCCATGGGTTGCGGGACAAGGAAAAACTAGAAAGCTTATTGGAGAATCTGGTCTAATTTCCAAACAAAGTATCCTGCTATGCTGATGACCTTTATTCCCTAGAATTTTCTCAGGATGACAGGTGTTGAGATGTGAGGACAGCAGGGCTCATGCCCACCCAGGACTGTAGAATCATCTGGGCGGGGCTGTGACTATGACAGGTCCGGGAATACTGTAGGCAGATATGACTAGGGCGGGTCTGGATATAGACAAGGAGTGGCGAGCCTCTTGGGCACTGGGACAAAGTCCAGCAGAGCAAGCATTCAACATAAGGGGACCCAGAGGAAGGGAGTAAGGCCTCCTCCTCCCACAACAGGGCCAGGGCTCCAGAAAAGGGCTTCAGTTAACAGAAGCAGCAGAGGGCATGAGACAGGATTCCAGTTCCCAAAACTCAGGCAAGAAACTAAGGCAAGATGCCAGGAAAAGGATGGAGAAGAGCCCTGTTACTGGAACTGAGGTGCCAGGAATGAGCTTGGTCCAAAAGAACAGGATTCAGAACGTGGAACCGGAGAAGATGTCAGGCCAGCAACAAGGTGACGGATGAGGATCTAATAAAATATCGACTCAGGGCCGTTGCCTGCCTACCCTTGCCTTGGGCTGAGGCAAGGCTGGACCCATAGGCTGGCAGTAAGTGGGTCCCACTGAAGGAAAAGAAAGGTTGTTCAGTGGACTCATTCGAAACTGTGATCTTTGCTTGTTTTTCAATTCTCTCTCTCTCTGCACGCTCACTCATAGGTGTATTCATGCACAGGTATGCAAGCATAACATGAAACCATGTTATTTAAAAGGCCTCATGACACTTAGGAGGACCACTCTGAGTAGGAAAAAACTGTACTCTTTTACTGAGTCTCACTGATTGCTTCCTATGGTTTCTTATTCTCTCACTTCAGAGATCCCTAAAGTGAGAGAATAAGAAACTTCAGATCCTCAGAGATCTGGTGTTAGAGATAACACTAGAAGTAGGTAAATGTCCCAAAGTCAATCACCTGTAGGATTCAGGTGGGTCATGTAAGAGGGTAAGGTAACCCCCAAGAGATAACAAGGTGGTAGAGGCTGTGATGAGCTGGATCACACAGCTCAAAGGGGACACTGACAATCAGCTCGAGCTGCCATTCCAGTGCTGTCAGAGTTCTTTATTTGGGAAAAAATGAAAGAAAGAAAAGGAAGGAGTAAGTGAAAGAGAGAGAGAAGGAAGAGGGGGAGAAAAGGGGAAAGGAAGGAAAAAGAAAAATAAAAAAGAATGAGATGTCTAGAATTTTTATAACGTGCAGGTTAAACAAAACCTGGCTGTGGGCAAGCTTGGTCCACAGCCCAGTGAGCTGCAGTTTTTGCTTTGAGCTATTTCTTTCCCTGTGAACTTATGTTTGGGTCCTGGGTCATCAGAATGGAGAAAGAGATGTCCCCACAATAGACCTACAGGGGCCACGGACCTCTAAGGAAAGGGCTGAGGCAGAAGAGACAGGTAAGGAAGCTGGTCTGCTCTTGTCCCTTGTATGCTTTTTCTTTTTTGATTAATTAATTTGCGGTGCTGAGCCTTAGTTGCCTCAGGCAGGATCTTGAGTTGCGGCATGCAGGCTTTAGTTGTTGCTTGTGGGTCTAGTTCCCTGACCAGGCCTCGAGCCTGGATCCCCTGCATGGGGAGTGTGGAGTCAGCCACTGGACCATCAGGGAAATCCCTTGTATTTGTTTTCTGTTGCTACCATAATGAATGATTGGAAACTTGGTGGCTTAAAACAACATCAAATTATTACCTTACAGTTGTGAAGGTCACAAGTCTGACCTAGGACTCATGGGGCTAATATCAAGGTGTGCAGGACTGCATTCCTTTTTAGAAGCTCTATGGATGGATCTGTGTCCTTGCTAGTTCAGGTTGTTGGGAGAATCCAGTCCCTGTGATTGGAGACTAAGGTCTTGTTTCCTTGCTGACTGTCAGGCTTTCTTTGCACAGTTGAAAAAGCCTCAGCTCCTTAGTGGCAGACACAAGACCGTTGACAACTTGACCACAGGCTAGGTTTCCACATTCATCTCTTGCCTCTCCTGCTCATGAACTCCAACCTCCAGCAACACGATTATCTAAAATGACCTTCCCTTTCTTCTCCACTGGGTGATAAGAGACATCACAGCGCTGACATCTTGTGGTTATCTCCTTTCTCCTTTTACCCTTCTATTTCTGCAACAGTTTCCCCCCACTTTTCAGAGATACCTGTTTGTGTATGGGCTTCCCAGGAGGCGCTAATGGTAAAGAACCCATCTGCAAATGCAGGAGACATAAGAGACATGGGTTCAATCCCTGGGCCAGGAAGATCCCCTGAAGGAGGAGATGGTAACCCACTCCAGTATCCTTGCCTGGAGAATCCCATGGACAGAGGAGCCAAGCAGGCTACAGTCCATGGGTCGCAAAGAGTCAGACATGACTGAAGCAACTTAACATGCACGTCTGTGCCTCACTTACTAGACTATATACTTTTATAGGGCAGAGACCATGTCCTATTGTTCTTCATACCTCCAACACCTAGCACAGTAATGCACATAATAGTTGCCCCATCAATACACATTGAAAGCATTTGTAAGCGAACTGTGCTGGGCGCTGAGAATAGAGTGCAGAAAACAGAATATGCAGTTCATGGCTGCCCTGACCTCACAGTCCATTAGAGTAGATGGTGCTATTGACCGGAAAATCAAATTAGTAATCAATACAATTGTGACCAGCACAATAAAGAAGAAATATCCAAATTTCCTTATGAAACATTCTCATATTCCAGTAGTACTTGATGCTTTCAGAACTTTGTTTTTTAAAGGAAGCTCATATAACCCATTCAGACTAAAGGCTGACAGAAACAGCAAAAGAGCCTGAGAGAGCTCTGTCTTCCACCTTCCAGAAGCTTTTCAGTTCTGTGGGCCTAGAAGTGATATAAATCACCCCTCTTTCTGTAGCAGTAGTCCAGCATCATGAGTGCCTCCAAATGACCCAGGTGTCACTGCAGAAGAGAGGTACTCTCCTGTGCAGCACCTTGGGGGGGCTGGTCCTCACCCCTACTCCTCAACCAGCTCCGCATATCATTAACCAGAATAGAAGACGACCATGTTTACAATCATGGGCCTCCCATAGTCTCATTAAACAGCACAGGGATGTTACTTCCCAGAAGACTCCTAAGGTCACTTCCAATTGAAGAGGTTAGTAGAAATACTTCTCCCCATTCTGGATGAAAACCAGGGGCCAGCCATTGTCATCCAGAGTCTCTGGCACATGGGTCCCTCCCCTGAGCAGCAGAGTCCAAGCAGGAAGCCCTTCTGCCTTTCCTTCAGAGTCCCAGTTTTCCCCTGATGCAGGCTGGTTTTCTCTCCATTCCTTAGGAACTCTGTGATCACCAGCAAATTACTCAACTTCCCTGAATTCCCAACCCTCTTCTCTGTGAAATGGAGGTGACAATGTCTACCCTCATAGGGTTGTGTGGAGACTAACCTGAAGTCTTGCAGGCCAAGTGCACACCAGGCACCAAGTTGGGGTGGGGACATTAGTTGCTGGTTCCCTCTTTCCACCTTTTCCCCTAAGTTCTCAGAACATGAAGAAAGTGATTAACCAGGAGTGGTATAACTGAAGAACTAAATCCTGAGAAAATTCTAAAAGGACTTCCTCCAATAAGATACATGGTCCATGAAGGTGTGAGCCTTTACCATCCCTTTAACAGTGGAGTCCCTCTGGAGTTTTCATCTCTCAGACTTGTCCACACTGAGCCTCCAGAAATTCATTAGTTACCCTGCCTATTTAACTTATATGCAGAGTACATCATGAGAAATGCTGGGCTGGATGAAGCACAAGCTGGAATCAAGATCGCCAGGAGAAATATCAATAACCTCAGATATGCAGATGACACCACCCTTATGGCACAAAGTGAAGAAGAACTAAAGAGCCTCTGGGTGAAAGTGAAAAAGGAGAGTGAAAAAATTGGCTTAAAGCTCAACATTCAGAGAACTAAGATCATGGCATCCAGCCCCATCACTTCATGGCAAGTAGATGGGGAAACAGTGGAAACAGTGACAGAGTTTATTTTGGGGGGCTCAGGCAATGGCAACCCACTCCAGTACTCTTGCCTGCAAAATCCCAGGGACAGAGGTTGAAAAAATTGGCTTAAAGCTCAACATTCAGAGAACTAAGATCATGGCATCCAGCCCCATCACTTCATGGCAAGTAGATGGGGAAACAGTGGAAACAGTGACAGAGTTTATTTTGGGGGGCTCAGGCAATGGCAACCCACTCCAGTACTCTTGCCTGCAGAATCCCAGGGACAGAGGAGCCTGGGAGGCTGCAGTCCATGGGGTTGCTAAGAGTCAGACATGACTGAGTGACTTCACTTTCACTTTTCACTTTCATGCATTGGACAAGGAAATGGCAACCCTCTCCAGTGTTCTTGCCTGGAGAATCCCAGGGACGGCAAAGCCTGGTGGGCTGCCATCTATGGGGTCGCGCAGAGTCAGACACGACTGAAGCGACTTAGCAGCAGCAGCAGCAGCAAAATCACTGCAGATGGTGACTGCAGCCATGAAATTAAGACGCTTACTCCTTGGAAGGAAAGTTATGACCAACATAGACAGCATATTAAAAAGCAGAGACATTACTTTGCCAACAAAAGTCCATCTAGTCAAGGCTATGGTTTTTCCAGTGGTCACGTACGGATGTGAGAGTTGGACTATAAAAAAGGCTGAGCACCGAAGAATTGATGCTTTTGAACTGTGGTATTGGAGAAGACTCTTGAAAGTCCCTTGGACTGCAAGGAGATCCAACCAGTCCATCCTAAAGAAGATCAGTCCCGACTGTTCATTGGAAGGACTGATGTTGAAGCTGAAACTCCAATCCTTTGGCCACCTGATGTGAAGGGCTGACTCATTTGAAAAGACCCTGATGCTGGGAAATATTGAGGGCAGGAGGAGAAGGGGACAACAGAGGATGACGGTTGGATGGCATCACTGACTTAATGGACATGAGTTTGGGTAAACTCCAAGAGTTGGTGATGGACAGGGAGGCCTGACGTGCTGCGGTCCATGGGGTCACAAAGAGTCAGACATGACTGAGCGACTGAACTTAACTGAACTGACAACTTAAGTTTTCCTATCCTGTTATTGGTTCTCGCCGAGGTGGGTTTCTGCTCTGGAAGTTAGGATTCTCTGTATTCACCTCTCTCGCCTGGGGAGTAGTCATTTGTCCTGTGACTTCATTTCTCTGACAGATCGAAGATGAGTTGATTTTTCAGTTCAACTTTTTACTTACCGCGAGAACAGAGTGATGATTTCTAAGCTCCTTATGTGTTGGATCAGAAAGAAGCCTGAAGTTTCCAGATTTCTTTTTTTTTGAAAAGCTTAAGCCTGGGCCCCACCAAGGTTCTGAATTAGTCTAGGACAGGCCCCAAATGATTCTAACAGAGCTAGTTTCAAGAACTAATGATATGTACCATATATAGTTTATTTCTAGAGAAGAAGTGAGTGAGTGCAAGTCGCTCAGTTGTGTCCAACTCTTTGTGACCCCATGGACTATACAGTCCATGAATTCCCCAGACCAGAATACTGGAGTGGGTAGCTATTCCCTTCTCCAGGAGTTTTCCCAACCCAGGAATCAAACCCAGGTCTCCCACATTGCAGGTGGGTTCTTTACCAGCTGAACCACCAGGGAAGCCCAAGAATACTGGAGTGGGTAGTCTATCCCTTCTCCAGCAGATCTTCCCAACCCATGGATCGAACCGGGGTCTCCCACATTGCAGGCAGATTCATTGCAGCTGAGCCACCAGGAAACCCAAAGAAGAGAGGAAGATAACAATGAGAATGAGCACAGAGAGCTTTTTCTTCTGGTCACCCTATTTTAATTTCACTTTTTCTAATTTCCAACCTCTTAATCTACCATACTTTCATCCCTGGTCATTATCACCTTTTAGTGTGCTGTATCATTTCTTGTATTTTATTGTTTTATTTATTTATTTGACCATGCTGAATCTTAGTTGTAACATGCAAGATCTAGTTCCCTAACCAGAGACCAAACCCTGTATAGAGAGTTCAGAGTCTTATCCACTGGACCACCAGAGAAGTCCCTCTATACCTATATTAATGCTTAATTCCATCTTCACCTCTCTAATTCTCTGTGAGGACAGAGATCTTGGTTTGTTTACTGTAGTGTTTCTTGTTCTTTAATCACTGAAGATAGTAAAACACTGTTCTCGCCATGACTCATGGGGCATAATCACCTCCTTCCTGGACTTCTGGCCACTGAGGCTTTATCATGAAAGAAATACAAAGTTATCATACTTCAGTCGCTTTCATTTGGGCTTTATTAAAAGAGCTACTAAGTAAAATCCTACTTGATTATCTCAATTTTACAAAATCACAAAAACAGAATCCCACCTAATACTCCAGAAGAGGAGAGAAGTTTCAGGAGAGAAAGAAAGAATGAAAATCTCTGGATTGATAGTTCTCCCTGCTGGAGTTCATCCCTCCTGGAAACACGAAATCACTTTAGGATTCTTGTGTTAAGCTTTCATAGGTTTCTATTAGGGATAAACATAGTGACAGGCACATACTAATCTTTAAAAACAATAAGTATTATTAATATCTAATCCTGTTAATGTTTCTCTAGAGCCTCTGAAAATCCAGTCCCCCTGTTTTATTCCACTCACTTCTATTTGTTATCAGCCTTTCTTAACAGTCCATAAAGCAATTAAAGCATGACTCTGGTGAAAAACACTGTGGGAGAAATGAGACGTTGTGACACTTTTTTCCCTTGATATTTCTATTTCCTCCAATAGGAGAAGAGAGAAGGAGCATAAAAGATTTGCTGCAAGCCTGTCATGAGCTAGGTGATTAACAATAGCAGCAACTGATATTAAGTGCCTACTATATGTCAGGCACTGTGCTGGCCATGTTGGCAATGCTGAGAGCCCAAAGGGAAAGTTGAATTTCCCAACATTTCCTCTGGAGGGAGATTCTGCTGCACTTTATCCAAAGCATCTTGAAACCCCACTCTCCTAAAGTGGAGGCGAGTAGGCAATGAGAAAAAGCTGCCCTTGGAGTTAGCTCCATGACTTACCAGTTTCCCAGGCTGCAGGAGGAACCTTCAAAAATCAATTACAGTGAATTTAAGAAGCATCTCCTATGCACCTATAACATGTCAGATACTGTACCAGTCTCCAGGGAAACAGGCATAAATGCCACCTACCTCTGAATACAGCATGTGGGGTAGAGTTGTTGCCTTAAGTGTGTGCAAGCTAACACCAAAGAAAGTTTCATCTGCAGACTTACAGAGGAAGCTGGGCTGGTGGGAGGGATGCCAGACTGAGAGTCCATGAGCCTGACTATCACTTCCTGGTTATTCCACAGGGGAAGTTAGGGACCTGACATCTGCTTCTCTTACAGGCAAATGTCTTGAAATAATTTGAGAGACACCAGAAAGCATCCTAATGTCCTTCCCTACCGCCCCACACGACACCTGCTGTCTCACCTTTCAGCTGTATATTTTTTGGGTCCTCTGCATTCATTGAGAGACCCATATTAACATGACAGAGCCCCCGGGGGCGGAAGGATCAACCAAACACAACGAATTTTACCAAACCACCTATTCAGTGCCAAACACATGAACAAGAAAAAAATCTCGACCTTCTAGATGTTTATATATTAAAGAAAGGCTTATAATGAGATAATTCTTAGTGGTGACATATTACACTCATAGAAGCATTTACTTCTCCATTCAATAAAAATATATCAAAATTTGCTTTGTTCCAGGCACTGTACTAAGTATCCGAGATGGAATATAATGGTGACTATGACAGACGGCATTACTGCTAACATGGAGCCTATGTTCTCATCATCATGAATAAGGAAGTTTTTTGTTTTTAATGTGAAAAAAATTTGATAATCTCAGATAACATTCAGATAGTGCTATGGTGTCCTCAAAAATAGCAATGGTAATGAACAACTTTGGATAAGGGGAAGGCCCATCAAAGTACAGACATTGTAGCTGAGAACTAAATGATGAAAAGGAACTAGATACAAATTTCAGGCAGAGGGGCAAACAGCCACAACCTCCAGGAGGCAAAGTTCTCAGCATTCTTGAGGGACAGAGACAAGGCCAGTATGGGAGGAGTCGAGCCTGCCAGGTCAGAGAGCAAAGCAACGAGCACAATAATATAGGTGCCGTCCACTCACATTAGGCCCTGCATATGGCGGCAACAGTTGGGTTTTATCCTAACTGCCATGGAAAGTCACTGAAGGATTTTCATCCAATATGACCCATGTTTTTTCAAGATCACTTTGTGGATAAAAGATTATTGAAGCATGAGGACGAAAGCACAGTAGCCAATTTCAAGGCTCATGATTCAGTCCACACAAGAAATGATGATGGTCAGAGCACAGCAGACACAAGTGGCTGTGAACAGATTTAGAATTTATTTTGGTGCAAGAACCTACTGGACTTGTTAATAGACTGGATGTGGGGGCACGGGGAAAAAAGAAGCCAAAGACGGATAATTTGTAGGCCATTAGGTGGATAAATTTCAGAACATGGATATCATCTGCCTGTTCATGATGATACTAGTCACGGCTCTTGAACACTACAGGGAAAGAGAAAAGAGTGACTTGCTTGAGGATTGATTTGGGGACACTCAGTGTTTAGCGTTTGAGCAGAGGAGGAGCTAGCCGGCAAAGGACAGTGTGGAGGAACAACCAGTGGGGAGGGAAAGCAGGTGAGTGTGATGCTGAGGGTGCTAAGGAAGACAGAGGCATGGGCGAAAGAACAGTTATCTGAATCAGCTGTGGTGTAAGCTTGATGAAGACAGAGAAGGACCATTGGATTTGGTTGCTCTGAAGGTCATGGGTAATTTTGACCTCCTAGGCTTAATGAGGAGAAGGCAATGGCACCCCACTCCAGTACTCTTGCCTGGAAAATCCCATGGACAGAGGAGCCTGGTAGGCTGCAGTCCATGGGGTCGCTGAGTCAGATACAACTGAGCGACTTCACTTTCACTCTTCACTTTCATGCGTTGAAGAAGTAAATGGCAACCCACTCCAGTGTTCTTGCCTGGAGAATCCCAGGGACGGGGGAGCCTGGTGGGCTGCCATCTATGGGGTCGCACAGAGTTGGACACGACTGAAGCAACTTAGCAGCAGCAGCAACAGCAGGCTTAATGAAGGAATGGATGAAAAGCCCCGAGACACATGCTCACAGTGACCACCCAGCCTACCTGAACTCCTGTAGCTGAGGATTAGATGATGAAAAGCCATCTGTGGCTGTCCAGAAAAACCACACTCTATGGACTTGCAGAACTGGGTTTGCACCTTGACTCTTCCACTTACTACCCATACTTAGCAATCCTTTCTGAGCATTAGTTGTGTCCTCTATAAAATGGGAATAATTGCATCTTATGGCAATGTCATGTGTGTTTCGGGATGTCATATGTAAAAGTATTTGGCTCTAGAAAGCGGTAGGTGCTCAAGAGGTGGTAATGGTTATTCTTAACATAATTTCCTCTCTTATGTTGCTTGTTTAGTGCATTCTAGGCAGGCAAGCTCCCCTCATCTCTGTGTAACTGGCACCTCTGCTTGACAAGTCCATGCACAGAATCACGGTGCCTAACACAGTACCTAACAGGAAGTACAAGCTCCATTAAATGTTTGTGATAATGTCAACTGAATCAGAAATATTTGTAGCATATCCACAGAAACCCTTAGAGGATTAAAGCAGGGAGAAAAATGATCAGATCTTTTTCTACAAGGACACTCAGGGTGTCCCAGATTAATGGAGGGCTAAAGGATCCAACCAGTCCATTCTGAAAGAGATCAACCCTGGGATTTCTTTGGAAGGAATGATGCTAAAGCTGAAACTCCAGTACTTTGGCCACCTCATGCGAAGAGTTGACTCATTGGAAAAGACTCATGCTGGGAGGGATTGGGGGCAGGAGGAGAAGGGGACGACCGAGGATGAGATGGCTGGATGGCATCATTGACTCGATGGATGTGAGTCTGAGTGAACTCCGAGAGATGGTAATGAACAGGGAGGCCTGGCATGCTGCGATTCATGGGGTCGCAAAGAGTCAGACATGACTGAGCGACTGAACTGAACTGAAAATTAGGTTCCTTTTCCCATTACTAAAGAGCAGAATGCCTTTCTTAAAATTTACCCAGGAGTTAATCATTGAGCATTTCCTACTGTAGATATCACCACTTTCTAAAGTGGAAATGTCACTCAGAAAATCAGACATTTAGATAATTCAAAGTTTTACTGAATTTTACTAATGGACATTTGATTGTCATATCTAGATACTGACTACAAATCAGAAAATCAAATCTTACTTTTAAAACTTAAAACTACTGCTCCTGAAACCTTAAACAGAAGTCAAGTTTCTTCCAGCACTTGTTAATTTCATTCCGTAACACCTGTTTTAGGCCATCTCCTTTTAATATTTTTTAATTTATCTATCGGCTGTGCCATGAGGCATGCAGGACCTTAGTTCCCTGACCAGGAATCAAACCTGTGCCCCCTGCATTGGAAGCACAGAGTTTTAACCACTGGACAACTGGGGAAGTCGATACATCTCCTTTTTATTTTTTATTTCTTTTTATTGGTATACAGTTGCCTTACAGTGTTGTGTTAGTTTCTACTGCACAGCAAAGTGGGTCAGCTATATGTATACACATATATCCCCTCTTTCTTGGATTTCCTTCGCATGTAGATCACCACCGAGCTCTGAATCGAGTTCCCTGAGCTATACAGAGACCACCTTCTTTTTATGTATGTATTTTAAATTTTTATTTATCTGTTTATTTATGGCTGTGCTGGATCTTCATTGCTCTGGGCTTTCTCTAGTTATGGCATGGGCTTTGGAGCACAGGCTCAGTAGTTGTGGCACACAACAATGAGGGGCTTAGTTGCTCCTCAGCTTGTGGAATCTTCCTGGCCTAGGGATCAAACCCCTGTTCCCAGCATTGGCAGGCAGGTTCTTAACCACTGGACCACCAGGGAAGTCCCCACATCCTTTTTTAAAAAGAACCTAGGAGACATGTTCTTCCCCAGCTCCTCTCATTACAAAGCTTCATGCTCACCACCACAGTGAGGATTCAGTTCAGTTCAGGTCAGGTCAGTCACTCAGTCGTGTCCAACTCTTTGTGACCCCATGAACCACAGTACGTCAGGCCAGTGAGGATAAATAGAAAGAAAACAGACTTCATGCCAAAAAATCCTTTCAGATTGAGACAGTCACATTTCCTATGCATTAGAGTAAATCAATCTATCTCTAACCTTAGTTTCCTCATCTGCAAAATGAGGATCATAACACTTACCTTACAGGATTATTTTTAAAACTAAAAATATGCAGGTTGCTGCTGCTGCTAAGTCGCTTCAGTCGTGTCTGACTCTTTGCGACCCCAGAGATGGCAGCCCACCAGGCTCCCCTGTCCCTGGGATTCTCCAGGCAAGAACACTAGAGTGGGTTGCCATTTCCTTCTCCAATGCATGCAAGTGAAAAGTGAAAGTGAAGTCGTTCAGTCGTGTCCAACTCTTAGCGACCCCATGGACTGTGGCCCACCAGGCTCCTCTGTCCATGGGATTTTCCAGGTAAGAGTGCTGGAGTGGGGTGCCATTGTGTAATTTATAAATTATAAAACACCGTCAAAATGTCATCTACAAATATTATTCATCTATAAGATGGATCGTTCATTGTTCAATGAATAATTATTGATCACTGCCACGTGGCATTTTGCTAGGCTGTAATAACACACATCAATATATCATGGGCCCTAAGGAGCTTAGATTCCAGAGAGGAAGAACCATGCTCTGGGTGGAGAGAAGCATGCTCTGGGGTGGCTATGGGTGCTAGGGAGCAGATAGGACCCTCAGACTCGGGTGTGGAAAGTGAGGGGCTTCAGAGGACTTCCTGAGGAGGTGACCCTGGTGCTGTCTCATTACAGATCCTAAAGCAAGACATCAAACTCTGGTCACTCCTTTGTGAAGTGGGCCACACACTCCATAGTCCTGGGTTCCCAGCCAGTTCAGAGGTGTCACAGCCTCTTAGTGCAGAGTTTCTCCTCCTCAGAGCCACTGATATTTTAGGCTGGATAATTCTGTTTGGGGGGTGCTGTCCTGTGCATATCATAGACCATTCAGCAGCATCCCTGACCTCTATCTACTAGAACGCCAGTACCACCCCCTACCCTCTGCTCGGACAGCCATTTTAACTAACAAATAGCCCCTGAAGGGCAAGATTGTCAACAGTTCAAAAATACTGCCTTAGGTTATAGGAAACCAGCACAGGTGATTCTAGAAGGGATGCAGTTCATATAATTGGTGCTTAGACATACTAGGTGGACTTCCCCGGTGGCTCAGATGGTAGAGCATCTGCCTACAATGCAGGAGACCCAGGTTCGATCCCTGGGTTGGGAAGATCCTCTGGAGAAGGAAATGGCAACCCATCAGAAGTCAAGTTTCTTCCAGCACTTGTTAATTTCATTCCGTAACACCTGTTTTAGGCCATCTCCTTTTAATATTTTTTAATTTATCTATCGGCTGTGCCATGAGGCATGCAGGACCTTAGTTCCCTGACCAGGAATCAAACCTGTGCCCCCTGCATTGGAAGCACAGAGTTTTAACCACTGGACAACTGGGGAAGTCGATACATCTCCTTTTTATTTTTTATTTCTTTTTATTGGTATACAGTTGCCTTACAGTGTTGTGTTAGTTTCTACTGCACAGCAAAGTGGGTCAGCTATATGTATACACATATATCCCCTCTTTCTTGGATTTCCTTCGCATGTAGATCACCACCGAGCTCTGAATCGAGTTCCCTGAGCTATACAGAGACCACCTTCTTTTTATGTATGTATTTTAAATTTTTATTTATCTGTTTATTTATGGCTGTGCTGGATCTTCATTGCTCTGGGCTTTCTCTAGTTATGGCATGGGCTTTGGAGCACAGGCTCAGTAGTTGTGGCACACAACAATGAGGGGCTTAGTTGCTCCTCAGCTTGTGGAATCTTCCTGGCCTAGGGATCAAACCCCTGTTCCCAGCATTGGCAGGCAGGTTCTTAACCACTGGACCACCAGGGAAGTCCCCACATCCTTTTTTAAAAAGAACCTAGGAGACATGTTCTTCCCCAGCTCCTCTCATTACAAAGCTTCATGCTCACCACCACAGTGAGGATTCAGTTCAGTTCAGGTCAGGTCAGTCACTCAGTCGTGTCCAACTCTTTGTGACCCCATGAACCACAGTACGTCAGGCCAGTGAGGATAAATAGAAAGAAAACAGACTTCATGCCAAAAAATCCTTTCAGATTGAGACAGTCACATTTCCTATGCATTAGAGTAAATCAATCTATCTCTAACCTTAGTTTCCTCATCTGCAAAATGAGGATCATAACACTTACCTTACAGGATTATTTTTAAAACTAAAAATATGCAGGTTGCTGCTGCTGCTAAGTCGCTTCAGTCGTGTCTGACTCTTTGCGACCCCAGAGATGGCAGCCCACCAGGCTCCCCTGTCCCTGGGATTCTCCAGGCAAGAACACTAGAGTGGGTTGCCATTTCCTTCTCCAATGCATGCAAGTGAAAAGTGAAAGTGAAGTCGTTCAGTCGTGTCCAACTCTTAGCGACCCCATGGACTGTGGCCCACCAGGCTCCTCTGTCCATGGGATTTTCCAGGTAAGAGTGCTGGAGTGGGGTGCCATTGTGTAATTTATAAATTATAAAACACCGTCAAAATGTCATCTACAAATATTATTCATCTATAAGATGGATCGTTCATTGTTCAATGAATAATTATTGATCACTGCCACGTGGCATTTTGCTAGGCTGTAATAACACACATCAATATATCATGGGCCCTAAGGAGCTTAGATTCCAGAGAGGAAGAACCATGCTCTGGGTGGAGAGAAGCATGCTCTGGGGTGGCTATGGGTGCTAGGGAGCAGATAGGACCCTCAGACTCGGGTGTGGAAAGTGAGGGGCTTCAGAGGACTTCCTGAGGAGGTGACCCTGGTGCTGTCTCATTACAGATCCTAAAGCAAGACATCAAACTCTGGTCACTCCTTTGTGAAGTGGGCCACACACTCCATAGTCCTGGGTTCCCAGCCAGTTCAGAGGTGTCACAGCCTCTTAGTGCAGAGTTTCTCCTCCTCAGAGCCACTGATATTTTAGGCTGGATAATTCTGTTTGGGGGGTGCTGTCCTGTGCATATCATAGACCATTCAGCAGCATCCCTGACCTCTATCTACTAGAACGCCAGTACCACCCCCTACCCTCTGCTCGGACAGCCATTTTAACTAACAAATAGCCCCTGAAGGGCAAGATTGTCAACAGTTCAAAAATACTGCCTTAGGTTATAGGAAACCAGCACAGGTGATTCTAGAAGGGATGCAGTTCATATAATTGGTGCTTAGACATACTAGGTGGACTTCCCCGGTGGCTCAGATGGTAGAGCATCTGCCTACAATGCAGGAGACCCAGGTTCGATCCCTGGGTTGGGAAGATCCTCTGGAGAAGGAAATGGCAACCCACAGTACTCTTGCCTGGAAAATCCCATGGACAGAGGAGCGTTGTAGGCTACAGTCCATGGGGTCTCAAAGAGTCGGACACGACTGAACGACTTCACTTTCACTTTCAGACATACTAGTTAGAGCTCAACAAATATTAATGAATGAATGAATGAATGGAATGAATGAACCACCTAGAGTCCCTTTGACCTATTGTTTTTGGGTTTCATACAGAAGAGCTCTGAGCTAGTCATTAAGTTCTAAGGTGACCAAGTGAGAGTTAACAGTAACTCCACATCTATTTATATGGCACTCTGTGCAGGCTGTATAAGCTGGGTCAAGTTGTTCAAACTCCCTGAGTCTGTCGGGCTCTTCAGTTCCTAAATGGGGACATTAATCCTATCTTGTAAGGTTGTTGGAAGAATTACATGAGATAATTAATGTAAAAATAAAGCATTAGGGGTCTAGGAACTCACTCCTTTGGTGCAATTGGCAAGAGGATGCCATCTTAGCAGGATGCCCTCTCAGCTCCTGCCACTTAAGCTTTACTAAGGATCAAAGGAGTTTGAGCATATGCTTTTTGTTGTTGTTGTTGTTGTAAACGTGGAGAATGTTGAGCACTGCACCAGGAATTGGCACATCGGCTATCCAATTCATCACTCACAACCAACCAGGTTAGTCAAGAGGCCCAGGGAATTCCCTGGTGGTCCAGCGGCTGGGACTCCACACTTCCATTGCAGAGACCCCAGGTTCAATCCCTGGTGGGGGAAACAAGATCTCATGTGCTGCATGGCATGGCCAAAAAATAAAAATAAAAAATCAAGAGGCCCAGAGAGTTGTGACTCGCACAGCAAAATTGTATCTCCCTGAATTCAAAAGGCACTAGGGCTGGCCAGCCTGCTCACCACCACCAATTCCATCACATGTTGGCTTTGTTCGGATTGAGATTTTTTGGAAAATGCTTTGCATACTCTGTGTTCTGTAGTTTCTTATAGACATACATGACCAGATCTGGAAATTTCTCCTGAAAATACTGGGAAGGTTCTCCAATTTTTGACTTCATCCTGAAATGAAACAGAAATATTTTGATATGCCTGTCCCAAACTCTGCATCCTCCCTTTTACAGAATATGGCCCTGGAAATTTTTTTTGCTTCCCTAGTGTCTATAGCAAAATAAAGACTTTGGAATCTGACAGAGCAAGATTCATCTCCTGACTGTTCAACTAACAGTAAAATTCAGCAAATTAAGTTTTTTTTGCACCTGTTTTATTATCCATAAAATGGAGATAATACAATTCTACAATCTCTTATCTACAATGCTGAAATCCAAAAGAGCCCTGAAAACTGCAAACTTTGGGTGAGTCTGCAACTGAGGCTTTTGGTAGCAAAAGCTAACTGAGTTAACGTGGGGCTACACTTACACTATACATTTGTTTTACCCAGCCACCCAGCCTCCTGTGCTGCTTCTCATGAGAGTCGCTAGCCTTCTGCTCAAGCAGGCTGAACAAAAACTGGAAAGGAAGACAAGAACCTGATGGGAACATCCATCATTGACTATAAGACCCTTGTGGTGGGCCTTTTCCAAACAGAAGGGAGGAATGACTGTCCCTTCATCAAAATAAGTTTTCTTCTTTCCATTGAATAGCAGATGTAAACTTAGAACTGGGATTTTTAAATTATTCTCCTCTCATATATGACTTATATGGGAAAATAGTTCTTACTTTATATTCTTTTGTTCATTAATGTGCTCTCCCAAATTCCGGATGAACTTCAGCAGGTCACCTACAGTGTTCTGATAGGTATTCCCTTTTTTATAATACTCATTCATTTTTCTCATCACAGATTTGTCAATCTAAAAAAAAAAAATTACACAAAAATGTGGTAACAACACAAAATAAATCCTGATAGACTGTTAATACAAAAAGGCAAGAATACAAATTTGAATATAGGCCAAAATTACCACTAATTAACAAAGCAAATTAATAGAAAAGAATGGAAGTAAACACTGTACACCATAATGCTAATTGTGGTTGTATTTGGATGTGGGACTATAAATAACTTTAAATTTGTGTATCTATTTTCCAAGAGAATTATTTTCATAGAAATTAACTACAGTAAAACACAGTTTAGGAAATCTTTGGCTGCATGAGGAAATTGGCTCATTATACTATACAGTACTGCTATCCTGTGGCCACCTTTCCAAATTCATACCTGATTACATTGCCTCTTTAAAGAGAGTTGTCCTGACTGAGAGCAGGCCTTGCAGCCAGTGCCATAGTGAGTGCGGCTGTTCTTTGTTTTGTTTGTAGTTATGGTTCCAAAGGTCACATATTTCTCCTTGTTCCTAGGTGTCCCAGGACAGCTGCTCTCATATTAGTAATGCCTTCTTCTTTGTGCTCTCACTTTTTTTTTTCATTTATTTTTTAAATTTTCAATTGGAGGATGAATGCTTTATAATAGTGTGTTAGTTTCTGCCACACAGCAACATGAATCAGCTATAAGTATATATATATATGTCCCCTCCCTCTTGAACCTCCCTCCCACCTCCACCCCTTCCCACCCCCCTAGGTTGTCACAGAGCACCTGGTTTGAGCTCCCTGAATCATACAGCAAATTCCCACTGGCTATCTATCTGTGCTCACACTCTTTGTAGATAGTTCTGATATTTAGAAATAGTTTGGAGTAAGAGAATAAGATGCAGCAACCATGAAGCTAGAGGGTCCCTTAGGAAGAGTAACTGGCGTCTAGAAGCCTGCCTGGGTGGTACTATCAGTTCCTTGCAGAACTTACTGGGTAGTGGGAAAGACAGATGTTCAGGCAGCAATTATGAGTGTGATGTGTGGTCTAGAGGCAGACAAGGCAAGGAAAGCAAAATGAGAACCCAGAAACGAGGTATGGGAGAAGTAGAGTCCTACATCAGGTCCAAGATATGGAAGATGTTGGTCCCACTCAAAGACGAGAGTTATGGATTTTCCCATAATGCTCTGCTTATGTCTCAGGGGTACGCAGCATGTATCCCACAGCCATCCCTTCTGTAGGTCTCTCAGCCCCACTTGGATACTATACTCTGCTTTGTATATCCATGACCGTGCATGGTCCTAACACATACTGGTATTTGACAGGTGTCTGCTAATTAATAATAGTGAAAGTTCTGATAGTGCCAATTAGACTGAATGAGTGATTAATTATTATGCTCCACTATAAGTACATGTGTACTAAGTTGCTTCAGTCATGTCTGACTCTGTATGACCCTATGGACTGTAGCCTGCCAGGCTCCTCTGTCCATGGGATTCTCCAGGCAAGAATATTGAAGTGGGTTGCCATCCCTTCCTTCAGAGGATCTTCCCAACCCAGGGATCAAACGCACGTCCCTTGCGTCTCCTGCATTGGCAGGCAGGTTCTTTACTATTAGTGCCACCTGGGAAGCCCATGTTCCACTATATTGAGTTCAAGTTGAGTGGACCTTCTCTGGAAGAGAAGGAATTTGAAAGATGATTGTTTTTTGTTTCTCTGTTTTCTCATCCAGAAAGTAGGTGTGGGTGTGTGGATGCTCAAGGCTGGGCTGTGCACCAGCATCAGAGGCAGCCAGTCTCCCTGGATGGAAATGCCCCCGTGGAAGTACCTCCCTTGGACTAAACTCTATTTAATCAGCTGCTCTTGTCACAGTGGAAATAGAATTATTAGTCAGACCTCATTCAGAAAACAAGGCTTGAGAAAGAGTCACAGGAGAGCAAAAGGCTTGGGGCTGTGACAAGTCCACCCTAAAGAGGAGCCTAGATGAGCATCTCAGGAGGGCCTGGCCTGGGGCAGAGACCCAGAAGAGCTGAGGGTGTCTGGGATGGGAGGAGGGCAAGAAAAACCCCTCTTACCCCTTGGTTGAACCAGGCTCAGTATAAAAAAGTTAGGAAAACCAACATAACACCTGACACAGATTCTTATTCCTGGAATAACTCCCAGACCATAGGAGTTGTTCATACCTTTTTTGTCCACTGGTTAAAACTTATGTAAAGTTCAGATGTTTCAGGTTGCAGAAGCTGGAGGATCTTGCCATGAGTATTTCGTGTTTTGACGTCAGATTCATTTCCCACATCCCGGAGGGTCCGGTAGCGGCTGAGAATGACAGAATGATCACAATCATTCCACCCTTCCCACTTTTCCCAGAAAGAGAAAACTATTAGATTTTGGCATTTGATAAGAGTAGTAACAGCATGTCTCTAAACAATCTGCACAATAGGAGAGCTCTCGCTGTCTCTTTTTGCCTGAATCATTTTTCTATTCTTCAATGGAGAAAATCAGATCCAGAGAAGTTAAGTCACTCCTCCAATGATGTCCTCCCAGGAAATTCCAAGCTGAGAGAAAAGCCTGGGTCTGCTGATTCCCAGTCTGACTCCTTCCCACCTCACCATGATGGTTAATTTCACCTATTAATTTCACCAACCATGCACACAGCACTCAGATTAAATACTACTCTGGGTGTGTCTGTGGGGACGTTTCCAGAGGAGATTAGCATTTGAACCAGTGAAGCAGACAGCCCTTCCCAGTGCGAGTGGGCATCATCCAATCTATGGGTGGCCTGAACAGAATGAAAGGGGAAATGTGCCCCCTCCCTGCTGATCACTTTGGCTGGGACATGGTTCTACTCCTGCCCTCAGTTCTCCAAGTTCTCAGGCCTTCAGACCTTTACTGGAATCTGCATCTTCAGCTCTCCTGGTTCCCATGCCTTTGAATTCAGACTAAATTATACAACTGACTTTCCTGGGTCACCAGCTTGAAGAGGGCAGATGGTGGAACTTCTCAGCCCCAGTATTGCATGAGACATTTCCTTATTTTGTATATATATTGGGTTGGTTGAAAAGTTCTTTGTGGTTCTTCTGTAGTAACATCTTATGGAAAAACCCAAATGAACTTTTTGGCCAACCCAATATAAAGAGCCCTGACTAATACACTCACCATCTCCATCCTAGAGGCCTGTAATATACACTGTTTTCCTTACCTCTCCCAACTCCAAAAGAAGGGATGAGCCAGCAGGCCACTCAGATGGCCCTTCACGTTGTCCCCAGGGTCTAACAGATGCTGAATGAGGTCCCGAGTTTCCTCATCTGGAGAACGTTCAATCAAGTCTTCAGTTTTTAGATCCTTCAGCCTCTCAAAAGAAATGTTTCCCTTGTTTATCACATACAGGACCAGCAGTCCCAGGGCCTGCACAGAAGCCATGAGTAAGTGGAAGTCACTCAGTCATGTCTGACTCTTTGCAACCCCATGCACTATAGCCCACGAGGCTCCTCTGTCCATGAGATTCTCCAGGAAAGAATACTGGAGTGGGTTGCTATTCCCTTCTCCGGGGGATCTTCCCCACCCAGGGATCAAACCCGGGTCTCCTGAATTGTAGGCAGATTCTTTACCATCTAAGCCACCAGGGAAGCCCATAAATCAAGTTAAAAGTGCTTATGAATTAGCACTCTATTTGGGGAACTTTGGAGGGTAGGGCACGGGCTATGAGCAAATGGAAAATGGGTAGAATCTCAAGGAGCCCACAGGTTGGGTATGGGCTTGGGCATGGAGAACTCTTCAAGAAAGTGTAGGTTTATAAGGAGCAAAAGATAATCCCAGGCCAGAGCTGTCAGAGCAGACTGCATAGAGGAAGAGGAATTTGAGCTAGACCTCAAAGTACAGATAGAATTTTTAGATAAACCAGGGAAAGGGAGAGGGTTTTAAACAATGGGCAGGGGGTGCTCAGAGTCTGGCTAGGAACAGGGACTTTGGGTTGGGCCTGTGTCAGGCAGGAGATTAAAGAGCCAGACCAGGTCCAGAAGAACACAGTGAACACCCCAGGAGTCAGGACACAGCAGGGAAGAAAGACTGGGGAGGAGACCAGCACAGGAAATTCTGCACTAAGAGAGACACCAGTCAGGGAAGGAGCTCAGATCTGGAGCCACTGAGCCAGAAAGGCCAGGCATGGATGGAGAACGCTTACCAATTGGGTTGGAAGTTCAGCACCCTGGAGAACTCCGGGGGACGTGGGGGGCGCGAGGAGGGGCTGCCCTAACGGGTCAGAATCTATCCAGGAGCTGTGGTCTACAGAGGCTATATGTCTCCTGCTTTGTCTCCTCTCTGGGGAAAGTTTTTTAGGATCTTAACCTGTGGGGCCAAGTATAGTCTCTTTTGAGCTGGGAATCAATCCCATCATTCCCATGTGCTTCAGAGGGCCTTAGTATCTGGCCCTCCTAGGAGTTCAGCACATGAATTTGAAGAGTGGGAAGAGAAATCTCATTTACTTTGTCTTCAGGCAGCAAATACCTCCTATAGGAATTATGGAATTATTCTGGAGAAATCTCCTGGAGGTAATTCTTCAAGAAATGTGGCATGTTCAATGTATTTGTTATTTAGCCTGTGAGGGTAGAGAGACATCCAAAGAGATACAGAAACTGCCACAGCAAGGACCAACTCCACACCCACCCAGAGAGATGCTGTTGTCTGCAAGGGAGTGAGGGCCATCATACCAGGGAAATGCCTTGAAACTTCTTTCTTTCCTAGGCAACATCGGAACGTCCTTTAATCGGCCACAGGAAGTAAGGTAATGAGCGAATAAGGAAGTAGAGAGATGGAGAAGAAAACTGTTTCCAGAAATTACCTCTAGATCTCTCCTGATTTCCTGTGGATTTCCAGTCCCCTTGATGCTTTTATCAAAATCTGCCAGGCAAGCACCATTCTTGGAATCTAAAGGAGAATTTGTGGAGATGCATTGAAATTGCTTATTCTTAGGCAGGATGTATACAGAGGGTAACATGGAAACTTACATTACCATATGTAAAATAGATAGCCAATGGAAATTTGCTTATGACTCAGGGAACTCAAACTGGGGCTCTGTAACAACCTAGAGGGTGGGAGGTGGGTGGGTGGGAGTTTCAAGAGAGGGGGGACATGTATACTATGGCTGATTCATGTTGACATTTGGCAGAAACCAACACAATACTGTAAAGCAATTATCCTTCAACTTAAAAATATATAAATACATTAAAAAAAAAGAAAATCCTCAATCCCCATGTTATAATTAATTTACATAAATCTGTAACTCAATGTACAATCCATCATCGCTGAGGAAGACAATGATGAGCTCATATCTGCCTTGTTTACTTTTCAAAACAGGCATGTGCACTGCATTCTTTGACCTACTGGTATCTGCCAAGAGCAAGATTTACATTTTATTCATCCCAAGCCACGGGTTGGGGAAGCATGAGGATAAGTATAGCCATCTCCCCCTTCATGCAATTCCTGGGGTCAAAGAGCACAGATTTGTAAAGAAGCTGCTGGCAGGAGTTTAGGTTATGTCCTATAGCTGAAGAACAACTGGACCCAAGAGCTGAAGGGTCCAAATCCAAGACCACCTTAGCATAGCATTCCACCAAATCAAGCCCACTCGCCACTGCCCACTTTGACATTGTCATCTGTGACCACAAGTCAACCACGTGCTTCTAATGAGTCATTGCCTCCCTCCCCCTTCAGCGTCTTCCTCCCTTGAAGGAAGCCACTGAGTCCTCAGAAACAGGGATAAGAGAGGTGGGGAACAAAGTGAAAGGTGATTTGTCCTCAAAGAGGTGGCTTAAAGGAGTCTGAGAAGGAAGGCTGGCTAACTGCAGATACCAGCCAGTACAATTGTGTACTCAGAGCCCTTTCATTATGAATTTGGACCTCAGCATTGTAGGGAAATCCAGAGTCTCACAAAAATGAACCCATCAAATTGTTCAACAAATGTTTCGTGAGAGAAAAAATGATGGCAAGGAAGGAGAACACAGTCCTTGCTCTACAGAGTTTAGAGTCTCTGGGCAAGGAGACCGATAGTAAAGGAATTAATACATGGCTAAACATTAATTGCAGTTTTGAAAATGCTAGCCCAAAGTTCAGGATGCCCTAAAAGTGTACCATGAGAAGAGCTACATGGCTGCATAGAGAGGGGGAAGTTTTCAATAAGGAAGAGATGCCCAGGGAATTTCCTGGAGATCCAGTGGTTAGGACCCCATACTTCCAGTGTAAGGGGCATGGGTTCAATCTCTGGTCAGGGAACTAAGATCCTGCAAGCCTCAGGGTGAGGCCAAAAAAAAAGGAAGAGATGCCTAGAGAGAAAAGATCAGTAGAAATTGGATAGGTGAGTGGAATGGGGAAGAAAGGGAAAAGAGAATTCCAGATAGCAATTCATGGAGAATGCCTGGGCCGGCGAGACAGAGTCAGAAGGTGGCCTATAATGAGACTGAAGGAGCAGATGGGGTGCACATCATAAATCACAAACTGTTTTCAATTATTTCAATAATCCCCTTCACTTATTTAAGCCACTTTGTGTTTTCTGCTACAGAAATTTGGAAGTGTTTAATGGGACACTTCACATCTCTTCTAGCATTTGATTTTTTTTTCCCATGAAAAGTGAAAGTGTTAGTCACTCAGTCCTGTCTGACTCTGTGATCCCATGGATTGTAGCCCATCAAGGCTTCTCTGTCCATGGGGTTTTCCAGGCAAAAATACTGGAGTGGGGTGCCATTTCCTTCTCCAGGGGAATCTTCCCGATCCAGCAATTGAACCCATGTCTCCTGCATTGCAGGCAGTTTCTTTACCATCTGAGCCCATTTTTTTACTTTTACTTTCAACAGACATCGTTAAAGTGCTATAAAAAATTTAAAGCTTACACCCAGTTTCTGTATACAGCATCAAGAGGGACTTCGACCCTGCTGACACCTGACTTTGTGCCAGTGGAACTGGTTTCACACTTCTGGCATCCAGAACCATGGGAGATTATATTCCTATTGTTTTAAGGCACCAAGTTTGTGACAATTTCTTTCAACAGCCATGGGAAAGTTATATACTTGGTTATAGTTATGTTTCTTTGGGTATAAATTCTCCTGTTTCATGCCTCTCTTTCATGGTATTGAGAGGGTAACAGGCAGGAAGGCCAGGGGTTTCCAAACGGAGGAAATAGGCTGCAAGTGTCAGACATTTTTTACTTCTCTTAAGTGGCAGGAGGAAACAAACTACAAATGTTAAGATTTTTTTCCCCTTCTCTATACAAATTTAAAAAGAGGTTTCTCTTAAAATTCTGTGTTGCCATGATGACACCTAGCTCCACCTGAACTTCAGTTCAGTTCAGTTCAGTCGCTCAGTGTCCGACTCTTTGAGACCCCAAGGACTGCAGCACACCAGGCCTCCCTGTCCATCACCGACTCCTGGAGTTTACTCAAACTCATGTCCATTGAGCCAATGATGCCATCCAACCATCTCACCCTCTGTCATCCCCTTCTCCTCCCACCTTCAATCTTTCCCAACATCAGGGACTTTTCACATGAGTCCATTCTTCGCATCAGGTGGCCAAAGTATTGGAGTTTCAGCTTCAGCATCAGTCCGTCTAATGAATATTCAGGACTGATTTCCTTTAGGATGGACTGTTGGATCTCCTTGCAGTCCAAGGGACTCTCAAGTCTTCTCCAACACCACATTTCAAAAGCATCCATTCTTCAGCACTCAGCTTTCTTTATAGTCCAACTCTCACATCCATACATGACTACTGAAAAAACCATGGCCTCAACTAGACGGATCTTTGTTGGCAAAATAATGTCTCTGCTTTTTAATATGCTGTCTGCTGCTGCTGCTAAGTTGCTTCAGTCATGTCAGACTCTGCACAACCCCATAGACAGCAGCCCACCAGGCTCCCCGTCCCTGGGATTCTCCAGGCAAGGACACTGGAGTGGGTTGCCATTTCCTTCTCCAATGCATGAAAGTGAAAAGTGAAAGTGAAGTCGCTCAGTTGTGTCCGACTCTTATCAGCCCCTGCAGACTACCAGGCTCCTCCATCCATGGGATTTTCCAGGCAAGAGTACTGGAGTTGGGTCCCATTGCCTTCTCCAAAATGCTGTCTAGGTTGGTCATAACTTTTCTTCCAAGGAGCAAGTGTCTTTTAATTTCATGGCTGCAGTCACCATCTGCAGTGATTTTGGAGCCCAAAAAATAAACTCAGCCACTATTTCCACTGTTTCCCCATCTATTTGCTATGAAGTGATGATTTTAGTTTTCTGAATGTTGAGCTTTAAGCCAACTTTTTCACTCTACTCTTTCACTTTCATCAAGAGGCTCTTTAGTTCTTCTTTGCTTTTTGCCATAAGGGTGCTGTCATCTGCATATCTGAGGTTATTGATATTTCTCCTGGCAACCTTGATTCCAACTTGTGTTTCATCCAGCCCACTGTTTCTGAACTTAATTTTTCTCAAATCTTGAGCTAACCAGTGTTTTTCTTATTGAAATATTTGTCTTAAGCTATGTTAATGAACTATGTATTTACCCTAGACTCTGTCTTCAAGATGGTTCCGCCTAAGACTCAGAACCCACTTGACAAACCAGTATGTTTTACTCATACATTGTTCTCCTAATCTATGTTAATGAAACTCTATATTTACTTGGAAACCTGCCTTTCTTCAAGGTTCATGTCAATTGTTTTATAACCCGGGATGACTCACCTGATGCCAATGTTATCTCAAAATGCGTGTTGTGGGTGAGGGGGCTGGTGCCAGTCTCTGAGTTTTGAGACATTTCCTTTCTCTAATTAGCAGAATGCTAGTAGCTATATAACATCGGGCTAAAGACTAGCAGAGGGGCACTCCTTCTGCCCCCTGCTGATCTCTATGTCAGAAGCTTTCTCTATCTCTTATACTTTAATAAAGCTTTATTACACAAAAGCTCTGAGCAATCAAGCCTTGTCACTGGCCCCGGATTGAATTCTTCTCCTTCAGAGGCCAAGAATCCTGTGTCTTTCGTGGTTCAGCAACAACCTTTCAGTATCAGCAACTCTTATAACTTTTTTTTTTTTTTTTTTTGCCACATTGTGTGGCATGTGGGAGTTTAGTTCCCCAACCAGGAATGGAACCCCGGCCCCCTGCATTGGAAGCAGGGAGTCCCAACCACTAGAACCACTAGGGAAGTCTACCAGCAACTCTTAGGTGATTTTTGACGGTATGTTTTACATTGCAGTTGAGACTCCCTGACATCCTGTGAGCTGCTTCTGTTAATGCCATCCAACACAGAGGAGGGATGAGAGCATTGTCAGATCTTCTGCTTTGCATTTTTTTCAGTGAAGCTCTGGGGTGAGCGGGCCATGCCACTTAATAGTTGCTTTGGCAGACATCCTGTGTGTATAACAATTCTTTGTTTCTTTTTTTTTTCTGAATTCTTAAGAGTTTTTAAAATTTATTATTAATTGGAAGATAATTGCTTTACACTATTGTGTTGGCTTCTGCCATAAAACAATGTGAATCAGCCATCAGTTCAGTTCAGTCGCTCAGTCGTGTCCGACTCTTTGCAACCCCATGAATGGCAGCACGCCAGGCCTCCCTGTCCATCACCAACTCCCGGAGTTCACTCAGACTCGCATCCATGGAGTCAGTGATGCCTATCTCCCTTCCTCTTGAATCTTACCCCATCCACCCCTCTCGCTTGTCACAGAGCACTGCGTTGAGCTCCCTGGGTTACACAGCAACTTCCCATTAGCTCTCTATTTTATTCATGGTAACGTATGTGCTACTCTCTCAATTCGTCCCACCCTCTCCTTGCCACCCGCCCCCTCACCCCCCGCTTCAAACAATAAATGCTAAAGAGCGTGTGGAGGAAAGGGAATCCTCTTGCATTGTTGGTGGGAATGTAAACTGATACAGCAACAATGGAGAATAGTATGGAGACTCCTTTAAAAACTAGGAGTAAAACTACATTATAACCCAGTAATCCCACTACTGGACACATACCCTGAGGAAACCATAACTGAAAAAGACACATACTCCAAAGTTCATCACAGCACTATTTATAATAGCTTGGACATGGAAGCAACCTAATGTCAACCGACAGATGAATGGATAAAGAAGTTGTGGTACATATATATAATGGAATATTTCTCAGCTGTATAAAGAAACACATTTGAGTCTTTCTCTTAAAATCATCAGTGACTCACTGTCTCAAGCAGTCCCCGTGTCTGCAGGCAGAAAGGCCTGCCACAGATGCTTGGTTCCTAGGGGAGAGGGGAAGGCCAGGGTTTGATCTTCCTTATTTCTACTGAGGTAGCAGTCTGCCTGCTCTCTGGTCCTTGGTTCTCTCCTGTTTCTGGCTTCCATCGCTTTTCAGTGGTGCTTTTCTGTATTCTTCCCACTTTCATGAGTAATGTTTTTCTGTGGCTTTCTGAATTTGTCCTGGGCTCCTATGCTATTCTTCAATCCCATCCTATCTATGTTTTGTCTCTCCATGATTCCTCAAGGATTTTGTCCTCTAAGAATTCTTTTTTTAATGTTGATTTTAATTACAAATTCACTTAAAAATCTTTTCCCATCATTTGAAGAATTTAATACAGGGAAGAGTCTGCAGTACGTGTTAGGTTCACCACCTTGATGCAGAAATATAATCGATTCTTTATTGTTAAAGCTTAGGAATGGAAGAAGTGGTGTTAGAAATTTTGAAGAATAGGTAGTCAGAAATTATTTTTCTTTAGAATGTAATGTGTGACCCTTTCGCATCAAGATCAGCAGGTAGAATTGGGAAAGTCCTCACCCCTGAATGAACCTCAAAGACTCTTTCTCACCAGGTAGAGTTGTATATACTTCTGGCCCTTGTCCATCTCCCCAGCAAAGTTGCTTAAAACCAGGAAGGAATGGCATGAGCACCTGTCCTCAGACTAAAGCCAGATCTTATGTGTACCTATTTCTCTCTTCCAGTACCTTATATACTGCTCTCTGCCTCTAAATGCCCACACCTTCTTTTTGCCCTGGTCCCTTACACCAAGTTTAAACTCAGTGCATATCTGTAGGTTAGGTATCTACTTCCACTTTAGCCCTCTAGACAAGTACCTGGCCTTTGTTGGGCACATACCATATACAGGTGACTTGTCCATTTGACACACAGCACTTAGACTTTGTAACAACCTTATGAAGGAGGTATTATCAGTCCCAAGTGAAGAAGCCAACACTCACAGAATTAAGCAACTTGCTTGAGGTTACAAAACTACAAAGTGGTGGGACTAGGCTGCAAGGCCCCCTAAACCTGGCTGAAGCTGAGGATCTTTCTAAACTATTATTTATGTTTGGCTGCGCTGGGTCTTCATTGCTGCAAGAGGGCTTTCTCTAGCTGTGGACAGCAGCAGTTACTCTCTAGTTTTGGTTCATGGGCTTCTCATCTCGGTGACTTCTCCTGCTGTGGAGTACAGGTTCTAGAGTAAGGGCCTCAGTAGTTATGGCACATGGGCATAGTTGCCTGGCGACATGTGAAATCTTCCTGGACTAGGGATCAAACATGTGTCCCCTGCATTGGCAGGCGGGTTCTCAACCACTGGACCACCAGGGAAGTCCAAGTCGAGGCTCTTACTATTGCACTACCTCGCCCCCTGGGACTTTATACTCGGCTTTGCTTATTTCCTTGAACTTTGCTGTAGTGTATGGTTTTGGTTTACAAGAGTGCACACTGACTTGTTCAGCCTGCTTGCAGTGTGTTTCACTTGTGTCACATCTTATCCTGGATCCCAAGTTTGACCTCAGTTTTGCCATTAAGTTTCACGGTAACTGAGCACACACACAACATTCACCGTTAACTGCCACCTTGTCTGAAGGAATACACTTTCTAGATTCTCTTTCTTACAGACTACTCTAAGAATTCAAACTTGGAGTTGGCTCCATCCAAGACCTACATTCATATTTGTATTTGCCAAGAGCAGCATAAGGTTAGCCTGGTATTCCATGAGCTTCCTTCACCTCCACATGGAATAATACAGGTTCTACCTGGTAGCAGGAGAAACTGCACTGTATCTACGGGTTTGCTACATTCATCCTCAAATTGAACAATCCACACTGACTCTAGTTCTTTCTTATTCTGCCATGAAAATCTGTTCCTCTGATAAATAAAGACCCTACATTTCTAGAGAAGACTGGGGACTCACCTAGTAAGATGTTCTGTGGTTCCAGATCCTGATGAGTGTATCCAGACAGGTGTAGTTCCTCAACAGCCTTAAACAGAGATGAGAGGATGTTTCGGGCAAATTCATCTTCCTTGTTTTGCACAGCCTCTTCTCTGTGGTCAGCCAAGTGCTTCTCCAGCGTGTGCTCACACAGGGCAAGGCACACATACAGACAGCCCCTGTCGCTCTCACTGCCATAGAATGTCACCACGTGACCGTTGGCTCGGTTGCTCTGCAAACAAGAGACTTCATTTTGTCCCCGTGTGCTGCCTTCACAGAACCGCTTCACGGCTACCTCTTGTTCCTCATAGAACCCCAGGTAGATGCCCCCTTCAGAAGTGTCAGCGATTTTATATTCTTCATCAATAAAGATCTTGAGTTTGCCTATCATAGGGCGCTTTATCCTGTGGAGATGTTTCAGGGCCTCCCCCCAACGTGAGCTCTGAGGCTTCCAGGCTTTAGCGGGAGGGCAAACGTCTTCTACGGCTCCATGCTGGCGAAGAAACTTTGCAAGGTCAGAGTCATAATTGCGCTTCGCTATTGCAACAAGGTCCCCGCATTGTGTGCTGGCTCCTTCGTGACACAGCAACTGGGCAATTTCCTTCAGCTTGAGCTCGACAGCAAGCAGCAGTGCTGTTCTACCCTCACTGTCTGTGTCATTGATCTCTATACCTGTTTGTTCCAGAAGCATCTGCACCAGATCCAGGTTCTTCTTTTCCACTGCCAAGATCAGCGGCGTCTTCCTTCCTTCCCCCCTCACATTGACATCAACCTTACAGTCCAGCAGAAGGCGAGTAATGGCTTTCACCTTCTCATCATCAGAGTTCAGAAGAGCATAGATCAAAGCATTTCTGCCCCTATTGTCCCGGGCATTGACATCTGCCCCCATCTCATGAAGGAGGATCTCCACGACATCTACATGCCCTTTTCTAGCAGCATCCATGAGAGCAGTGGCCCCTCCTTTCTTAATCCTCTCTTGATCCTCCGTTGTCTTTCTGTGCAAATTCACCTCTGCTCCATTGTTATACAGGAACTTTAAGGCTTCGACTCTGCCATACACAGCAGCTTCCATGAAAGCGGTGAAGCCATTAACATCGCACTCATTGACATCTGCTCCTTTAGTAAGTAATAGTTTGAGCAACTGCACGTTTCCAACAATCCCAGCAATGATGAAGGGAGTGGCTCCATTCTTCTTCCGCAGACAAGGCTCAGCACCATGACTAAGCAGAAGATGCACAATGTCTTCTCGGTCAACTTGCACTGCATTATGCAAAGGCGACCAGCCCCATTCTTCCTGGAAATTGACATCAGCCCCTCTTTCTAGCAGTTGCTGGACCAACTCAATGTCTTCGTCTTTAACAGCTTTAATCAACAAATGATTGTCATCCTTTGAAGCCCTCCCATTACTAGAGGGTGTGAGTCTTTCCTGAGGGTTGTTATGGCTCTCAGTCTCCATGATGGTATATACCACTGGCTACAACTTTCTTGCCTTCTCTTTGAGAAAATGAAAACTTATCTCCTTGGGATTTGATCAAAGAGACATGGAACTCTTAGAAACTCCTCTCAGGGGAAATAGGAATTGTCTGGCTGCAGACCACCAGTATGAGGAGGCACAATACTCTTGGGGGTCTTCTGACTTTTCACCTGGAGATGAGAGAGGTAATTTGTAGTGTTATAAGAGTAAGAAAACATTTGAATTAGAGAAATTAATTTTACTAGCAATGTTTTGAGCCCAACGGGCTGCCGTCTGTGGGGTCGCACAGAGTCGGACACGACTGAAGCGACTTAGCAGCAGCAGCAGCAGCAGCAATGTTTTCAAAATACATCTATTATAGAATTTTTTATTATAGAATATTATAAATATATGTCTTTTCATACTGTTCATGGGGTTCAGTCCTGAATATTCATTGGAAGGACTAACGCTGAAGCTGAAGCTCCAATAATTTGGCCACCTGATGTGAAGAGCCAACTCATTGGAAAAGACCCTGATGTTGGGAAAGATTGAGGGCAGGAGGAGAAGGGGGCAATAGAGGATGAGATGGTTAGACAGCATCACCGACTCAATGGACATGAATTTGAGTAAGCTCCGGGAGACAATGAAGGACAGAAGAGCCACATGTGCTGCAGTCCAGGGTGTCACAAAAAGTCAGCCACAACTGAGCAACTGAAAAGCAACAACAACATAAATATATGTAAATTGTAAGCAAGAAAAGTATTGCTCTATTCTCCCACTGCTTAGAAACAGGCATAGTTAGTACAGTCTATAAATTATTTTTTAAAATAGTTGGGCTCATGATCTGTAACTTTGCATTTGGCTTCCTTTCATTTAATACCTTAATTATAAATAACGTCCTATGTTATTACAAAGTATTTTAAAATATTTTAATGTCTGCAATAGACCATCAGAGAGGTGTTTCAGTTCCCTACTACTGAGCAGATTTTTAAAGTAACTTTTAAACAAGAGTTTCAAAATTAGATTTTTTTTCACAATTCTAAATAATGTTGCAGCAAATTTAGCTTATTTTACCTTGTTTTCTTATGACAGATCTTATAATAGATTTCTTACAATTGATTTCAAAGAACTGAATGACCAGTCAAAGGCTATGATTGTTTTTAAGATTCTCAACCTCTATTAATACATTTTTTTCCAATGCCATATAAACACACTCTTATTAGAAATAAATGGCCTCTTTAAAAAACCAGAACCCTTATTTAATAGGAAAAAGTGTGTTTTCCATCAATCTGCATTTCTGGTTGAGCAGGCTCAGTCCATTCCCAGCTCTTTGCAAGTGCAACAGTGTGCACTCCTATTCAAAGCAGTGTAGAGTAAGCAGCAGTCCCCAAACTTTTGGGCACCAGGGACCAGTTTTGTGGAAGACAATTTTCCATGGACTGGGGGTGGGGAAGGGGTGGGTTTGGAGATGATTCAGAGCATAACATTTATTGTGCACTTTATTTCTATTATTATTACATCAGCTCCAACTCAAGTCATCTGGCATTAGATCCCAGAGGGTGGGGACTCCTGGAATGGGGAAAGAACTCGAACTCCCACCTCTGCAAGGTCTAAGTTTGGCCCCGGGTTGTATAACTCTGCTGCTGCTAAGTCACTTCAGTCGTGTTCAACTCTGTGTAACCCCATAGGCAGCGTCCCACCAGACTCCCCCATCCCTGGGATTCTCCAGGCAAGAACACTGGAGTGGGTTGCCATTTCCTTCTCCAATGCATGAAAGTGAAAAGTGAAGTCCCTCAGTCGTGTCCAACTCTTACCTACCCCGTGGACTGCAGCCTACCAGGCTCCTCTGCCCATGGGATTTTCCAGGCAAGAGTACTGGAGTGGGTTGCCGTTGTGTAACTCTAGACTCTTCCTAATTGTGTAACCTTAGATTATTGAGTCTGAATTTTCTGTTCCCTCAAATAGGGATGACAAAAAATACAGTTGCCCATATAAAGTGTACTGAAGTAGGGAGAAGGCAATGGCACCCCACTCCAGTACTCTTGCCTGGAAAATCCCATGGATGGAGGAGCCTGGTAGGCTGCAGTCCATGGGGTCGCGAAGAGTCGGACACGACTGAGCGACTTCACTTTGACTTTTCACTTTCATGCATTGGAGAAGGAAATGGCAACCCACTCCAGTATTCTTGCCTAGAGAATCCCAGGGATGGGGGAGCCTGGTGGGCTGCCGTCTATGGGGTCGCACAGAGTCGGACACGACTGAAGCAACTTAGCAGCAGCACCAAAAGTAGGGAGAGGGTAAAATATTAGGCCTTCAATAAATGGTATAGCTAGTTACATCACTTTATGAAAAGAAGAAAAAAAAAACTTTGACACACCCCATTCTTCCCACCCAGTGCTTTATATGCTACACAAATAGGGAACCTATGAGGGGTCAATTTAGTCCAACTGCCCTCCATCAGATCTGAGCAATTTAGATACAATTCAGACAGCAGAGGGCAGCAAACTTACCTGAATGTTTATAACTGCTTCTGCTAGGAAGCTACTTAGCAGCAGCAGCTTTTGTTCTTGCAGAAGGAAATGGCAACCCACTCCAGTGTTCTTGCCTGGAGAATCCCAGGGACGAGGGAGCTTGGTGGGCTGCCATCTATGGGGTCACACAGAGTCGGACACGACTGAAGTGACTTAGCAGTAGCTGCTACAAAAATCACAAAGCAACCATTTTTCAGCAGTCCCACCTGCCTGACAGTCTCAAAGCCTCTACCCTCAGAGAGCTAACCAAATGAGCAGCGGAAGCACAGTCACCCAGCAATGAACTCTTCCGATCAAATGTTTGTGTAAACAACTTTAGCGACAATGAATGTGAGGTGGGCTGGAAAAGATCAAGGAAAGAAAGAAGCTCAAAGAAACCTGGACGGTTCAGGGTTTCTACAAACTTCTTTTCTTCTCTGCTCTTTTATTTATTCCAGGCGCTTCCTCCAACTGCTAACTTCAAAGTAATACAATCATTTAAGAACACCACATCTTGGACTAACTTATGAGGAAATGCAAAAAAAAAAAAAAAACAAACAGAACAAAAGAGAGTAGTAAGACTCCGCGGCCTGTAGCCCACCAGGGTTCTCTGTCCGTGGAATTTTCCAGGCAAGAGTACTGGGTTGCCATTTCCTGCTCCAGGGAATAATAATAATAACAATAATAAAAGAAATCCGAGTAAAACTTCAGAGTAGAAAATAAAAACAACTCAACAAAAGCCTTGAGAAAGTAGAGTCCTGCTTTCAGTTTCATTTTCCCCACACGATCAGAGGAGCCTGATACACAGAGACGCCTTGAAGAAATAATGTGTGGATTATGAGAGAACCCTGGAAATCTCAGAAGGGCTTGGGTCCCCTGGGACTGGCCGGCTGGCTCCGTGTGCTCCTTCCTCTCCCCCAGTTCCACACCCACTTCACCTCCAGTCCCCAAAGCCCGAAGAAGCCTTCAAAGAAAACACCTTCTCAAGCTTTCCCAGCTCTCCTCCCTCTGCGTATCCTACCTTCTAAACGCAGATGCCTCCTCAGTTATTCCTCTGGCGGCATCTAACCGTCAAATACCGTTGCCAGCAGGAAAACAGCCTCTCCTGGGAACTGAGCCCGCGGGGCGGAGTCCGGAGAACGACGGCAGGAGGAGGGAACGCTGACCACGCCCACACTCGCCCGCGGTGGCCTGAGCTGCTAGCGTCTTTGGGCTTCCCCGGCAGCTCAAACAGTAAAGAATCTGCCTGTAATGCAGGAGACCTGGGTCCGATCCCTGGGTCGGGAAGATCCCCTAGAGGAAGAAATGGCAACCCACTCCAGTATCCTTGCCTGCAGAATCCCATGGACTAAGGATCCCGGGGCAGGGAGAGGGCAGGGAGGCCGCGTGCATCCTGCCGCTAGGCCTGCGGGCTTTCAGGTCACAGCATCTAGTTCCATCTCGACCATGTTGTTCCAAATCCCATATCTTCTTAAGGGAAATGAACGGTAAATAAACATTTATTGAGCACTGACTGGGTGCCCAGCACTTTGTTCACTGCTTTACAAGAGATATGCACCCAGTCAACCCCTAACAATACTGCTGATGATGAAACCAAGGCTCAAAAAAGCTGGGTGAGCCCAAAGCCCAAGCTCTCTCACTTGCCTGGGCGCTCTGGAAATGGCACCAGGCTGGCAGTCCAGAGCTGTGGCTGTTCTGCTGGGTGACCTCAGGCAGGTAGTTGAATGATGTTGGGACTCAATGATTCATCACACAAATGCCTCATGGGGGGTCTTCCTGGAGCTTGCATCTTAGTAGGGAGAGATAGACCGTTAATCATTGAGAAATACAAGGTCTGTCTAGTCAAGGCTATGGTTTTTCCAGTAGTCACGTATGGATGTGAGAGTTGGACTATGAAGAAAGCTGAGCGCCAAAGAATTGATGCGTTTGATCTGTGGTGTTGGAGAAGACACTTGAGAGTCCCTTGGACTGCAAGGAGATCCAACCAGTCCATTCTAAAGGAGATCAGTCCTGGGTGTTCTTTGGAAGGAATGATGCTAAAACTGAAACTCCAGTACTTTGGCCAGCTCATGCGAAGAGTTGACTCATTGGAAAAGACTCTGATGCTGGGAGGGATTGGGGGCAGGAGGAGAAGGGGACGACAGAGGATGAGATGGCTGGATGGCATCACTGACTCGATGCACGTGAGTTTGAGTGGACTCCGGGAGTTGGTGATGGATAGGGAGGCCTGGTATGCTGCAATTCATGGGGTTGCAAAGAGTTGGACACGACTGAGCGACTGAACTGAACTGAACATGATTTCAGGTCATGATATCATGACCCTAATCATCCCAGTTCCTTATGGGCATCATCACTACTACCATCCAGTCCCCCATCACATCATACTGCTTCCCACCTCCGTGTCTCTGCGCACACTGCTTTTGCTATCTGAACTAATAATAATGATGATAGTAGCAAGCATTTATGTAGCTCTTTAGTATGCTGTAGGAACTGTTCTGAGCCAACAAAAAATACACATTTTTGTTGTCGTTTAGTCACTTAAGTCCTGAGATAGCTGCTATTTTGACCCCATTGTACAGATGGAGAAAATGAGGCACAAAGTGATTAAGTGAATTCAATTGTTCTAGAGATTTGAGCTACCTCAAGGAACAGCACAGAGAAAGATGCCTACCCTCATTCTTGTGGGAGAAGCCAGAAAATGAACAAAATAAGTAAATTATGTATAATGCGCTTTATGGGGAAAATCCTACAGAGAATAATGAGTAGAATGAGGAAGGCTGAAAACACCAGAATGGGAATTATGAGTCAAGAGAGATATTTTCTAAATAATGAAAACTGAAACTCCATTATCTAGCACCTAACTACATTACATTCCTTACCCTTAGGATCATTCCTCAATTATTTAAGTTTTAAATCTTTCTTCTCCTCAGAAAGTAATTTGAACAGCTGGGCCAATTTAAAAGGTTCAGTAACAGTGAATTACCTTGTGATCAGCTCTTAATACGCCCCAAACACCTTGTTCTTGTTACCTAAGAGCTTTCTTTAAAATTTTTTTCTAGTTTTATTTTACTTTTTTATTTTGATTTTTTTTGTCCATGACATATGGCCAGGAATCAAACCCAGGCCTTGGCAGTGAAAGCGCCAAGTCCTAACTACCAGGGAATTCCCTCTAGTTTTATTGAGAAATAGCTGACATATGTCATTCTAGAAATTAAAGCTATACAGCATGATGTATTGATTCACATATACTATGAAGTAATTACCACAATAGATTTAGTTAACACCCATTATCCCATATAGCTACAATAGAAAGAAAAGAAGGGGAATTAATAGATCATATGACAGTTCCATTTTTAATTTTCTGAGGAGGCTCCATACTGTTTTCTATCTTGAGAAGTTTACAATTTACAGTCTCATGAACTGTGCACAAGGGTTCCTTTTTCTCCACATCCACACCAAGAGCTTCAATTTTTTAAGTTAAGTTCAGCCCTGCTGACTAAAGAAATCTTACTGTAACCCCTGTACCTACTGAGCTATCTTAACGATTATGCTAATAATTTTCAATTCAATTAAACATCATTATTAAACTGCATTAATAAACAAAACTAAAGGTTATATCTCTTGGATATAATTCCAAAGGAAAGAGTCAAATTTAAATCAGAGCAAAATTAGGCAGTTTCTTAGAAGAAATGGAGTAGTCCTCATCATCAACAAAGGAGTCCGAATGCAGTACTTGGGCACAGTCTCAAAAGTGACAGAATGATTTTCATTAATTTTCAAGGCAAACCATCCAATATCACAGTCATCCAAGTTTTTGCCCCAACCACTGATGCTGAAGAAGCTGAAGTTGACCAGTTTTATGAAGACCTATGGCACCTTCTAGAGCTAACATCAAAAAAAGATGTCCTTTTCATCATAGAGGATCAAAATGCAAAAGTAGGAAGTCAAGAGATATCCAGAATAACCAGCTAGTTTAGCCATGGAGTACAAAATGAAGCAGGGAAAAGGCTGACAGAGTTTTGCCAAGGAACACACTGGTCATAGCATGCACCCTCTTCCAACAACATGAGAGATGACTCTACACATGGATGTCAATGGATGGTCAATACCAAAATCAGATTGATTATGTTCATTGCAGACAAAGATGGAGAAGCTCTATACAGTCAGCAAAAACAAGACCTGGAGCTGACTGTGGCTTAGATCATCAGCTCCTTATTGCAAAATTCAGGCTTAAATTGAAGAAAGTAGGGGAAACTGCTAGACCATTCAGGTATGACCTAAACCAAACCCCTTATGATTATACAGTGGAAGTAACAAACAGAATTAGATCTGGTAGACAAAGTGTCTGAAGAACTATGGATGGAGATTTGTAACACTATATGAGAGGCAGTGACCAAAACTATCCCAAAAGGAAAAGAACTGCAAGAAGGCCAAATGGTTGTCTGAGGAGGCCTTACAAATAGCTGAGGAAATAAGAGAAGCAAAAAGCAGGGGAGAAAGGAAAAGATATTCCCAACTGAATAGAGAGTTCCAGAGAATAGCAAGGAGAGATAAGAAGGCCTTCTTAAATGAATAGTACAAAGAAATAGAGGAAAACAGTAGTGTTGGAAAGACTAGAGATTTCTTCAGATAACCACAATGGTGTGGTCACTCACCTAGAGCCAGACATCCTGGAGTATAACGTTAAGTGTGCCTTAAGAAGCATTACTATAAACAAAGATAGTGGAGGTGACAGAGTTCCAGCTGAGCTATTTCAAATCCTAAAAGATGATGCTGTGAAAGTGCTGCGCTCAATATGCCAAAAATTTGGAACACTCAGCAGTGGCTACAGGACTGGAAAAGTTCAGTCCCAAAGAAGGGCAGTAGCAAAGAGTGTTCAAACTACCACACAATTGCGCTTATTTCACACACTAGCAAGGTTATGCTCAAAATCTTTCAAGCTAGGCTTCAGCAGTACATGAATCAAGAATGTCCATATGTTCAAACTGGGTTTAGAAAAGGCTGAGGAACCAGAGATCAAGCTGCCAATATTCATTAGATTAAGGAGAAAGCTAAAGAGTTCCAAAAAAATATCTACTTCTGCCTTATTGACAATGTTAAAGCCTTTGACTGTGTAGATCACAAAAAACTGTGGAAAAGTCTTAAAGAAATGGGAATATCAGACCACCTTACCTATCTTCTGAGAAACCTGTATGCAGGTCAAGAAGCAACAGTTAGAAATGGTCATGGAACAACTGAGTGGCTCAAAATCAGAAAAGGAGTACGTCAAGGCTGTATGTTGTCACCCTGCTTATTTAACTTATATGCAGCACACATCATGGAAAATGCCAGGCTGGATGAATCACAAGCTGGAATCAAGATTGCTGGGAGAAATATCAACAACCTCAGATACACAGATAATATGACTCTAATGGCAGGAAGTGAAGAAGAACAGGGGAGTCTTTTGATGAGGGTGAAAGAGGAGAGTGAAAAAGTTGGCTTGAAATTCAACATTCAAAAAAACTAAGATCCTGGCATCTGGTCCCATCACTTCATAGCAAATGGAAGAAGAAAAAGTGGAAGCAGTGACAGATTTTATTTTCTTGGGCTCCAAAATCACTGAGGATGGTGACTGCCGCCATGAAGTTAAAAATGCTTGCTCCTTGGAAGAAAAGCTATGACAAACCTAGACAGTGTATTAAAAAGTAGAGACATCACTTTGGCGACAAAGGCCCATATAGTCGAAACCATGGTTTTTCCAGTAAGTCACATATGGATGTGAGAGTTGGACCATAAAGTAGGCTGAGTGCCAAAGAACTGATGCTTTCGAATTGTGGTGCTAGAGAAGACTCTTGAGAGTCCCTCGGACAGCCAGGAGATCAAACTAGTCAATCCTAAAGGAAATCAACCCTGAATATTCATTGGAATGACTACTGCTAATGCTGAAGCTCCAATATTTTGGCCATGTGATGCAAAGAATCAACTCATTGGAAAAGACCCTGAGGTTGGGAAAGATTGAAGACGAAAGAAGAAGGCGATGGTAGAGGATACAGTGGGTAGGTGGCATCACTGACTCAATGGTCATGAAACTAGGAGATCGTGGAGGACAGAGGAGCCCGGCGTGCTACGGTCCATGAGGCTGCAAAGAGTCAGACATGACTTAGTGACGGAACAACAGGCAATTCCAAGGAAAAAGCTTGTATAGCCTGACTTGACATAGCCACAGGGAGGCAGCAGAGAGTGTGGAATGGCCTGGTGAGGGATGGGCCAGGCCTCCACAGTCACAGGAAACAGCAGGACTCATCGGGAAACAGCACCAGCCAACCTGGCTTTAAGTGAATACCATCTGGATTAATGCCTCACCACTTGATTCCCTCTCCTGGAATTCTGGAATGCCCTTCATAGCAAATAAAATACAGTATGGAAGCAGCTGTACTATACTTAAAAAAGTAGACTTGGAATCCTGGCTTTGAATTGTGACTCTTCCATTCTTTTCAAAAGTCAATAAATAGTTATTGACCATGCCGAGTGCCTGGAATCAGATAATAATTACAGCTTAATATTCATGAGACATCAATGTTGTGCCAAACACATTTCATTCCATGCTCTATGAAGGGTGCATGCTCTCTTATTATCCTTATTTACAGATGAGAGATCTAAGCCTTTGGAGAGGTTTAATCACTCCCCCAGGTCATACAATGAATGAACCAGTTTCTACTCCAACATTCCAACTCTACAGGCTGGGTTGCACTCTGCCATGGTCTGTTCTATCCCATTGTATCAAATAATATGGCTCCCAATCTTGAAGAGAGTGGTTCAGTGAAAAAAAGAGCTGCAAAGAGGTAAGTGACAGTGACGTGTCTTACATGAAGTAGTCAAGGTAAGAAGAGGGTGTGAAAAGGAATATCTCCTGCCACATCTATAAACAAGGATGTCACAGGCATCGGTTTGAGATTCTGCCCTCCAAATGTGAATTTCTGAGCCCCGAGGGCCCCCAGAAGGGAGAACAGTGCCTGCAATCCAGCAGCTGTCAGGTCCCACCACTCCCTACAGTGACTGAGGATGCAACAAAATTTAAAAAAAAAAAAAAAAAAACATAGGATACAGGCCCCTTTCACAAACTGAGATGCTTGTGAAAGGAATGAGTTCAGTAAGCCCTCTTTCATCTTCCCATACATAGACAAGCCCTAAATTCTTTGAGATAGCTGATTTTCCTTGATTAACAATAATCTTCGATGTTCGGACTATCTGCCTCCTTTGTTACAAACTTCTGTATAACCTGACTCCCTTCCCCACCCTCCTCCCCACCTCCCCTCCTTCCCTTTCCCCCCACCACACCCTCACTCCCTCCCCACCTCCAGAGCAGCTTCTCAAGGGCTACTCTCAACTTTCAGGTTATGAGCTTTTTTTTTTTTTTAGTTGGCAAGGCTGTCCTAGAATCATTGAAGTGTCAGAGAGATTCCGGGAAATGGCTGTCTGGGAAGGCTTCACTTAAGAAGGTGATGGTTTTACTAGATTTTCAAGAAGCTTTTTGAGGAGGGCATTCTCCTCCACAGCTCCCAAGCTCTAATTTTTAAAAACAAATAAAAGGAAAAAGACATTCCAAGCAGAGAAAAACAGCAGGCGGATAAGGGCCACCTGGGCAGGGGGGAAGTCATAAGAGGGACTTGTATCGGGTCAGAGTGAGCCTTGTATGTCATGCTGAGAGCTGGACTCTCTCAGGGTCAAAGGAGAGCCCACTGAAGGGCTTGAATGCAGGCACGAAGTGCTCTGATCACTCTGCTTTATGGCTAAAGACTGGCACAGCGGGGACGGGTGAAGCACAGGCGTCCATGATCAGACCCAAAG
Source organism: Cephalophus harveyi (assembly GCA_006410635.1). Classification (NCBI taxonomy): domain Eukaryota; kingdom Metazoa; phylum Chordata; class Mammalia; order Artiodactyla; family Bovidae; genus Cephalophus; species Cephalophus harveyi. The sequence continues at coordinate 206,341 of SJYT01050828.1, read as the reverse complement.
GCTCAGGGACGGCGCCCCAGAAAGACCCTTGGGCCAGCTTTGAAAGTTGCTTCGCTAGACTGAAGAAGGAGGCTGTAGGGAGCTGTGATGAGAGTAGGCAACACAGCAGGGAGGTGGACCAGGAGGCTTGACTAGTAGGGTGAGTGTGGGAACCGTGAACGATTTGTTTTCAAGGGGCAGGTGAGGAAGCAGAGGCCGGAGAAGCATGGGCGGCCCACTCAAGAAGGGCTTTGGGTGCTAAGCCAAAGCCTGAAGTGCTGGGGGGAGGAACTGAGTTGGTGAAGTTAAAGATGCTGGAGACTTCTTGCTGGCTGCAAGATTTTCAGGAAATCTCTTAAACACTCTGAGAACTAATACAATAGGGGTCCTGTGTGTGGTCGGAGCCTGACACCTGAAAGACCAAGAGCCATTGGTCTCCAAGGTCAACCAAGAGTCTTCTTTATCTCTAATGAGTATCTACCACCTTGAGCCTGCACCATGGGCTTCAAGACCATCCTGTATGTGAAGAAGGGCTAGGAGAGGGCGACAAGCCTTGAGGATGGACTTACTGGTTGAGGAGCCTGCCAGGACCCACCTCAGTCCCTGGAAGTCCATCTGCCCCCGTTCATTCCTCTACCATTTGCCGACCACACCCACCGTTTGCTACTGGTGCCCATACATGCACGCTCAGTCATTTTAGTCATGTCTGACTCTTGGCAACCCCATGCATGGTAGCCCACAAATCTCCACTGTCCATGGGATTTCCCGGGCAAGAATACTAGAGTGGGCTTCCATTTCCTCCTCCATGGGATCTTCCCAATCCAGGCTCTCAACTCGAGTCTCCTGCATTGGCAGGCAGGTTCTTTACCACTCAGCCACCTGGGAAGCCTATACTGCATCAGAAAATACACATTTGTGCCCTTGTCTGAACTTACCCAGAATCCCCATCCACCATTAACTGAGGCCACCTACAGTTACAGCTATTTTTGGTTCTCTGGCAGGCATGCAGGATGCACTAGATACAATAAATGCATGTTTTTTAAAAAAAGACAAAAAGGTGGAAGGAAAGTAATGGGGCAAGGTTCCTGATTCTCTGGGTACCATCTTTTACTTCCCTCCTGGATCATATCCCTTGACCATCTCTCACAGACTGGACTTCCCACCCACCCCCCACCCCGCCTTGGTTTAATTGTATTCAGATCTCATCTCTGCCCCTCTCAAACCGGCTTCTCTGGGCCTGTTCCCCCAGACCCCACCCCTGGGAGCTTCAGTTTCCCCGTCTGTATCAGAAAGTTATCACACCTACCTCACAGAGCTGTCATTGGACTAAACGAGATCAGGGCCTGCCATGGTGTTTGTTCCCATCTTCCTTTCTGGCCATTAACCTCAGAATCCCTCCTGGCATCACACACGTAACTGCCCCTTAGATCTGGGCTTCAAATGTGACTCCATGGGCTTTTCTACTTAATGTACCTGAAGTCTGGTCACTTTACTCAGACTAACAACGCTGCTGCTGCTAAGTTACCTCAGTCATGTCCGACTCTGTGTGACCCCATAGACAGCAGCCCACCAGGCTCCCCCGCCCCTGGGATTTTCCAGGCAAGAGTACTGGAGTGGGGTGCCATTGCTTTCTCTGAAGACTAACAATGAGGGGAAAATAAAAGCCAATATAAGGCCTAGATTTGTATATAAACAGATAATTCAACTTAGAGAAGAATTTGGGGAGAACAAGGAGGTGACTGGCAGAGAAAGAGCAGTTTTGATCCTTGCAAGCCTAACGCCAAGTTCTTTCTAACCCAGCACAAACTGCTCATTCTCTCCCTGGGAATGGAGTAGTCCCAAGCATCAAGTGGCTTCCCAAAGTTCGTCTCAGAGATGTCTGTGAAATTATAAGGAATGCTAATTCTTTGAATTCATAGTGAAATGAAAGTCGTTCAGTCATATCAACTCTTTGTGACCCCATTGACTATACAGTCCATGGAATTCTCCAGGTCAGAGTACTGGAGTGGGTAGCTTTTCCCTTCTCCAGGGGATTTTCCCAACCCAGGAATCGAACCCAGGTCTCCTGCATTGCAGGTGGATTCTTTACCAACTGAGCTATGAGGGAAGCCCAAAAGTACACTAATGCAAATTGGAAATGGGCAAAGGTGAAAATGGCACAGAAGTGCCCCCCTCCCCCCCCAACTGATAATGTGCAGCTACTTGGCCAGGGGGAGCCACCCCTTGCTGTTCCAAGAACCGGGAACGGCTCATGCTGGGTCAGGTGGACAGAGGAGATGCGCTCTGCAATGACAGCTGAGCCGGGTCCAGCTGTTACCAGCCAGGGTTCTTGGCCTTCCCCAATCAATAGAAATTGACTGGAGGCCAGACAAGAAATTCAGGCACGGCTCAACGGGGCCCCCTGCTGCAGTAGCGGGAGCGAGAGCAAACAGGTTCCCTTGCTTGCTCGCTCCTTTGTGAGGGGAGGGTGGAGTGTTGTTCAGGGCTTAGGCAGGAGGGGTAGCCTAGGTGTTCTGTCCACTCCTTAGCTGGTGTTGTGTGCAGGGTGTCTGCACAGTACCCTATTTTTGCTCTGGGCTGCTCAAAAGTGGCAGTTGTGTTTTTTGGTCTCTTTGTATCTTTTGGGTACCGAATTTGCCCCAGCTGTGCATGCACGCAGTTCTTTTGAGTCCCACAGTTCCTCTGTATTTTGTTGCTAGAGGAGACGTGTATCCAGGTGCAAGCATTGCAGCCTTGCTGCAAAGGGTCCCAGGCCCCATGCTAGGCTCACCGTCAACAGGACACAACAGCTTGACATGAGCTGGGCCGTCACCAGCTGAAGGAAGTTACCATCCTGGAGGCCACCGTTAGAACCAGTCACCAGGCAAACTCGGGCCTTGGACGTGCACTTCTGCCCATACACCAGCAAGCTTCCCCGTGTGTCCTGTGACATTTCTGGAGACCAGCTCTCCCACAAGGCACCCCCCACCCCGAGCACTTCCCTTCCCTCTTCCCCTTACCACACGGCCCTTGCAGACAGGATAGATCTCGTGTTTGGGTTTTATTTTTATTTCACAATAAAATAACATGCTGCAATAGGAAAACGGGGATTGAATTAGTACATCATTCACATCTAGGAACCCAGCTCCCGTGGTCAACAATAAATAAATATTTAAACAGCGAGGAGTTCCTGGCGGGCGCCAAGAGGTTCCCAGCACTTCAAGAGGTAGCGTCTGCTGGAAAGAGGGAGACAGCCAGGCTACCAGCTCCTGTGGATTCTCCAGGAGAGGCAGATGCGCAAATGACAATAAATAACAATAGCAACAAAATGACAACAGCAATAAAAAATAATGTGCCATGACCATTGTCACAAAACCAACAATATGTTAGGCTTAAATACTTTTCTCCTGGAGGAGCTCCTAGTGCAGAGAGAACAGTGTGGATTCCCTGGGGGCAAGAGGGGCTGCCTGGTTAATTCACCTCCCCAGCCCAGCCGGGGCAGAAGTCCCACCAGGGAATGGTGTTTGGTGATGCCTGGGGTGACAAGCAGGTTCTGATTTCCCAGCAGCCTCTCTCAACCCCAGTTTCATTCCTAGCTTCTACAGGCTGTCCAAGTTCGAGGTCCCTGCCTCATTTCTCATCAACACCCCAGTGAGTACACCCCAACAATCCACAGGAAAGAAACACAAGGTTCCCCTTCCATCTTGGGGAATCTCTTTTTCCCTGTTCTCATCCTCACAAAAGTAAAATATTAGCTTGATTTCAACAGGACTTTCTGGAACTGCCGTGAGGTTTGTCTCACAGGAGCGCTTTCTCCCTCGTTCCACCCTGCCCAGCATAAGGGCTGGACTAGCCGCTCACCAAGAGGCCCCACGTCTTGCTCCAGGCAGCTCAGAGCTAAGCGGGGACACATCCTAGCAAGAGGCTCTCGGCAGGTCCTGCTCACAGGTGAACCCGGTGGCACACATGGAGTCAGGGGCCCCCGCAAGAACCCACCAAGAGCACCCAGGTTCATTCGCATGGGCAAGATGGCCTGTTTCTGGGGCTCTCTACTGATTTGGAGAAGGGTTTGAAAGCCAGTTTTTGAGGTAAATATCTCATTCGGGGCAAGCATCACATTGGTTCTCTGGCCTTGACAAGACTGCCAGGCTGGACACAGAAGTGTTGAGAGGTGCAAGCTAGGTGCCCCCCACCCCCACCCCGCCATAGCCCAGAGGCAGGTGAGGAGGACAGGATGAGAAGACTCCACCATCCATGGCTCCCTTCATGCCCAGGACAGTCTGGAAATTAGGAAAACAGGTCAACCGTTCGACAGGCAAAACTGGTTAACCTGGTTGTCTCCCTCATTTTCAAGTTCCCCTTTATCCATGCATTTCGCAAAGCCCCCTGGAAATATCCCTTGTCCTGTTGAGAATGGCCAGAGCCAGTGATGACTCTTGCACCATCATCCTTCCCCCCCTTAAAAGCCCTCATGTTCAGCCCTGGTCCACAGGTCCTAGAAGTGGGGTGACCCTCTCATGCATGGAATTCAGTCCCAAGGATCTGGAGGTGAGGGTGTCACCGGGTCAGCTTTTTCCTTCGCTGTCCTCTCTTGCTTTGCAGAACCTGCTTCCCCCAAGGAGACAGCACCTCAGGGGTGGGTGACTCAATCTCTCTGCCTGGCTGGCTCCTTCCAGGCCCTGAGGCTCAGGTGTGCGAGGGCTCGGCTGGGCTGCCGCTGGACGGGGAGGCAGAGGCGGCCGTGGCTTGGGTGGCCAGGTCCCGGTAAGCGGGGGACTTCAGGAAGCGCGGGTAGGAGTCCTTCTCCATCAGGGCTCGCACCTTCCGCTGCGCCGCATCGAAGCATGCAGCCGTGGCAGCCTGCAGGTTCGTCCTGGTCAGCTCCCTGGTCTCGTGGTCTATATTCACCTGTGGGAAGGAGGACAAGCACGTGGGTGAGTGGGGGGCTCAGAGCCAGGGTGAGGAGGCTGGCAGGCCTGGGAGGACTGGCGGGGAGCACTGGATTCTGAATCAGGAACTGGGGCTCCACTGAGTTGACCATCAGTGGGCTTTTCAGCTCTGGGCCTGTCCTCCCTTCTACCGTCCGCTCTCTCAGAACAACCCAGGAGATGTTAAGAATGGGCACAGATCCACCCTCTTTTCATCTGTTTCTCTGTGACAACCCAGGTTCAAGTCATCAGCACCTCTCTCCTATCTACTGCCAGCACCTGCTATTGGGTCTCTCTCTCCTCCCCTAAACCCTAGGGTCTGTTCTCCACCTAGCAGCCAAGAGAGTCTTGTAGAACACAAGTCAGTTTGCCAGCAGTTCTGTTGTTCCCCATTACTCCAAGAAGAGGCCGACATGGGTGCTGAGCCCACAGGCTACCTGGGCCAGCATCTGGCCGCCTGCCACCTGTGTGACATCACCTCCCACTCTCTCTCACTTCCTGTTCCATATGGGCCCACTTGCTGGCCTGGGATCACAAAGGCACTCTCTGATCTTTGTATTTTCTGTTTCCTGTGTCACATCCTCCGACCCTGTACCCTGGTACACCCTCTCATAGCCTGCTTTCTTTTTATCAGAGCACAGATCTCCCCCTGGCAATAATTATTTAATTGGTTACTGTCATCTTCTCTCACTGGGGTAGAGGCTTTGTGTTCACTGCCATATCCCTGAGGACTATAAATGTGCCTTGCATGTAACTGGTGCCCAACATATCTTTATGGGAGAAATAAAAATGCTCAGAAAATAAATACAAAATAAGATACAAAGGCAAGCCATTACTTCCTTCTCTCCAAGAGATGGCGTCATATTCCTTATCAAACACAGTGGAGGCCAGAGGGAAGCTTGAAAGGGTCACCAACTACATACCTGAGTGACTGAATCAGGTTATCCTACGATGACCTGTCTCCGCACTTGTGTTAAGTATTCTGAGTCTCTAAAAAGGGCTTAGTTTACACAAGGTAGGTGTGGACAAAAGCCAAAACCCCTGCCAACCCCTCCAGTCCCAGTGATATCTGAGGGTAACGGTGGCCTGGAGCCTGGCTTTTTTGTTCTCCAGCCTCCTGTGTCAGATAAGGCCACTCTGCTTCTAAACTTGGCCCTTCCCTTACCGGCCCCTGATCATTCCCAGTTCTCAGTGGGGAAGGAGCAGGCAGGGTCTGCAGTATCCCTGGAACGTGTCATGGCTCTGACCTCTTTGGGGGCTTCACTGCAGATGAACTCCTCAAAGATCCGGTGAGCCCGGGATGCCAGCTTGGTAGCGGACCGGAGCTTCCTGAACTCCTCACAGGCCAGCCAGAATTCCAGGTTCTCCTCGCTGAACTCTGTCTTCAGGAAGGCGTGGAAGGCGGCCACTCCATCTGGGGTTGCAGGGAGAGAGGAAGAGACAGGTCAGACAGCGGGGACAGCCAGCCGGGAATAAAAGAAGAAAAGGCAGCAATTGTAGTTAAGGGCTCTATTTTGGGGATGTAATCTTCTCAAACAAGGACCTGCCTTTGTATTCTGGATAGAAGCTGACACACTAGGGGATTATTATTACTATTATTTTGCCCACGTTCTCAGCATCCTCAGGCTGGCTCTGCAGCACATGGCTACCCATGTGCCACCCGTGTGCCACCCATGTGCCACCCGTGTGCCATCCACAGACAGACACAACAGACACAACTCACGTTTACTGCTCAGCAGCAAGTCAAATGACTCTTTCCATCCCAGCACGTCTTCTGAGAAGTTTTTGCTAAAAAAAGGGGGGGGGGGGCAAGATTTTAACTTAAAAAACAACAACAACAAACGAATACATAGCACAAATCCTAGCCAGAACTCTGAAGTTGTATAATTCACACAGAGGCTTGCTCAGTAAAATTACCGGAGCTGACTCCTCAAACTCCACAACTTTTTGCTGAGGTTTAGGGAAATGGTTGTGTTTTCTAGAGGACAATCTAGTAACCAGAAACCAGAGCAGGGACCTTCCGGCCCTCAGTAAATACCTAGGACTGTGTTTTTGCTGTCCAAAATTCCTCCGCTTCCCCTCTCAGTTTGTTTTGTACACTTTCTCAAGGAAATATGGGTCTCCTGAATAGAGATTATGCCTACCCCAGAGCCCAGCACAGCACCTGCCACAGTTGATGGTCAGTATAACAGGGCTTCCCGGTATGCCGCATGCAAGTAGCAGCAGAGTCAGTGGCCTTGGGCCCTGCCCTTGCCCTCGTCACACATGCAATGGCAATATCCAGACGGGAGAATCTGGTAACTAGACATTCCAACCCTGGGTATCTTCATTTGTTGGTGGACTTAGAAGGCTGGAGCCATCCACCCAGTCACCCATGAGCCAGACAGCCATAGCAGACCAGCAAGAAGTTCCATTACAATCTCCAGGAAGAGGTCACCAAGGTCCATGACGGCATGTCCTAATTTCTCCTAGTGTTTTCCTTCTCAGCGCTCCCTTCCTAAATCTGGCTCCTTCCCTCTAGGGGCTGCGGGCTGGTGGGCAGGACTTACCCCTCTTTGCTGTGTTTACTGCCCCACTCGAACTTGCCAACACTCCCGGTATCAGAGCCCAGTTCTGACTTATGAAGAAAGATCCCCAGCCGTGTCTTGAATTCTTTGGCTCTGGAAGGCAAAGCATGAGCTCGTGAGGATTCGTCCCTTGCTCAGCCAGGGCAGAGAGATCCATGAAGTCCCAGAAGAGCATAGGTTTGTGCCACCCAAATTCCAAGCCTGAGGGTTTCTGGGAACCCACAGCTGTTCCCAGGGCTTACGCTTCACCTCTCTCATCAGTATCATGAGCCCAGAAACAATAAATGCAATATCTGAGCCGTGACTTGATTGTCTTTCAGTTTGGGGGTTTACAGTATAGCAAACATGGGCTTTTTCCCCACTTAAGTCACACTTTTTGTGCCTGTTGACTTAGCAGAAGGCAATTCAGTACTCTCTAGGCTTGTCACAAATATTTTCGGAACTGTGTGGAAGCTGATTTCTGCCTTCCTCTTTACTTGTTCCTTCCCAGCCACCGGTTCCAGCAAAGACTGGAGTAGGTGTGTAGCTCCCTGGGAAGTGGGGACATCCATCACTGAGGGCCTGAGAAACAGTTCCCTGTATTTCCAGGATCAGAGGAGGCCATGCCCTTAGAGCTATAACTTAGAATGAAAACCAAGTGCTTAAGAAACTGGGGAAGACTCAGTTTTGCCTGGTGATGCCACCGCAGTCTTCCTGCAGTAGGTCACCTGAGTAGAACCCCCACTTGTCAGAGGAATGAGGGGGAATGGCAGTAAACAGTGGTCCCCCTGCTTCCCTCGGCTTCGCCTTCTCGGTTCCCGTCACCCGTCCTTCCCTGAGACTCTAAGAGAGGCATCTGAGAACGTGGAACCAAGTTGACCTCTGCCTCTGAAGTCACTTTCATCCTGTTCTCCAGGCCACACAGATCTGCAAGCCCGTCGCTTCACTCCCTAAGGTTGGTGGGACTTGTTCTTCCCTCCGACATCTGGACAAGCTGCTCTTACCTCTCCAGGCAGGAGGTGGGGAAGGCGGCCAGGGTCCGACACATGGCTACGGATGCAGGGCAGCACGTCTTGGGGATGACGGTAGCGGGCTCCAGCGGGCACCGCAGAACGCAAAGACAGAAGAACGGCGGCCAGCGCCTGTCTGGGTTTATTACACGGGATGCGCTGAGCCAGCGGCTTTTATTCCCTTGTAGGGGGCGGAGAGGCTGCGCGCCGCCGACCAATCGGAGAGCGGTTCTCAGCGCGGGCGAAGGCGGAGGCGGGGCCTGGAGCTTGACGGGGCGGGGCGCCCGGCCCAGGATGCGCCCTCGCCGGGTGCAACCTTCGCCCCGCGGGGGTGCTCACGGGGCTGCCCCCTCCTCCGAGCGGCCACGGGCGTGGGGAGGGAGAAGCGGCAGAGAAGTCACACGGAGATGAGACGCGCGCACCAGTTTAGTAGGGAAAAAAAAAACCGCCGGCCGCTAGTAAAAGCAGGAAACCAACTCAGCGATGCCAGGAGAATTTGCGTGGGGATGATGGATAGGGGAGGTACACCTGGTGTCGATCACAGCTCAAGCCTGAGCCTGTTCGGCCCTAAAGACCCGAGTACACAGTGCAAGCCCGACAGCACAGCATCATGGTTATACTGATAACTTCCACTTACTGTGTTCTTAGCCAGATGGTCTCGGGTCAACCAAGTAAGCCCTTCGTCATCATCACCTCATTTTATAGATGAAGAAACTTGAGTCAGAACGTTAAAAAGACTTGCCCAAGATCAGAGTTAGAAAGAGCAGACAAAAAGTATGTGTGTGGGAGGGGGGAGGTGGGTGCTGGCTTTATTGAGCATCTACTATGTGCTTGTTACTAAGACTCAGGTTGAATACTTTGCTCAAAGTCACACAATGAGTATTCTGCCGGAATTCAAATATGAACTTACCATACTTTTTCTGTTGGTCCTCTTCAAATCCCAACACTTCGGTAACTAATGAATGACCCTACCTTTAAGCAGTTGTTGGCTAATTCAGCATCTTCATCTCTGAGATACAGGTAATAAATGCCCTGCCTCTCTCCCCAGTTTCCCCATTTCCTGATGCTTCCCTTTGGGATTGCTATTAAGAGGCTGCATGTGAGGGCTTCCCGGTGGCTCAGTGGTAAAGAATTCACCTGCAATGCAATGCAAAACAGGCTGCACCTGAGTGTAAGATCAGATTTTTCAGTTTCAAATCTGGGCTCCTCCATTTACTGATGGGAGACCTTAGGCGAGCTTCTTAACCATTCCATGCCTCTGTCTCTAGAATAAATCATTCCTTGTCTCTAGAATAAATCATGCACTTATTTCATAAAGTTGTTGTGAGGACTAAATACATTTACTTAGTTTGAATTCCTTAGGAAACAGGAAACTTGGTTCCTTTGAGGCAGAGACTCACTGGGGAGAGTTCTGGGAACTAAGGGTGGGAGGGAAACGGGGCCAGGCAGAGGGAGGAAGCAAATGCCGAAGTGGTTCCCAGGGGATGCTCTGGAGTGGGATGGCACTCTGAGCAGTCCCCCACTGAAGCAAGGGGGTGGGCCTTTGCACCCCATGTCACCGGTTCGTTGGACTACCTCATTTTAAACCAGGCAATTTCCTCTGTCAAGGCAGCAACTGAGAGAGACTGCTGTGAGCCTGCAGCAGCCAGCACCCTGGGGAACGGGGGTCTGGTCCCAGAAAAGGAGATCTGGAGACGCAGCACCCGTGACCACACCCAAAAGGTGCTTGGGACAGCGTTCAGCTCGTAGTCAGCACTCAGTCAGCCTTCACTCTGATTTACTTAGTAGGGATACAAGGGTTGCTAGACAAAAAAGAGAAGGCTCAATAGCATGTTTTTTGTGACTCTGGGAGTTTAGGTGTTTATTTCACAAGGGGCATTTGAGAGTTGCTATTTCTCAATGAGGCCTGGAAGTAAAGGGTTGGAAAAGAGAGGACACAGGAGAAGGGATCTCCCCTGACAAAACCCATGAGAAGGCCCAGAAAAGCTGGTCAGGGAGGGAAAGGTGAAAAACCACAGAGGGGAAGAGGGGAGGAAGGCTGTGAAACAAGGCATGACCACAGGAAATGATGCCCAAATCAGAACCACGTGGGGGATCTTAGAGCAGTTTCCTTTTTGAAGGCAGCGCCTGCTGGAGCTGAGCCAGGAAGTCAAAAGCTGATGCACTCTGAAGCCAGAGCCGAGCCCTCAGCCCCCAGCCCGTTAGAGGCTTGGTTCAGGGAGCGCAGGCTTGGAGGCAGCAGAGCCATCCTTAGGTGCCGGATCCGCCCGCACCCGGTCTTGCCCGCCTTGGCTCTTGTTCTGCCTTTCTCACAAGTCCGGGGCCAGACTGGTGTGGGGCAGGGCGATGGGCAAGGTGTGGAAAGAGGCCACGGAAGGAGGCCTTTTTGAACGTCTGCTGCTCAGCACGGTCCTTGGTCCACACGATGACGCATTAACTGGGATGATGGCTGTTTTTTCACCTGGTGCCGCCCCTGCCCCAGTGCACACTTTTATTACACAGCTGCCTAATGGGGATGTGGGTGGTGTCTGGGATAGCTTTTCTCCAAGCAATAAAGGTGAGTTTATGGATGGATTGAACCCTCGGTCTTATCCTCAGTAGTGCCACGTTGGAATCAGCCTGAATATGGCCACATGACAAGAATAGTGGTTAGGCAGAAAACCTCTTCAAACCTTCCTGTCCTTTCTGTATCTCCGTGAATAGGCCAAAGGAGCTTTTAAGTGTCCATTCTGCAGACAACAAAACGGCAGTGGTTAAGACACTTAGTTAAGGGCACTGGAGCTGAAAACAGCTGAACCCTGGGCCCAGTGTCCAGACTCCTGAGCTAGTACTTTTTCATTCAGCAAAGAAAGCGAAAGAGACAAAGGGATTGATGCATGGTGCGCAGACGGGCGAATCCAGGAGCACAAAGCTCCCTGCTCAAGATGAAGAGCCCTCTCCGAGCTCGACCTGCCTCCAGTTGCCATGGTTACCCCTTCAGTTTCCAAGCAGAAAGTTTTTGAAGTTCACGGTTTATCCCAAATTCTCTTCCCAGCAGGTAGGTTGGTTCATGTCTGCAATTTCAGTAATGACTAAACAGTTGCTGTCAATCCAGCAAGTTGAGCTCGCCTGTGAATTGCACTGGCTTTGACAGAATCTGACCTCATTTTTGCCCTGTGAGCCCAGAGCAGATGCACTCTCTTTAATGGAGACTGCGCAGACACAGCTCTGCACCTGGGTCATCTGGGGTCAGGATTCAACATCCGCAAGGCCCCAGCCACATGGCTGTCCATCTCTTTCAGCTCTCCCTGACCATTCTTTCCAAGGCGACTGAGGTCTAGACAGGACCTTCGTCTACTGGAAGTGGTTAGAGGAAATGAAAACACTTTCTTGGTTTCTGAAGGACCCTCCAATCCTAGTTCTACTCTTTTTTTTTTTTCAAACTTTTCATTTTGTACTGCAGCGTAGCCGGTTAAGGATGTTGTGGTAATTTCAGGTGAACAGCAAAGGGACTCAGCCATACATGTACATGGATCCACTCTTCGCGCCGCCCCCCCCCCCAAACCCATCCAGGCTGGCACGTAACACTGAGCGGAGTTCCATGTGCTGTACAGTAGGTCCTTGTTGGTTATCCATTTTAAATATAGCACTGTGTACATGACCTTCCCAAACTCTCTCTCCCTTCCCCCAGGCAACCGTAAGTTCCTCTTCTGAGTCTGTGAGTCTCCTTCTTATTTGTAAGTCAGTTCATTCGTATCGTTTCTTGTTTCGGATTCCACATATAAGGGATGTCATGCGCTGTTTCTCCTCTGACTTACTTCACTCAGGATGACACAGTCTGGGTCCGTCCACGTTGCTGCAAATGGCATTATGTCATTCCTTTTAATGGCTGAGGCCAGTTCTCACTTTAAGATTTATTTTCAGTAAACTAATTTACACAGATTGAGATACAGCTAGCATATAGTAAATGCACAGATCTTAAGTGTTCAGCTCATGAGTTTTGATGAATGTAGACACCCACGTAGCCATCATGCCAGCTTGCCGGATGGCATTTTACTTAAGAGCCAATCAAGCTATGGAACACTTCCATCATCCTAGAAACCTTCATGCTCCTTCCAGCCAACCTCCCACCACGCCCCACATCAGAGGCAAACACTAGTCTGAGTCCTACAACCGTACGACTTGTGTTCACTTGAGTTTGTTATTTTTGAGGCTGGGCTCAAGTGCTCTCTCATCTCTGGAACTTTCTCCTCCCTATGTTGTCCTGAACTCAGAATTGATTCCCAGTCTGTTTGCTCTGTGAGCTCCTGGAGGGCAGGGATCATGGTCTTGGTCCTCTTTTTATCTTCAGCCCCTGGCAGCATGCCTGGTTTGGTGTGTATTCTATGAATGTTGGCTGGCTGGCTTCTGTATCAACAAAGGTCATAATAGCTAACATTTATTGAACACTACCTGTGTGCCAGGCTCTGTTCTATTTGCTTTCTTTCCCCCGAACTATCTCCAGTTCTCGTAATTACCCCATACAGCAGGTTCTATCTTGTCCTCATTTTACATTTGAGTAAACCCTGGCAGAAGTGAGTTAAGTCACTTGCCGCCATCACACAGCTAGCGAGTGGTCAAGCTGGGTTTTGCTCTCAGCCCAAGTCCAGAGCCTGAGTTCCTAACATACACCATCCCATCTGTGTGTGATGCAGAGCTCAGAATTCATCACTGTGAGATGAATGAAGCAGAGGCTTGGGAAGAACGTTGCCCTTCGTCTTCTGTCTTCCGTGGTTTTCTCTCCTGTATCCTCCTCCTACCCCTCTTGCTTGCTCCCCTTGCCTCCCACCATTCACACTTCCCACTTTCTTTCTTTTTTTTTTTCTTTTGCCCTCGGCTGTGTGTCATCACTGCCTCTGGACTTGTCTGCTTCTTCTGTTCTTTGTGTGTGTGATTCCCATGTGTGACTGCCGAGGCACCTTTCTCTGCTAAAGTCCCTCAGCTAACATCTGGGCTTTTATTATCTTTTCAGGAAAACTCATTTCAGCTGCTTTGCCCCGCCTCCCTTCCCAGCGATGCCTCCCCAGCCCTCTTTGCTCATGAGGACCCTGGCTCCTACCTTGGAAAGAACCCAGGGGTGGCTCTCAAGGGAGGCAGATCTCCATCCAGTTCCCATCTGGGCTATGTGGGGCTTGGGGAGGCCTTTGTTCCTCTTCACCCTCCTGCTGGTAGATGGAGCCCCCAGATGCTTTCTCGTGGTTTCATGCGGCCCGTGGCCCTTCACAGGCCCTGCGCTTGCCGCTGTGTCGTGTGCTGCGCTCAGACGGGCCTGGCTGTGATGCTTTGCTTTACCCCACGCTTCTGCCAGACTGCCTGCCTGTCTCCGAATCCTGCATTCTCTCAGTGCCTGGGGTCCCCCTGCGGTGTGCTGTTCTAGACCCCTCCCTGTGGTGCCTGTGCTCGCATGTGGATGCGTTCCCTAAAGTACCAAATAAGTCAGTGGCCGTAGATGAGCCCCATCTCACCCTACTACTACCAGTTCCGAAATAGGAGGGTTCCTTAAGCACCCTGGGTTTCTGTCTCCCTCTTTCTCACCATCCCCCTTTGCACTTTTGTCACAAGTGTCATTTTTTCTGAGAGCATCTCACTTCCACTCACTGAATCTTAGAAGCAAAGTTTTATCAAAATCCGGATTGTTCTCACTTGATAATTTTCCAAGGCCCTAAGAAAACACTTAGAATAAAAGATTTGTTGTGGCTGCTGTTTAGTCACTTTGCAACCCCATGGAGTGCAGCTTGCCAGGCTCCTCTGTCCTCCACTGTCTCCCGGAGTTTGCTCAAATTCATGTCCATTGTCAGTGATGCTACCTAACCATCTATTCTCTGCCACCCGCTTTTGCCTTCAATCTTTTGCCTTCTACTTTTGCCCTCAATCTTTCCCAGCATCAGGGTCTTTTCCAATAGTCAGCTCTTCGCATCAGAAGGCCAAAGGATTGGAGCTTCAGCTTTAGCATCAATCCTTCCGATGAATATTCAGGGTTGATATCCCTCAGGATTGACTGCTTTGCTCTCCTTGCAGTCCAAAGGACTCTCAAGAGTCCCCTCTAGCACCACAGTTTGAAAGCATCAATTCTTCAGTGCTCAGCCTTCTTTATAGTCCAAGTCTCACATCTGTACATGACTACTGGAAAAACCATAGCTTTGGCTGCACAGACCTTTGTGGCCAAAATGATGTCTCTGCTTTTTAATATGCTGTCTAGGTTGGTCAGAGCTTTACTTCCAAGGATCAAGCGTCTTTTAATTTCATGGCTGCAGTCACCATCTGCAGTGATTTTGGAGCCCAAGAATATAAAATCTGTCACTATTTCCATTGTTCCCCATCTATTTGGCATGAAGTGATGGGAGCAGATGCCATGATCTTAGTTTTTTGAATGTTGAGTTTCAAGCCAGCTTTTCACTCTCCTCTTTCACTCTCATCAAGAGGTTCTTTAGTTCCTCTTCACTTTCTCCCATTAGAGTAGTACCATCTGAATAATAAAAGATTTGAGGGTGGAAAAAAGTGAAGCCTGGGATTTGCAAATGACTGAAAAGGGAGGCTTATGCTTCCAATTCCCTGTTCTTTTCTGGGCTGAGGAGTGAAGACTTGGATTCCAGACCTGCGATGTGAGGCAGGAAACAAGCACCAAGGGAATCTGACAGGCGCCTGGGTGGGGAGGAGAGGGGGGTCCTGGCCAACTGGCTCCCTCTATTGTGTCCTCCATCCAGGACGACCACCACTGCTGATCAGTAATGTTCTGGGCAAGAAGAAGGTGCCCTGCTTTCTGGGAAGACTCTGCAAACAGCCTACGTGAAGCCCTGTTTTACTCTCAAATCGTGTCTGTGTGTGTCTTCCCTCCAGGGAAGATCCCCTGGCGAGGGCATAGCAACCCACTCTGGTATTCTTGCCTGGAGAATCCCCATGGATAGAGGAGCCTGGCAGACTACAGTCCATGGGGTTGCAAAGAGTCAGACTGAGCAGCTAAGCCCAGCACGCAGGCCACAGATGATACACAAGGACCACTCACAGCAAGCCCCGGCATGTGAATGTCGCAGGCACATGCAGAGATGTCAGGTCAGAGCTGCAGCAGGGGGTTGTGTGTGTGTATGTGTGTGTGTGTGTGTATGTGTGTGTGTGTGTGTGTGTGTGTGTGTGTGCGTGTGTGTAGGGGCAGAGGACTGAAAGACTCCCATAGACAAGTAGCAGCTTAACTGCCAGCCCACCCACCCTCATCTCTCAGGAAAGCTCAGCACACCAGACTCTCCCTGGTTCTGGGGACACTGTGCGTGCCCTCCTCGGTTGGAAAGCTGCCTTTGAGACACGGGTGCTCCCCTCAGACACTACCTCAGGGTGGCCTGGAACTTTGAACTTGTGCCTAGCATAGTGTCCAGCGTAATATAGGTATAGTTGTGAAATGCTAGATGGGGAAGGGAGGAATGCATCCCCCGCTGGACTTGGTGGGTGTCTTGGAGATCCCCTGTCAACCCAGCCTCCCCAGGCTCTTGGGATCACAAGCATTCTTGGCTGAACTTCAACCAGAGGACTTTCTGGAAAAGGGTCACAGACAGGCTGGCTTACACAATGACATTTATTATTATGCGCCTCCCAAATGTGACCCCCTCTGGGACTTGTAGAATCCCCTAGTGCAGAGAAACCAGCCCAAAGTTGGGGAATGTCTGGCTGACATCAGTGATTCCAGAGCCCAGCTTGAGCTGGAAACAGGGCACCAAACACACAGAGGCGTGCCATGTCATGCCATCCCTCTGGAGGTCTTCAGTGAGGAAAGCCACTGCACACTCCATCCCCTTCTCCCTCTCCTAGGTGTTGCAGAGAGGCAGGTGCTAGGGAGGTGCTGGGTTTGGCAGGAAGAACGGATTTCAGCTGGTTGCAGCCAGCTAACACCTGACTTTTTCTTGAAGGAAGGGACGTGCCGTTTGCAGAGCTCTCCATGACCCAGTGGTTTTCCCATGCAGGAGACTGGGTTTAATCCCTGGGTTGGAAAGCTCCCCTGGAGGAAGGCATGGCAACTGACTCCAGTATTCTTGCCTGGAGAGTCCCCATGGATAGAGGAGGCTGGCAGGCTACAGTCCAGGGGGCTGCAAAGAGTCAGACATGACGGAGCCACCAAGCCCAGCACGCAGGCCACAGACACACACGAGGCCCGCTCACACAGCAAGCCCCGCTCACACAGCAAGCCCCGGCACATGAACGTCTCAGGCACGCGCAGAGATGTCAGGTCAGAGCTACAGCGGGGGGTTGCAATCTCCTGGGAGTCAGGGAACCTGCCTTCCTTTGAGTCACTGTCCCTGAACCCCCATTTCCATAGGGAGAGTGGGGGGGGGGGGCAGGGAGGGCTGATACAGGAGCTCCGAGGAAAAGCAATCTTGTAGCCAAGTGGGAGGCTTGACAAAGCCTCAACACTTGCTGTGAGCACTGTAACAAGTTGGGAGGAAACGTGCCTCTTATACTGTGTCCGCTGGCCCCCATGCAAGGACGGAGGAACGTGGCAGGCTGTGTGAGCCGCTGGAGACTGGGGCCGGCAGCAGCAGGGTGGGAGGGAGGGAGGGGGGAGCCGTGGGAACAGGTGGTCCTTCCACAAGCTCCCCAGCCGTCAGCCCCTGCCATAGCAGATGTCCTAGAAACAGGCCCAGGTGAACCGAGGGAAGAGCGCAGCAGGGGGGGTGCGTGATGTTTGGCAGAGAAAGAAATGAGCTCTGCCTAATGGGCCGGCCACATCTGAGCAGGGGAGACACACGCGGAGCTGTGTGACCGAGCCCCGGAGACCCACTCCGCCCCTACTCGCTCTACGGCTGGGCTGTTTCAATGTGGGCCACAGAACCTGCTGGAGCCGAAGCCCCCGGCTTCCCGAAGCCCCCGGCTGCAGCAATGGTGTTGACACTCACTAACGTGAATCGAGCAGCTCTCTGCCCTACATTTATGGTTCTTCTCATCTCATCCTCACGCTAACCTGTGCAGAAGGGAGGCTTGAAACCAAGCCGCAGAGAGGCTAACTGAAGGAAGGGCAAGAGGGCAGAGCCATGATTTGATACTGGGTCACCGACTCAATGGACGTGAGTCTGGGTAAACTCCGGGAATTGGTGATGGACAGAGAGGCCTGGTGTGCTGTGGTTCATGAGGTCGCAAAGAGTCGGACACGACTGAACGACTGAACTGAACTGAACATCTGACTCCAGGGCTCCCCAGGTCGTGCTAGTGGTAAAGAACCCACCTGCTAATGCAGGAGACATAAGAGATGCAGGTTTGATCCCTGGGTCAGGAAGATCCCTTGGAGGAGATCATGGCAGCTCACTTCAGTATTCTTGCCTGGAGAATCTCCTGGACAAAGGATCCTGACGGGCTGCAGTCTATAAGGTCACAGAGTCGAACACCGCTGAGGTGACTTAGCACTCACACATCTGACTCCAGCATCCATGCAGCGATGCTGCCACCCACTGCACAGACAGCCCCATCCTTGCCCCTTCCAGAGCTGCAGCAAGCTCTTTCCCTGCTTTACAAATGTTCACATCCCCAGCTTCAAGAGGATCCTCATAATGAAGGTTTACCTTCCTTCTCTTAGTTCAATCTGGTCTTCCCTTCTTGGCAACGGGAACACGGCTTTCAGCTTCCAAGGCACAGGTTAGGAGGACCAGCCCGGTCAATCCTGGCACCTTTTGACCCTGGAGTCACACGTGTCACCTAGATAGAACCTTCTTCCACTCTAAGAATGGTACTTTCACTTACCCAACAACTACCTGTCCTAGCCTAGAGTTTCAAATCTCACACTCATGAGCTCATTTAATGCTCACTGGGAACCTACAAGGTGCACAGGCCCCCCTCTGGCTGGCCTCCCACATCCATAGCTGTCCCTCTTGTCTTCCATCTGTCTTCCAGAGAGGCGCTGCCCAAGCTTGTGCCCTGGCCAGCCTCTCTCTTGTACTTTAGCCTCTACCAGAGTTAAGTTGTTTTGCTTCAACCACTGTCTGTATGCTGCTGCACCCCTGGACCCAAACCCATCTCTCTGGCCCTTTCTAGCATTCAAAATCCATATTTCCACCGGTATAGTAGGTGTCTTCAGTTCAGTTCAGTCCAGTCGCTCAGTTGTGTCCGACTTTTTGCGACCCCATGAATCACAGCACGCCAGGCCTCCCTGTCCATCACCAACTCCCAGAGTTCACCCAGAATCATGTCTATTGAGTCCATGATGCCATCCAGCCATCTCATCCTCTGTCATCCCCTTCTCCTCCTGCCCCCAATCTCTCCCAGCATCAGAGTCTTTTCCAATGAGTCAACTCTTCACATGAGGTGGTCAAAGTATTGGAGTTTCAGCTTCAGCATCAGTCCTTCCAATGAACACCCAGGACTGGTCTCCTTTAGGATGGACTGGTTGGATCTACTTGCAGTCCAAGGGACTCTCAAGAGTCTTCTCCAACACCACAGTTCAAAAGCATCAATTCTTCGGCACTCAGCTTTCTTCATAGTCCAACTCTCACATTCGTACATGACTACTGGAAAAACCATAGCCTTGACTAGACGGACCTTTGTTGGCAAAGTAATATCTCTGCTTTTGAATATGCTGTCTAGGTTGGTCATAATTTTCCTTCCAAGGAGTGAGAGTCTTTTAATTTCATGGCTGCAATCACCATCTGCAGTGATTTTGGAGCCCAAAAAAATAAAGTCTGACACTGTTTCCACTGTTTCCCCATCTATTTTCCATGAAGTGATGGGACCAGATGCCATGATCTTCGTTTTCTGAATGTTGAGCTTTAAGCCAACTTTTTCACTCTCCTCTTTCACTCTCATCAAGAGGCTTTTTAGTTCCTCTTCACTTTCTGCCATAAGGGTGGTGTCATCTGCATTTCTGAGGTTATTGATATTTCTCCTGGCAATCTTGATTCNGCACGTACTCCAATGTTCACTGCAGCACTTTTTACAATAGCCAGGACATGAAAGTATCATAGATGTCCATGAACAGATGAATGGATAAAGGAGCTGTGTTACATATACACAGTGGAACACTCCTAAGCTATAAAAGAGAAAGCATTTGAGTCAGTCCTAATGAGGTGGATAAGCTTATTGTACAGAGTGAAGTCAGTCAGAAAGAGAAAAGCAAATATTGTATATTAACACATGTGCAGGGCATCTAGAAAGATGGTATCAATGAACTTATTTGCATGACAGCACTGGAGACGCAGACACAGAGAACAGTCTTGCGGGCACAGCAAGGGAGGGAGAGAGCAGCACGGAAACATACGCAGTATCATGTGCTGTGCATGTTATCACAGACAGCTGTACAGTATCACAGCATCATAAAACAGCCAGCCAGTGGGAACTCGCCGCGTGACACCGGAAGCTCAACCCAGGGCTCTGTGACAACCCAGAGGGCTGGGATGGGGTGGGAGATGGGAGGGAGGTCCAACCAAGAGGGGAAATATGTATATCTGCGGCTGATTCATGTTGATGTATGGCAGAAACCAGCACAATATGGCAAACCAATTACCCTCCAATAAAAAAACTTTTTTTAAGGAATTGAAAGCTTACCCAAAGGGTTAATGGTGGTAACCTCTGTAGAGACAGAGTACAGGAGTATGACTTGATCTTTGAAACAATTTGGATTTTTCTTCCCCAGCAAGAGATTCTACTTGAAATTGAAAAAGTAGAAAAACGAAACATAGAAAATCATCAGGCCTTCAATGTGAATTCTTACATATGGTAACACCATGCAATAAACCTAAGTACCACCTCAAAATGTGTTAAAATATTTTGAGCATTACTTTACTAGCATGTGAGATGAGTGCAATTGTGCGGTAGTTTCAGCATTCTTTGGCATTGCCTTTCTTAGGGATTCGAATGAAAACTGACCTTTTCCAGTCTTGTGACCACTGCTGAGTTTTCCAAATTTGCTGGCATATTGAGTGCAGCACTTTCACAGCATCATCTTTCAGGATTTGAAACAGCTCAACTGGAATTCCATCACCTCCACTAGCTTTGTTCATAGTGATGCTTTCTAAGGCCTGCTTGACTTCACATTCCACTTGTCCAAAACTCATTCAATATGTACACCATTATGTGTATAGATGTGACTAGATGACTGGCATTGATGAATGGCTGTAAAACATCTGTTCAGCTGGTCTTGAGAAAAATCTCACTCACCATCAATGATCTCTCAATTTCACTCTACTTCCTTTAAAAAAAAATTTTTTTTTTTTTAAATACAGGCCATTTTAAAAGTCTTTCTTGAAACTGTTACAATATTGCTTCTGTTGTTTACATTCTAGGGGGTTTTTTGGCCAGGAGGCATGTGGGATGTTAGCTCTCCAACCGGGAATAGAGCCTGTGTCCGCCCCCCCGACCCCCACAAAGCCCCGTGCCTGAATTGAAAGGCAAAGTCTTACCCACTGGACCACCAGAGAAGTGCTCTTCCTGTTTCCAGTCAACCTCCGAGTTCCTGTCTACTATCATCTGATCTCCGGACTCTAACCTTTCCATCCTCACAGGCACTGTCCACCTTCTCACATCCTAAACTATCTTCTCACATCCTACCCATCCTGCCTACTCTGGTACAAGATTTAGAGCATGTCCTCACCCTCTTAAAACCTCCAGTATCTCCCACCTGCACCTGCCTCCTCCCCAGGGCCCCACGCTGAAATCCTTAGTGGGACATTCCCCTTTCCTCCACAGTCGGTTCAAATCAGTTGCTCCAGCCTCCTCTTCTACCTGTTCCGCAACCACTTCAGCTCTGGTCACATTCCGTAACCTTTCCCCCAAAATGCTCCTCACCTTTCACCCATTTGCCATTGCCTGGAATGACCTTCTCCTTTTATCTGATGAACTCCTATTCATCCGACAAGACTCAACTCAAGATTTGCCTCTCCAAATGCCCTTATTCTTCAAAGACACATGAATGTTTAGGAGTGAGCCTCATGACATCCCTCATCGACTTTGAAATGATTTATCTACATGCCTACCTGTGGGCAGCATGCTAAATCTCTTCAGCCGTGCCCAACTCTTTGTGACCCCATGGACTATAGCCCATGACAGGTTCCTCTGTCCATGGGATTCTCCAGGCAAGAACACTGGAGTGGGTTGCCATGCCCTCCTCCAGGGATCTTCCTGACCCAGGGATCAAACCCATATCTCTTATGTCTCCTGCACTGGCAGGCGAGTTCTTTACCACTAGTGCCATCTGGGCCTCCATAAATATGTATTTATCCAGGTGGCTATATCCATCTGTCTATCAAGAGAGAGACAGAAAATATGGTAAATGCTAACAATGGTTGAACCTAGGTGGTGGTTACAATCATCTTCAACTCCTCTATATGCTTGAAAATTTTCCCAATTAACAGTTGGGTGATGAGGACCTAATGTATAGCACAGGAAACTATAGTCAATATCTTGTTATAGCCTATAATGGAAAAAAATCTGGAAAAAAACAGATGCATGTATATGTATAATTGAACCACTTTGCTGTATACCTGAAACTAACACAACAACTGTAAATCAACTGTACTCTAATAATTTTTTAAGTTGAGTGGAAAAGCTACCACACCTGTCATTTTTTTGCTCATTGTCCCCAACAAAGTGAATTACCCCTTTCATTGTGTTCCCATAACATTCTGTATTTGCCCTTCCCTTGTAGCTCAGTCGGTAAAGAATCTGCCTGCAGTGCAGGAGACCCATGTTGGATCCTTGGGTTGGGAAGATCCCCTGGAGAAGGAAATGGCAACCCACTCCAGTATCCTTGCCTGGGAAATCTCATGGAGACAAAAGGGCCCTGTAGGCTGCAGTCCATGGGGTCGCAAAGAGTCAGGCACGACTGGGCAACTAATACTTACTTACACTTACTGCATTTTATTGTAATTTTGCATTTAGCAACTTGTCCACCAATTCACCAATTGTGAATCTGCAAGAGTAGGGTAGCTGCACACAGTAGGCGTATTCATGTGCGTGAATGAACAGCCTCTCCTGTGAGGTTGAGGTTGAGAAGCAATAAGCCATGAGAAGAATAGGAAATCCCGGGAATTACCACAAACCAGCCCCCAGGCTTCGTCCTGCATCTCAGGCATGCCGGTGAGCACAGGAAGTTTCCCTGACGCAGGGAAAGCTAATAAATGGTCCCTTACTGAATGCGGTAAACTGACTTATTTGAAAAGACCCTGACCCTGATGCTGGGAGGGATTGGGGGCAGGAGGAGAAGGGGACAACAGAGGATGAGATGGTTGGATGGCATCACCGACTCGATGGACATGAGTTTGAGTGAACTCCGGGAGTTGGTGATGGACAGGGAGGCCTGGCGTGCTGCAGTCCACGGGGTCGCAAAGAGTCGACACGACTGAGCGACTGAACTGACTAACTGAACGCAGAACATAGTGTAAAACTGAGGGGATCTAGCCTCTGTGGCTGGTTCATATGACTAACCAGCTGTGTGACCGCCGGTAGTCACCGACCTCTCTGTGCCTCTGTTTTCTCACTTGCAAACAGGGAGTTACAAAGTCTGTCCCCTCAACAAATGGAGGGGGAGAAGTGTATGACTGTGCTCTGAGAAGTCTAAGATTTACACAAATAATGCGGTGCTCTCCTCATTTCTGTTATTAAAATGAGCAAGCCTTTTTTGTCATGACCAAGACCAGTGAAGAATTCTGAGTCACTCCCTTTGGGGCAAAGGCAGGGCGGAGCTTCGCCTCTGTGAAGGATGGGAATTTCCACCCAGTTGGAAGGAATGAGCCTCTGTGGCTTGGGCCTCATTTCTCCCACCCCCGTTTTCTCTTTCCTCCGACCAATTGACAACTTCTGGGAAACAGAACTGGGAATCTTAAAATAGAGCAGCAAATGTCTGGGCTCCTAGCCCCAGGCTCGGTTGCACCGTCAGTAGACTTGGGCAGCAGAAGCGGAGAAACGGATGGCTCACGTGGCCTCCAGCCCTCTGGGCTGGAAAGGCCGAGGCTATGGAAAAAGTAACACATGTGTTTTGGAGAAAAGCAATCATCCAAGAATGCGATGTTTTAGTTGGCTAGAATCCAGACTATTGGGGTGAAATGTTCTGCCCTGATATCCCTGGATCATCCAAGGCCTGAAAAACCACCCCACCCCCCTGCAAAAGGAGCAGCTCTTCCTGGAAACAGCAGCCGTCCCACTGGTCCCAGCAGGCTGGGGAAAGGCAGTGAGAGGCCTCTGGGGAAAGAGACAGGCATCCGTAACTCGGTGGTTTCAGAGAAGGTTGGCTTCCCAGGCTCTGGGCACCCAGGTTTGGGATGCTTATATAACAAAATGCTGGCAGCAGGAAGCGCTCAGAAGAGGAGAAAATGCTGAAGGCCGAGCCCTTAGTTCCAGACCCCAGATTTCAACCTGGTAAACTCTCAGCCTAACCCTAGGGCAAGGGCCCTCCCCTGGCAGTGAAGGTTAAAGCAATGAGACACAGACCATCAGACCCTCAAAAGCTGTGTTGTTACTTGGATTTATCCTAAGTTCACGCATGAACACGGTATGCCTGGCCATCTTCTCATATGTGCCCTCCTTTAATCCTCGCAGCGGTTGGATACACAGGAACTGTTGTTGTCCCTGCTTTACTGTCGGGGAAGCTGAGACACACAGAGGTCTCACACCGGCAGTGCCACAGTGCAAACCCAGGGAGGCTGGCCCTGGCGTCTGCGGGCATAACCAGGATGCTATGCTGAGCAGCTTCCAGGAGCCTGGCAGTGGACCGGCCCCAGAGGACGGCAGAGGAAGCCCTCAGGCAACTTACATCTGGAGGAGGAAAAGAGATGATGAGCTAGCACCAAATCAGTAAAATGATGACGAGCCGTGATGAAAGCAATAAAGAAATAGAAAGCAAAGAGGGAACCACTTTAAGTAAAGCAGTCAGAAAGATGTCCTGGTCCAGTTTCCATAGCTAAGGATGGACATGGACTGTCTCTGACTTTTTTTATTTTTTTGTCTATGACTTAAAGAGAAAAAAAAAAAAAATCATTGGAGGGAGTGTGGGGTAGCCCACAGAATTTTCAGGAAGTCTCAGAACACAGACAAGAACAAAGGGAGGTTCAGCGGTCAAAAATCCCTCCACAAAACCACGCTGATGGGGACCCAGCAGGTGCCACGGCTGAGGGCTAGACGTCTCAGCCTGCTCACAGCCAACGCTGGAACTCCCCAGACGCCCCGGCTGGCTCTGCTGCCCCTGGAAACCGGATGCCACTGCCACCGCTAACCCCAAAGCGAAGTCTCTACCACCCCATTTCTTTGCATCACCAGTTCCTGACTCAGAGTCCCAGATGAGGCTACCTAATTGGCACCCTGCTGCTTCTGATGCAAAGTTCCAAGCTGTGCTGGGCAGATGCTGGCAGCTTCTGGCATTGGTCCAGTTGCTGCTGAGTGTGCAGACCTGAACTTAGGGCTGACTATCTATCCACTCTTTATTGCAGTCGGCCTGCCCCCACTTCCAAAGCCATTTTGGCTGATGGTAGCCTTCCTCTTTCCCCTTGATAAGAGTCCAGCCTCTCTTCCAATAAAAACAATAGCTACTAATTTGGAGTGCCTATTATACCCAAATCCTTTACAGACATCATCTCTTAGGCTTACTACCTCTTTGCAAGGTAGCTACTTAAATGCTCTCCATTTTAGGATGAAGTCTCTTAAGGCTTAGAGATTAGGAATTTTGCCTGGGACATGGCTGAGTCTAGATTTGAACACAGACCTGCTATATTCTCAGGAGCACGCACTGTCTCCCAAGGGGGTTGAAAATCAGGCAAATTTTGGACACAGAAGAGACGTCTGCTGCCAAATCTCAGCCATGATCCATGGCGAGAGAGGGACAGTAAGCTCCATTTGGATTTAGGTTCACCAGCTCTTTACCTAACCACCTACATCTCTTCTTGATACCCCAGGACTGCAGCGATCCCAGTCTCCCAGGTAGCCATTTGGCAGCGATTTCTGGTTTCTTCTTTGTCAAGGCAGACCACTCCACCCCCACTAAGCCTTAGCCCAGCAGGCCTCCGTAAAGCTTCTCTGGGGTTCTGTGCCTCTGGGTTTACATTGCTACGGGCAGGGCTCCCTTTCATAAAACACATATGGTCCCCAAAGCTGCGTGTGATTTGCATCTTTGTGAATCAGTTCTGCATACTCATTGGCTAACACCCTAATTTCAGCAATCACTGTTAATCTCCAACTGCTTTTCAGCACACACTGACAACTGGGTGTGTGCGTGTGTGCTAAGTCACTTCAGCCATGTCCAAGTCTGTGCGACCCTATGGACTGTAGCCCGCCAGGCTCCTCTGTCCAGGGGATGCTCCAGGCAAGAATACTGGAGTGGGCTGCTGTGCCCTCCTCCAGGGGATCTTCCCCACCCAGGTATCAAACCCATGTCACTTATGTCTCCTGCTTTGGGAGTCGGGTTCTTTACCACTAGTGCCGCCTGGGAAGCCCTGACAACTGGGTATTTCAGCTTAAAGTTTTCATTGCCCCCTTCATTCACACTTTTCTTGGCAAGCAACGATCTATAAGCCAATATTAAATATACCAGGGAAGCTCACCATTTCTGAGAGAAGACATCTTACAAACTGAAAAAAAACTGCTTTTTGATAAGAAAGGTCATCCTCGAAGACATTTGAATTGTGAACTGGATTTTTTCTTCTTGGTTTTTACTCATCAGATTGTGTGTATATGCTTAGAGGTTTAGTAATAAATCTTTAAAAATGGGTAAGTTAGTCAAAGAGAATGAAGAAAGAACGAGAGAGGCAGTGAAAGTGAGATTAATTTCTGGTCCTTTTTGTTACCGGTTACTCATGGACCACCGGGCCAGCCATTCAGGACTCAGTTTCTCTCTTTGAAATACAGAGCCTGGAGTGTCTTGTATATTTCATGAGGCTATCATGAGATTTTAATGAAGCTCTCTGGGTAAGACCCTTTGAGATGAGCCCAGAGTATTATTAGAATGTGCCTGCTTGCACCTACTAAGAGAGCAGCATCTCACCTATGTCTATGATGCAGAGGTTGCTGCCCCTCCTTCTTAAATGCTCTCTCCTGGGCCAGACTTCTGTTCTCCCAAAGTACGAGCGCCTGAGTCATTCCTAGCAAGGAGGGTTGGCATCGCACCATTGGCCTTCTTCCCCAAGGCCCAAACAACAAGACACAAAATGGCTATAAAATTGAAGGCTCAGTCTCCGGCTGCTGCTGGAAGCCTGCTCGGCAGTATTTCCCCTGGCAGCAGACAGCTGCCATGTTAGGTGTGAATCAAACACACAAACCTCTGGAGATTTGTCTTTCACTTTCCTGAGACGCAACTTAGCAGAATTACTGAAAATATGGTGACACGTTGCCTCAGCGCTGGGGCTCTCAGGGAGGCGGCGGAGGGGCGGGAGGGAGCACTGTTTCTCACCAGCGCTCAGGAGGGCGTCTAGTCCCCACCGCTCCCCTCCTGCGCCTCTGTGCTCTGGCATCACTGTCTCTCTTCTCCCCCCTGCCTTTCTGGAATTGTCAGAAGTCAGTTTGGCCCCCAGCTGTCCCTGACACCTGTTTGGAACCGTGATTATATCTCCAGAGACACCAAAGCTCTGTCTGGAGAGCTGTGGGCAGGAGTCAGGCTGGAAATGACCTTCCTCATCTCTCCCCTGATCACTTGAGGTAGGAACCTGGTCATACGTGCATGTATGTGTACATGTGTACACACACGTGTGATTCCTAAGCTGAAGGACTGAAATTCTCTCCAAATACACAGCAGTTTCAGCCGCATTGACCTGACATTCCCATTGGCCGGTCGGTGATCCCTTGGTAATGAATGAGTAGGGAGGGGCAGGATAGATCATTCTTTAGCCTCCTCCGGTGCTGGATTCAAGCTAGACTCATAACTTGGAGGCTGAGGAAAGCCAGGGGACTAACAGAAGCCTGTACAGAGCTCCTGAATTTGGGGCCTGACAATTTATGTTATGTCATTATTATGTGCTGGGCTTCCCTGGTGGCTCAGATGGTAAAGAATCTGCCTGCAATGCAGGAGACCTGGGTTTTGATCCCTGGGTCAGGAAGATCCCCTGGAGAAGGAAATGGCAACCCACTCCAGCATTCTTGCCGGGGAAATCCCAGAGACAGAGGAGCCTATAGGGTTCCAGTCCATGGGTTGGCAAAGAGTCAGACACAACTTAGCGACTAAACCACCACCACCAACATATCTGAGCACCCATTCTACAGAGTGCTAGAGAGGCAAAAACAACACAAGAAGTCAAACCTACCCGAGGTTCCTCTGCATGGAATGGCACCAGGGTGATGAGGCTTCATGCAACACCAAGGCTTCGGGTCGTGGGAGCGAGTGGCCCCCTTAGGGCACTGGTCCTCTGGCTGCTCAGGTTTTGACTCAGACAGCCATAGTCGCCATCCACAGTCAGACCCATGCTTTGTAACTTTTCCTGACCAGCAACCTTTGGAAGTACTGTCTGTGGACACCTTGCCCTCCCAGCCATGCCTGTCAGGGTCTTGCTCCCTCCCTGGGGACACTCGTGGGAAACAGGTCCCAGGCCTCCTCTGCTCTGATGACCCGGAAGCCATCTATTCCTTCCCGCCCCAGCCCCAGGGGACTCTCTTTCCAGTGGAGAATTCAAACCACTCCAGAGAGGAGACTTAGAGACGTCAGCTTGTGGAATTCCCCACAGAAAAAGCCCCACTCAAGCACATAGAGCTTTGAGTCACGCACTTCGTGTTTTGCTCTTAAATGTGAGTGAAAACCAGGGATCACCAGACCATAGAGCAAAGTGTCACATGTGAAAGAGACTAAAATGAATGATATCATGGGACCTGGGAGAAGCAGAAACAACGTAGGGAAGAGAAGAAAAAAATAAACAACACCCATCATTAATATAGGGCTTCCCTGGTGCCTCAGAGGATAAAGCATCTGCCTGCAATGCAGGAGACCTGGGTTCAATCCCTGGTTTGGGAAGATACCCTGGAGAAGGAAATGGCAACCCACTCCAGTATTCTGGTCTGGAGAATCCCATGGACAGAGAAGCCTGGCGGGACACGGGGTCAAAAAGAGTTGGACACGACTGAGCGACTTCACTTTCACTTTCTTTATCATTAATATACTCAGAGAAGTAGGAGAAAATGTTGCATCATGAAGTGAGAACAGGGACTTCCCTGGTGGTCCTGTGGCTAAGACTCCTCATTCCCAATGCAGGGGGCTCGGGTTTGATCCCTAGTCAGGGAACTAGATCCCACATGCCACAACAAAGATCGAAGATCCCACCTGCTGAAACCAAGACCCAGTGCAGCCAAATTAATAAACTTAAAAATAAACAAGAACAGAATTTTGGTTTCTGAGATTTAAGGACTAATCAGAGGAAAAAATACAAACTCTTGGCAGTTAAAAATACAATAACAAAACAACCAACCAACGAACAGAAGTGTCCAAAGTCAATGCTATGGAAATCTCCCAGAAAATAGAAAGAAAAAGATAAAGAGAAAGATAATCCCCCCTACAAAACAAGAATAGGACTAATAGGAGATAGAGCCTAAGAGTCTCATTTCTAACGAATAGGCATGCCAGAAAAAAACAGAGGAAACAATAGGAAAGATATTATCAAAGCAATAATACGAGCACACCATCCCCAAAGTGAAGCTTGTATGCGTGCTAAGCTACTTCGGTCGTGTCCGTCTCTTTGTGACCCCGTAGACTGTAGCCCGCCAGGTTCCTCTGTCCAAGGAATTCTCCGGGCAAGAATACTGGAGTGGGTTGCCATTTCCTCCTCCAGGGGATCTTCCTGACCCAGGGATGGAACCCAGGTCTTTTCTTCCTCACTGCCAGGTGGATTCTTTAGCACTAGCGCCACCCAGGTGAAGCATACTGTTGCTGTCGCTTAGTCTCTGAGTCATGTCCAAATGGGCACGGCCTATTAAGTGCTCAAATGCATGGATAAAGCCCCACATCAAGCCCCATGTCACTGTAAATTCAGAACCCTGAAACAAAACAAGATTCCACAACCTGGGAAACCACAGTGATGGGGGATGAGGAAGAGACCACAAATCATGCCCAGAAATCAGAATAATCTGTCTTCTCAACAACAACATTGAAACCAGAAGACAGAGTGGTGCCTCCCAAGGGCTAAGTGGGAACTGTTTTCCACCTGGAACTCTATAGCACTCAAAGGTGAGCAGAGAGGAGAGTTTTAGTCAAAGAAGTTTCCAAAAACTTATCTTACATGTACCCTTTCTTAGAAAGCTACCACTGGAATGTGTGCCCTGTGGAAGTAAGAACAAGAAAGAAGATGGGGTGGGAGACAGGAATTACAAGACAAGAGAGAGGTAAAAGGGATTCCCGGGGGACTTCCCTGATGGTCTGGTGGCTAAAACTCTTCCCTCCCAATGCAGGGGGCCCAGGGTTCGATCCCCGGTCAGGGAACTAGACCCCACATGCCGCAACTGAGATCAAAGGTCCCGAGTGCCACAACTAGGACCCGGCACAGCCAAATAAATAGATAAATTGTTTTAAAACAGGAGTTCGCAGGAAGTCAGCGAGTGAAAGGGCTATAATAGCTCAATGGTAGACTTGAGACAGTCACCGATCCTAATGAAGGGTCAGAGGACTCCAGGGGACACATCTTGGGTGGTGGATTGTCTGACAGGCTCCACAGTGTGGAAGCATCACTGGGCAGTGTTTTACAGCTGTGGAAGCACGTAGGAAGATTTAATCAGTTGTTGATGGAACACTGAACAGATGAAAATTAAAAGCGATTATTAATCCTGGGGTGGGGAGGATATGTGCAAGAAAGCATATGTAATTTAATATATTAATTGGCTTAAAATAAACAATATTTATACAATCATAATAATAAAAGCATTGTTAACCAGAAATTGGGAAGGCCTAGGCAAAGAGAGAAAGTACATGAGTTTAGAATCCTCATTATCATCATGGGAAGTCTACAGCTAACATCTGAAATGGATGAATCGAGAGTTAGTAGCATGCTCTTTGAGTTAGAAATGTAGGGGAAATCACCAGATAAATAACTCAGAGTGGAGTTGCCGGTGGTTTTCTCTGTGGAAAGGGAACTGGGGCAGAGAGGAAGAGAATAAGAGACGGGCAGTTTTTATTGTGTTTTTTTCCTATGTGTATAGCTTACAACTCATTTCCTAGTATATTTTTATTGAAACATATATTAAGCGAATATTATACTTCTATATTTTTAATATCTTAATATTAAGATTATTAATTCTTAGCATAAAGAATATTAAGTGAATATTTAAAATGGCCCCCAATGGTCACATATGTGAAATAGACACATAAACAGATCAGAACAGGAAAGAGTTACAGGTGCTACCTGTGTACAGGTGAAGCACAGGCATAAAAGAGAATAGCTTATTCTACCTAAGAAGAGAGCGCCAAGAAATTCCTGACTTCTTGTCCCCTACTTTATCCAGGGTCACTGCTGCCAGGGTGTGTATACAGATATGGCTCTCTTGAAAAATCAAGCGAGGAAGAAACACACCAAGCCCTCGTGGAGAAGTTGGTAGCATCTGCTGGTTAGGATCCCAAACCTGAGTGTCACTCTGTCTGGGTTTGAATCCTGGCTCAGCCACCAACTAACTATGTCATTTTGGACATGCAACTTACCCCTTCAGTTCAGTCCAGTTCAGTCACTCAGTCGTGTCCGACTCTTTGCAACCCTGTGTCTCGCAGCACTCCAGCCCTCCCTGTCCATCACCAACTCCCGGAGTCCACTCAGACTCACGTCCATCGAGCCAGTGATGCCGTCCAGCCATCTCATCCTCTGTCATCCCCTTTTCCTCCTGCTTCCAATCCCTCCCAGCATCAGGGTCTTTTCCAATGAGTCTTCTCATGAGGTGGCCAAAGTACTGGAGTTTCAGCTTTAGCATCATTCCTTCCAAAGAACACCCAGGACTGATCTCCTCTAGAATGGACTGGTTGGATCTCCCTGCAGTCCAAGGGACTCTCAAGAGTCTTCTCCAACACCACAGTTCAAAAGCATCAATTCTTCGGCACTCAGCTTTCTTCATAGTCCAACTCTCACATCCATACATGACTACTGGAAAAACCACAGCCTTGACTAGATGGACCTTTGTTGGCAAAGTAATATCTCTGCTTTTGAATATGCTATGTAGGTTGGTCATAACTTTCCTTCCAAGGAGTAAGCATCTTTTAATTTCATGGCTACAGTCGCCATCTGCAGTGATTTTGGAGCCCCCAAAAATAAAGTCTGACACTGTTTCCACTGTTTCCCCATCTATTTGCCATGAAGTGATGGGACCAGATGCCACGATCTTAGTTTTCTGAATGTTGAGCTTTAACCCTTAAGTTTCCTCAAATGTTTGTACCTTGTAGGATTATTCCAAGGATTAAATGAGTTAAAGTGTAAAGGGCTCAGAACAATTCTTGGTTCATGTAAGTGTTATATTCTCTCAACAGCTACTTGGTGCATTTACCAAATGCAGGCACCGGATAATCAGTGCAGAAAACAAAGAACTCTAAGCCTGTCCCTGCCCTCCAGGAGCTTAAGGAGAGGGTACCAACTGGGGCAGAAGATGCGCCCATAAATAAGCATTTTACCAGCACCAGTGTCCAGGTGGCTGAATGAAGAACCAGGGGGACTAGATTCCCAGAAGGAGAGCTTATCAAAACGTGCTCCATGGAAGGTTCTGGGGGACACTTTTTGGATTGTGCCTCTAGTACCCTCTTCTCTAGAAATTTCCCCTTCCCTTCCTGCCTCCACACAGTCACACCCGAAGCTGTGTTTTGATAAAGTGAGCTTGCCTCCTTGACCCAAGGGAGCATATCCAAATCAAGTTGGGGCAGTCAGCCTCGGAGTTTTTTGACCCAAGTCTGAAAGACAGAATGGTCTCCTCTCTGTGTCTTTGTGTTAGGACTGCTATGTAAACATGGGAGCTGCCAGCCATTTTTCACCATATGAACTGGAAACAGAAAAACAGTCTACAAGAAGAGAATAGGCTGGGCAGGTACAGAGAGAAACAGAGGGGAGGAGGGACAAGGCTTCCGGGTTCATTAAAGCTCTGCTCACTGTTTCTGGTGCCAGTTGGGTGGCATCCCTGTCTAAATTCCATAGGCTGCCCCCTACTCTGGCCAAGTTCCTCTTTTATTCACACTGGTTTGAGGTGAATCTATGTTGCAAACCAAAATTTCCTTTCTCATCGAGGGGGGCCTCCCTTGCTCCCTGCTCCTGTAGTAGGCAGCAGGAAGAAAACGTGAGGAGATCTGATCATATTCCCTGATCTGATGAGACTTGGGGAAGTTTAAACCTGGAAAAACCCAAAGGAGTCCCCGGACTTGCACGGAAATGTAATCTGGCTCTGGGCCCAGGACAGAGTGACCCTGGCTTTCTGGGAATGACTTGGACTGTGGGATGGGATGAGAGAGTGGACAGCAAAGGCTGAGGTCCTGGTCTCTGGGGGAGGCAAGGACATCTGCGGCTGGGCTCATTCAGGCTGGATGGGCAGAGGAGTCTGCAGTGAGAAGATGCGAGGGGAAGGTAGGGAGACCCGAGAGCCATGGCAACGGCCAGGTGAAGAAGGAGGGTCAGGGGTGAGCAAAGCAAAGGTGAGCCACTCAAGATGCAGGTGCAGGCCAATCACTAGTAGCCTTTGCCATCCACTGACTGTATTCTTTGCTGCCCATTATATGCTAGGCAGCCACATTTGGGGACAGGGAATGAAAGACCAACTCTTGGGCGACTCTGCTATGGAGATGAGTCATGGAATCAGGAGTGGTTCCATTGTGCTTCCTTAGGTCAGCGTGGCTGAAAGTCACCAGTCAGCAGGTTCCGCTCAGTTCAGTCGCTCAGTCGTGTCCGACTCTTTGCAACCCCCTGGACTGCAGCATGCCAGGCCTCCCTGTCCATCACCAACTCCTGGAACTAGCTCAAACTCATGTCCATCAAGTCAGTGATGCCATCCAACCATCTCATCCTCTGACATCCCCTTCTCCTCCTACCTTCAATCTTTGCCAGTAGCAGCATCTTTTCTATCAGTCAGTTCTTCCCATCAGGTGGCCAAACTTTTGGAGCTTCAACTTCAGCATCAGTCCTTCCAATGAATATTCAGGACTGATCTCCTTTAGGATGGACTGGTTGGATCTCCTTGCAGTCCAAGGGACTCTCAGGGTCTTCTCCAACACCACAGTTCAAAAGCGTCAATTCTTCGGTGCTCAGCTTTCTTTTTGGTCCAACTCTCACATCCATACATGACTACTGGAAAAACCATAGCTTTGACTATATGGGCCTTGTAGCCAGAGTGATGTGTCTGCTTTTTAATGTGCTGTCTAGGTTGGTCATTGCTTTTCTTCCAAGGAGCAAGCATCTTTTAGTTCCATGGCTGCAGTCACCACCTGCAGTGATTTTTGGAGCCCAAGAAAATAAAGTCTGTTTCCACTGTTTCCCCATCTATTTCCCATGAAGTGATGGGAGCAGATGCCATGATCTTCGTTTTCTGAATGTTGAGTTTTAAGCCAGTTTTTTCACTCTCCTATTTTACTTTCATCAGGAGCCTCTTTAGTTCCTCTTCACTTTCTGCCACAAGGGTGGTGTCATCTGCGTATCTGAGGCTATTGATATTTCTCCCTGCCATCTTGGTTCCAGCTTGTGCTTTATCCAGCCCAGCATTTCTCATGATGTACTCTGCATATAAGTTACATAAGCAGGGTGACAGTATACAGCCTTGACGTACTCCTTTCCCAGTTTGGAACCAGTCTGGGTCTAACTGTTGGTTCTTGACCTGCATACAGATGTCTCAGGAGGCAGGTCAGGTGGTATGGTATTCCCATCTCTTTCAGAATTTTCCACAGCTTGTTGTGATCCACACAAAGACTTCAGCATAGTCAATGAAGCAGGAGTAGATGTTTTTCTAGAATTCTGTTGATTTTTCTTTGATCCAACAGATGTTGGCAATTTGATCAGCAGGTAGATGCACCATTCAAAGCTTCAATTCAAATTACCTCCAAGGAGGCAAAGATCAGAGAGCAGGGCAGGTAGGGAAACCTGGGACACCTTCATGGAGGAAGTACACCTTAAAGGCTAAATAGGATTTAGACATTTAAGGGCCAAGGTTTACAATATCCAGTAGCCAGATAGTTTTTCTCTTTGTACCCCAACTCCCACAGTACTAACACAACAGATGCTCAAAATTGTATGTTTTATTGATTTGGGCTCCAGGCAAAAGGAATAGCATAAGTAAAGGCAAGGGGCAGGAAAGGGTATGGATACACCTATAGGAGTCCCAAGTAGTAATCCTATTTGTTTTTAAAAGGATGCACAAAATCGATCAATGGAAGATACACTGAAAAGGAAACTGGAGACAGTGGCTGATTACTCCCAAGCAGAGAGCCCATGCCGTTTATCCTAGCCTGTCTGGTCGTGGCCTCAAAGGCCTACAGAGTAGGTGCACAGAAAGTATTTAAATGAATGAAAGAATATAGAAAGTTATACCATTACCCAAAAGTTTACCCCTGGATTTCTTTTTTTTCAATTTAACTATTTTTGGCTGCACTGGATGTTCGTTGCTGCTCTAGAGCTTTCTCCAGGGGCGGCAAGTGGGGACTACTCTCTAGATGGGGTGCTCGAGCTTCTCGTTGTGGTGGCTTTTCTGGTTGCAGAGAGTGGTCTGTAGAGTGCAGGCCTCAATAACTGTGGCACACGGCTTCAGTTGCCCATGTAGTGTGGACAGGGATCAAACCAGTGTCCCCTACATTGGCAGGAAAATTCTTAACCACTGGACCAATGTGGAAGTCCATTCCTGCCTTTCTTTAAATCAAATGTCCCTTAGTCCATTTAACGTAGGACTCAGTGCACAGAAATGACTTTTCCCACGTCTCTTAGAATGAAGCCCACTGATGTAGTAACTGCTTTGGTCTGTGGACCTGTGTCTGAACTCCACCTGACTTTTGAGGGGAATGTTAATTTCTGATTCCTTGCCTTTCCATGTGAAGGGAGTCCCCCAAAGTTATACTTGTGGCCTCTCTTCCCAACTTGACTCAGTCCTTCCATGGAAGCAGCAGTGTCCTAAGTGGCCTGTCGCCAAACTCCCTACTCTTTTTCTAGGTTTAGTGGGGCCTGGGGGAAAGCCTGGAATGTGCCAGTTAGGATCAGAAGAACCTGTTAGCTCAACCATTTAGCAGCACTTCTCACAAACCTCCCAAACCGGCTTTTATCAGTGATGAAGTTGACATTTTCATCATTGTGTGTCTGACTCCTGAGTCAAAGAGCTCAGCACTCAGGAACTGAGTGGGAAAGGGGGATGTTAGTTATTGGCTCCCCCAAATCCCAACTCTTACTGCCTGAGAATTTCTTACCAATAAGGTGGATATGATGGTAATAGGCATTGCATGGGGTTTAGTGAAGATTTTTAAAGATAATATGTTAGATGTACACATTGCTCTATTTAAAATGGATAACCAACAAGGACTTAAAAGTGAAGTCGCTGAGTCGTGTCTGACTCTGCGACCCCAGGAACTGTGTAGCCCACCAGGCTCCTCCATCCGTGGAATTTTCCAGGCAAGGATACTGGAGTGGGTTGCCATTTCCTTCTCCAGGGGATTTTTCCCACCCAGGGATCAAACCCGGGTCTCCTGCATTGCAGGCAGACGCTACACAAAAAAACTAAAAGATAGTATGTTAGATATTGTCATAGTCAGTTGGGACTGCTATAGCAAAAATCTCATTGACTAGATGGCTTAAACACCAGATTTGTGTTTCTCATAATTCAGGAGACTGGGAAGTTCAGGATCAAGATGCTGGCAGACCCAGTAGACAGTTGCCTTCTCTCTGTGTCCCCACTTGGCCTAGGGAGGGAGCGGTCTCTAGGCTCTTTCCCTTCTCCTAAGAAAGCTAATNGATGGCTGGATGGCATCACTGACTCGATGGATGTGAGTCTGAGTGATCTCCGAGAGATGGTGATGAACAGGGAGGCCTGGCGTGCTGCAATTCATGGGGTCGCAAAGAGTCGGACACGACTGAGCGACTGAACTGAACTGAAGAAAGCTAATCCTATCATGGGGACTCCACCCTAATGACCTCATCTTTACCTAATCACCTCCCAATGGCCCCTAACCCAATGCCCTGCGGAGTCATAGTTTCAACATATGAATCTGAGGGGACTCGAACAAGCAGTTCATAACGGATACTCAGTAAATGTTTAATCGCTTGGTTCCTTTCTTGGAAATCCTCTTCTTAAAGTGTATCCCCAGGAAGGCAGGGTCTACGTTATTCCATATGTCTAGCATATTTGTGGATGTTTCATTGAGATTTAAAAAGTGAAAGTGATCACTGTAGGGCCTCCCAGCAAATGAATCATTTCTACTCGTATTTTTGTTAACGGCTTTATTAAGGGGTCATCAACACCACAAAGTGTTTCTCGTTGAAAGTGTAAAATTTGATGTTTTGACATATGTAAGCACAGTGAAATCATCACGATCAAATTGTGAGCATATCCATTACCCGCGAAAATCTCTCATCTCTTTGTAATCTCTGCTTCTTACTTTGCTCTGCCCTCTGTCCCCAGGCAACCACTGAGCTGCTGTCTATCTCTATGGATTAGTTTATGTTTTCTAGAATTGTACAGAAAGGAAATCCCAGTATATTCTCTCCTTCCCCCCATATTTCTGAAGAGCAGAACACTGTCATCACTGAATCATAGAAGAATACTCATTTTGGAGCCAAGGGACCAGGGCCCTTGTTCTGAGTAGACAGTAGCATGTCATGTGACCTTGGATGGGTCACGTTATCCTCTGTGCCTCAGTTTCCCTTATCCGTTAAATAGTGCCTGCACTCCTTCACAGATTCACGTACAGAGGAAATACAACACAGGTATAAAATTAGCAAACAGAGCATGCACGTGCTTGTGTAAGTAGCAAAAGGATATCTGCCAATATTAATCTGGGGTTTTCTTCCCCTACCTGAAATTTCCTCTTTTGCTTTCTCTCTGCAGTCAGATCTTCCTGGCTTTGGATTTCCCAGACCCTAAATCTTGAGAAGGGTTCAGGATTGCAGAAAATAGTGGGTTCCTATGCTGGTGTCCTAGGGAAGTCAGGGGGAGTATGTGGCAAACCCTTCTTCCCAGGCTCTCAATTAGTCCTGCTCCAGCATCCTATCCCCACTTCCCGCAGGCACGTGAACTTGACCCCTGTCAATCAACCAAAACCCCACTCTTCACCCCCACCTGCTGGGCTCAGATTTCTATCCTCTCTGGTCCATCACTTGTCATTCCTCCCTCTGCCCTCTATCTCTGTGTATTATTGCTACCGACAGGCTATTTTGCTATTTGCTGTTCTCCTAGTTGTTAGTTGTTTTGGGGAGAAGAGGGGATACAAGAAGGTCTTTACTCTGCCCTATTGAAATTGGAAGCTTGTGATGTCTTTGCCTCATATTTTTATTGAGACATATACAGCAAAATACACAGGTCGTAACTGTTTTAGTTCAAGGAGTATTGACAAATGCACTCCTACACGTTATCCACATTGCTATTAAGATCTAGAACATTCCCATCACCCTAGATAGATGCCTCGTGGCCCTTCCTGGTTTCCTGCTTCCATCCCACTCCATCCATCCCCAACCAGACTCCGTTTTTTTTTAAACCATAGATTAGTTTACCTCTTGTAGAAATTCATGTTTACATTATTACACAGGATATAGTATATGTGTCTGTCTTCTTGAACTCAGCTTGCTTTTGAGGTTCATCCAAATTGTTTCATGTACCAACAATGTATTCCTTTTAACTGCTGGGTAGTATTTTCCGTGTATGAGTACACCACAATTTGCTAGTCCTGCATTGTCCTCCTTATTTTGGTTGCTTCAAGTTTTTGCCTATTGTGAATATAGCTGCTATGAGTGATTGTGTCCACGTCTTTTTGTGAACATGTATTTTCAGTTATGAAATCTCCATAAGTGGACTTAGCTGAACCATAGTGTTAGCTTTTTAAGAAAGCTATAAGCTACTGATAAATTATAAATATATATGTTATAAGTTAGCTTTATAAGAAACTGTCAAACTTCTTTCTGAAGCACTTTGTACCATGTTGCATTCACACTAGCACTTTAAAAGAACTCCAGTTATTCCACATCCTTGCCAACTCTTGTGTGACCAGGATTTTCATTTTACAAATCTGGTGGGAGTATACTGAAACCCCACTGTGGGTTTTGGCATAATTATTTCAAGTGTTCTCTAGTTCCCGGAGGAGCCTCTTAGACCTCTGAACAGCAGTCTCTTAGCACTCTCTTTGGTTTCACTTGTGCTTCACAAGCACAGCTGTTTTTATGGGCAAGAAAAATCATTATGGTGCTATACTCTAGAAACGTGGGTTTGCATGTTTACAGAGGATGGTAACTGCAGCCTATTGGGAGACCACTCCCTGGTAAACCCAAATATTAACATATCATTTTTGAATTTAGGAAAGAGACCTCAGAGGCCATCAATGACAGATTACAAAAGCATTGACACCTACAGATCATCTAGCTGTATCTTCATAGCTTTAATGCTGCGGATAAAAATAATTTGGAGGCAGAGAAGGGATATGAGGAAAAGTTTTATAACTTAAATTTTAAAAAGCATTCAGGAATCCATGGAACTGTTAAGGATACACCAAAGCCATTTCAAATGGTGGCTCAGCTGTTTAAAAGCACAGTGTTGGCAAGCTACTGATTTACACACCCTAAGTGATTTATGGTGTTGACTAGTTTTATAATTTGGTTTACTGGCCATTGAAGTACATTCATTTGTAGAGTGTCTGTGTAAGTCTTTTGAGCAAAATTTTACATTGCTTTTATTTATTTATTTATTTTTATTGAGTTTAAGAGTTCTTCAGACTTCCCTGCAATGTGGAAGACCTGGGTTCAATCCCTGGGTTGGGAAGATCCCCTGGAGGAGGGCATGGCAGCTCACTCCAGTATTCTTGCCTGAAGGATCTCCATGGACAGAGGATCCTGGAGGGCTATGGTCTATGAGGTCGCAAAAAGTTGGACATGACTAAGCAACTAAGCACAGCACACAGGAGTTCTTCACATTTTCTGGATATAAATTTACTGTCAGATTACAGTATTACAAATATGGTCTCCCACTCCGGTCTCTCTATTTATTTTAGTAATTGTCATTTTAGGAGCAGAAGTTTTAAATTTTGAAATAGTCTAATTTATCACTTTTTTCCTTTTAATGCTTAGGGTTTTTTGGGTCCTGAGTAAGCTCTGCCTATCTCCAAGCCATGAAAGTGTTGTTTTCTCCTAGAAGCTTATGCAAATTATTGCCTTTTGAACAGACCTCTGAGAAATCCCAGAAGGGCCTCAAGGGGACATGGTGAGGTGACCCCTGACTTTTTATGTCTTTCACCCCTTCCTTCCTCTCTCTCCACCTCAATCAAAGCAGCCCAGGCCCTCTCATTTTATGTATTGCAGTTTTTAAACAAAATTTCTCTTAACAAAAAGATCCCCCCTCTTTTTTTAGTCACTCCTGAACTATAAGTTCCTTGAACACAGGAATCATGAATATATTATTCTTTATGTTTTCAGCTATGCACAGTGCTTGGGCATATTGTAAACATTTAATGAAAATGTCTAATTAAAATAAATCTAACCAGGGCATCCCTGGCGGCTCAGTGATAAAGACTCTGCCTGCCTGTTCCCATGGTACTCTGTCCGCTCGTCCCACCCTTGGATGGCCAATGGGAATGTGCTGTATGACTCAGGGAACTCAAACTGGGGCTCTGTGCAACCTAGAGGGGTGGGATGGGGAGGGAGGTTCAAGAAGGAGGGGACACATACATACCTATAGCTGATTTATGTTGATGTATGGCAGAAGCCAACACACCATTGTAAAGCAATTATCCATCAATTAAAAACAAATAAATTTTAAAAGAAAAGAAAAAAACAATCTGCCTGCCAATGCTGCAGACATGGGTTTGGTCCCTGGTCCTGGAAGGTCCTACATACCGAAAGACTACCTAAACCCGGGCACCACAACGGCTGATCCTGTGCTCTAGTGCCCGGGAGCCGCAACTACTGAAACCCAAGCACCCTAGAGCCCATGCTCCACAAGATACACTCAGTCACTGTAATAAATTTTAAAAGAAAAGAAAAAAACAATCTGCCTGCCAATGCTGCAGACATGGGTTTGGTCCCTGGTCCTGGAAGGTCCTACATACCGAAAGACTACCTAAACCCGGGCACCACAACGGCTGATCCTGTGCTCTAGTGCCCGGGAGCCGCAACTACTGAAACCCAAGCACCCTAGAGCCCATGCTCCACAAGAGACACTCAGTCACTGTGACTAGGGGGTAGCCCCCGCTGGCCACAACTAGAAAAAAGCCCACACAGCAGCAAAGATCCAACACAGTCAAAAAGAAAGAAAGAAAACTATTTTTAAAAATAAATAAATGAATGAATAAATTTCTAACCAACTTTGAACTGGAAAGAAGGGCTCTATCTCTTTAGCCAAATCTTACATAAAATATATTCTGGGGCCTCAATTCTGGGTCAGGTTCCTGGGAAGGGAGAAAAGCTCCCAGCGGGAGCAAGATCAGAGGCCCCTGCCTGCAGCAGGCTCCATAAGAAGCAGGAAGAAAAGCATCCCCTTACACTTATGTAACCTTTTACTATTTATAAAATGCTTTCATATACCTTATCTCCAAAAAAAGTATGCTTCTAAATGTAAAAAGGCCTGTCCCTACTCACAAAGGCAGACAAACACCCCAGAGTTTCAAATCTCTGGGAGTGGGGGGTCGGGCGGCGGGGAGTGAAGAGATTGGCCACGCTTCCATATAGGACAAAATCCTGCCCTTCAGAGTAAAGAGAAGGGCACCCAAGGGGGTCCTTTTAAAACCCTCTCTCCCCCCAGACGCCTAGGGAGGCTCAGAATCTCACCAAGCCCTATCCCTTCAGGCTAAGTCTTTTATCCCAGTTAAATGCATTCTGGGATGACAGGCCAGCCTCAGTCACCTCCCTTCTGCACAGTGGTGTGGCAGGAGGGGCTGTGTGGAAAGGTCAGTATTTCCTGGAGAAGATTCCAACTGGGAAGCGAGGGGCCCCCAGGGCCTCCCTCCCGGTCAGAATCTGCAGACACCACCCCCGCCCAGGCAGGTGTGACCTAAGATACAGGATGCTCTCACTTCCTGTCTGGGGCAGCCACGTCCATCCTGACGCCTGCTCTCTGCCCCCACATTTTCACTATTTATCTCTGCGTAACCCATCTAATCGAAGAAACCATCCCACGTCTAGAAAATGAAGATTTGGAGACGTACTGGTTATATACTGTAAGGGGTTTTGTTTTGTTTTTAAGTATCTCAAAAGCTTTGCACTGTGCTAACACATAGTGTACAAAAAAGATCTTCATGACCCAGATGATCACGGTGATGTGATCACTAATCTAGAGCCAGACATCTTGGAATGTGAAGTCAAGTGGGCCTTAGAAAGCATCACTATGAACAAAGCTAGTGGAGGTGATGGAATTCCAGTTGAGCTCTTAAAATCCTGAAAGATGATGCTGTGAAAGTGCTGCACTCAATATGCCAGCAAATTTGGAAAACTCAGCAGTGGCCACAGGACTAGAAAGGCAATGCCAAAGAATGCTCAAGGTGAAGGTGAAGTCGCTCAGTCGTGTCCGACTCTTTGCGACCCCATGGACTATAACCTACTAGGCTTCTCTGTCCATGGGATTCTCCAGGCAAGAATACTGGAGTGTATTGCCATTTCCTTCTCCAGGGGATCTTCCCGATCGAACCCGGGTCTCCCGCATCAGAGGCAGACGCTTTAACCTCTGAGCCACCAGGGAAGCCCGCAATGCTCAAACTACCGCACAATTGCACTCATCTCACATGCTAGTAAAGTAATGCTTAAAATTCTCCAAGCCAGGCTTCAGCAATACGTGAACCGTGAACTCCCTGATGTTCAAGCTGGTTTTAGAAAAGGCAGAGGAACCAGAGATCAAATTGCCTGGAATGATGCTAAAGCTGAAACTCCAGTACTTTGGCCACCTCATGCGAAGAGTTGACTCATTGGAAAAGATTCTGATGCTGGGAGGGATTGGGGGCAGGAGGAGAAGGGGACGACCGAGGATGAGATGGCTGGATGGCATCACTGACTCGATGGACGTGAGTCTGAGTGAACTCCGAGAGATGGTGATGAACAGGGAGGCCTGGTGTGCTGCGATTCATGGGGTCTCAAAGAGTCGGACACGACTGAGCGACTGAACTGAACACACAGTGGGTGTTGGCTATATCTCTGTTTTGAAAGTAAGTTTCGGAGTCCTCCTCAGGCTTCTGGTCTATTTCACAGACTTAGAACTAATCACGACTGGGATGAGCTGTCACTTTTTTTGAGGGAAAAGTAGGCAACTTTCTCAGCCAAGCCTAATAATTTTTAAAAGGCCTAATGTTTGTTCATTACTGGTACCCTTAAACCTTTCTCCCAACTTCCACCACCATGAGAGCTCTCCAGAATCGATAGCCAGTGACTTATTTTTCCTCCCAGGACTGCTCTGGTTGACTTCTTCCCATTGCTTCTGTCTAACCCAAAACTTGAGAAAAGAGCCACCACTAATGTGATTTGTGGTCTTTTTTCCCCAAGCTTCCCACACCAGTGGGTGGGGCTCAGAAAGTGAGGAAGAGAGTCAGGACCTGCTTCCAATCCCATGTTAGACGTCACCCATCTGTCCCACCAGTTCATCAGCCTTGAATCTGAGAATAACGCTTTCTTGTCAAATCAGTATTAAGTCATTTTCACTCTAGCTGAAGTGAGTGTCCCGATCACCTGGAAGGAAACTCAGGCTCTAGAGAGGATATGGGATTCCGATTCGGCAAGTAGTTTTGAATGGCTGCTCTGTGTCAGGCAAGCATCATACTGCCTCTGTATCGCTGTGTGTGCATGAGTGTGTTTAATTTACATTCAACTTATATTGTACAGATAAGGGAAGTAGAGCTCAGTGATGCCGAGTAACTCACTCACCTACAGCCAATGACTAGGAAGGTCAGGATTCTAATCTAGGTTTTATAGCCCCACAACCAAGTCCGGGGTTTTTTCCATTCAATCACAGGTGCCATCCCAGGGGTAATGCCTTGCCATTTTCTCCAGCACCCTGCTCTATCTCCCTAGAATATTAGAAATTACAGCAGCCTCTCTCCTCCCCAAACATCAACTGCATGGTCACGGGCCCATTTCCCTTGCAGACGCTGCCCAGCTCAGCATCTGTCCCTTGTTTTCACCCACTGACAGAAGGCAGGCCACATGGGAAAGTGACAGCTTACTGAGGGCTCTCAGCAATCGAAAAGCCTGCTCATATATACTACCCCCATAACTCAGTGGCATAGGCTATAAATAAGCTTTATTTGTTCTGGGGAGGGAGAGAAGAGTAGGGGGAGGGAGGAAGGAAGTAGGAGAAAATTAGTGAGTGATTTAGGACTCAGTCCTAAAGGATCAACACACTGAGAATCCTTATATATGGGGAGCAAGAGCAGATCCCTGGTGGGCTGGGAGAATAGAAGGATCCACCTTACTTCTTGAATACCTAGTAGATGCTACATAGAGCATTAGTAGGTTGTTAAGAATATTGTCTCATTTATTGGAACCCTGCAATCATATTTTTAAATGAACCTCAGTGTGCAACACTGAATTAATATTTATAATTTTTTTTATTCATTTCATACTATGCTTATTGGTTCATGCTTGTGCCTTAATTATTTATTTTCCCTTTCAATCGCTTAATTTAGTGATATGATGAGCACCCTTGAACCACGTCCAACCTGAGAACTTAGACACTTAATGCTAAATTACATCTATTCATACGCCCCTTCCCTATCCTCTCCAATCTCCCTTCACCCAAGTCAAACCCCATTCTATCGCTCCCTTCCCCTTTTTTAGTTTTATTGCATATATCTGAAATCTCAAAATATATTGTTAATTTTGTGTTTATGCTCAGTTGCTCAGTCATATTTGACTCTTTGTGACCCCATGGACTTTAGCTTACCAGGCTCCTCTGTCCATGAGACTCTCTAGGCAAGAATATTGGAGCAGGTTGCCATTTCCTCCTCCAGGGGATCTGCCCAACCCAGGGACAGAACCTGCATTGGCAGGCGGGTTCTTTACCACTGAGCCACCTGGGAAGCCTCATTGTTTATTGTGGTCATTGTTGCTGTTGTTCAGCGGCTCAGTAGCATGCCAAGCTTCCTCGTCCTTCACTGTCGCCCAGAATTTGCTCAAACTCATGTCCATTGAGTCAGTGATGCTATCTAACCATCGTTCTCCTTCTGCCCTCAATTTTTCCCAGCATAAGGGTTTTTTCCAATGAGTCACGTGGCCAAAGGATTGGAGCTTCAGCTTCAGCATCAGTCCTTCCAATGAACATTCAGGGTTGATTTCCTTTAGGATTGACTGGTTTGATCTCCTTCCAGTGCAAGGGACTCTCAAGAGTCTTCCTTATCACACCACAGTTCGAAAGCTTCAATTCTTCGGTGATCAGCCTTCTTTATGGTCCAGCTCTCACATCTGTACATGATTACTGGAAAAACCATAGCTTTGACTATATGGACATTTTTGGGTCATATTTAAATTTTA
Organism: Cephalophus harveyi; assembly: GCA_006410635.1. Lineage (NCBI taxonomy): Eukaryota > Metazoa > Chordata > Mammalia > Artiodactyla > Bovidae > Cephalophus > Cephalophus harveyi. The sequence continues at coordinate 161,384 of SJYT01050828.1, read as the reverse complement.
ATAAAAAGGACTTGCATTTTTAGCTCAATGTTGCTTTACTAAGATTCATCCATATGGTTACAACAGTATCACTGCAATCCACTCATTTTCACAGATAGATGGTATTCCACTGAATGAATGTGCCACAGTTTATTCATTTTTCTAAAGCCTGGTGTGTGGTGTCCAGCCTTTGATGATTGCAAATAGTGCTGCTAAGAAGACATTCATGCCTGTCTACTGGTGTCCTCAGACAAGACTGTCTTTGAGAGTTGTATACCTAAAGGGGAGGAAATGCTGGGCGCCCTTTACAGATAAGGAAACTGAGGCTTAGCAAGATTAAGGAAACTATTCAAAATTACACAACTAATAAATAAGCAGATCTAGGATTTGAATCCAGGACCGCTGTGAAGAGCAGAAGGTGAGGGAAAGGAGGGAGAAAGCAGTTTCGGAGAAAGCAGTTTCAGAGAAACGAGGTGACTCCATATCTTAACAATTTTATCTTAAGATGAGAACTTCTATTTACTGCATGTGCTCAGCACTTTATATCCCTGTCCTCATGGGCCCTGGTTTGTGCTGGATTTGGAAAGCACAAAAGTTGCGGGGAACTCTGACCCTGGTTCTGGACAAGGAGCCACCAGGCCCTTGATCACCGGTGCTGAGAGCTTTGTTACAGGCCAGAGCTTTCTGGGCGTTAGCGGCAGCCTCTTCCCAGGGCACCCCCGTGCCTCCCTGGGGCCAAGGTGCTCCCAGACTCTGCCCCTGCCCTGCCCACCTCCCCCCATGGTGCACACAGGATGCCAGAACCTCCTGCATCTTTCCTGCTCTAGGGTGTCCCTGCCCAACGCCCTCTGGCCCGCCTGCGCCCACCCCCACCCTAAGCTCACATATTCCAGGGTGAGGCCACCCACAGAGCCATTTAATCATCCCCAGAGCAAGGCCACACCACAGGCGCAGGCAACCGGAAGGGAAAACAAGACCCGCAGTTGTGCTGTGATGTCAGCAGACAGGGCAGATGGGCGTTCAAATAAAAATTAGAATTACCAGGCAAATATGCCCTGGCCTGCCAGCTGCTCACTGGCCCCAGGCTTACAGGATTCACAGATCTGTGCTTGTTTAAGTAATAGCAGGGCCATAAAACCCCTCCCCAGAGGGCCCCCAGGCACACAGATCCTGTTCCTCCAGAGAGAGGCTTCACTCTTTCTGGAGGCCACAGACCTGCCCGCACTCAGACCTCTCTCTTCTAATGGAATTTGCTGAAGGCCATGAGGGGAAAGAGTACGGGTCCCAGCTGGGAAACCTACCTAGTATTGAAGCCCTGCAGATAGAGGGTCAGGAATACCATCTCCTGCAAGAAGAACAGCCTGGGGTGAACTCAGGTCATCAGCGAACATTCGGGTGTTTGTTAGTGTCTATCATCCAAGGGCCCTGGGCATCAGGAGCTGCCTGCCAAGAAGTATTAGATGTGGCTCTTGCCCTTGGAAAGCTTACATTCTGGATAAAAAGAAAATGAACAACAGATGAAACATTAAATAAATGGCTTAGCTCTCTCCTAGAAGAGATGTCTGGAGTGGTTTGTTTCTTGGAAGGTGGCGCGCGCAGACACAGGAGATGGTGACAGGCCAGGGCAAAGGGCACGGGGCCGGAGTCTACAGTCTCGTCCTGCCAAGCCTTCAGAGGCCCATGCCCCTCCCTGTAAAACAAGATGCCTGCTTGTAAGGTTGATAATCAGGGCTTCGTGAAGAGCAGCAATTCCTACATCAATAATGGAGCACCCCATCAAGTCCTCTGCTCAAACTCAAAGATGACAAGACGCCTTACTTCCTCGCCTGTTTCTCTCCTCTCTCCTTGATTGGTGGTGATCTGTACATATGGCATTTCCTTCTACAGCTTCAGAGAATACATGTCTCCGCTCCTCGACCCCGCTCCACCCTCCTCACACACAAGCACAGACTCCCCAAAGGCGGTTGATTGGCTCTGCTCTGGGATCTGCCTGTGTTCTAGCGGGAGAGCAGGGGCGGGAGCCTGATGCCCCCCCACCCCACCCCCACCCCTGATCTCTGACCGTCGGCTGCCAGCCTGTCTGGCTCTGGGACAGACACCTGCTCTGGGACACGGGTGTAGGAGCAAGGGCAGGTGCTACTGAGAGAAAAAGGCTGGCAGACGAGACAGCTGCCAGCATCCAGGGGGCCCTGTGTGGGACCTTAGGTGGGGCTGTGAGGGCACGTGACTAGCATACCTCCTCCCAAAGCTAATGGCCCGGGCAGGCGGCGCTGAACGCATCCTTTATTCTAGAGGCCAGCCCGCTTCGTTCCTGCTCAAAAGAGGATTTAACCCAGCCTTGGTGAGCAGGTGGCCGACAGCTGCTCCCTGGACAGAGCAAGAGTGTCTCAGCCGCTGCAGAGGGGCCCAGAAGCCGCCCCTCTGTGTGAGAATGTTCCCTCCCGGCCGAGAAAAGTACTCTGCAGAGCTGCCTGCCCAGGGCGCTCTGCCAGGGAAAGGGGTGAGGGTCCCAGAATCCCCTGGCCGCCTGCAAGCCCTAGCTCCCTGCTTCTCCAGCGAGTTCTCTGCATCTTAGCAACCGCCCCGCCTGAGTCAGGAAAGGAAAGCTGTTTGCCCTCTGGCCCGGGGTTCAGACTTCACTCTGGCCAGGCCCCAAGGGCTGGGGCCAGCCCCAGCAGGGGCTGACGTTTCTTATGGGTAATTGCCCCTTCTTCTCCCGGGGAGTCAGCTCTCTTCCTCCCCAGGATGCAGGGAGAGGAAGCTGGCCCCAACCCAGCATGCTCCTGTCCCAGGATTTCTGTGATGGGAATGTGATTGTGGCGCCTGCGGTCCTAGAAGACTGCTTCCCAGCTCTTCATCCCTTCTTTGCTATTTTCTGGGAGTTGATGCCAACCTAGACCCTGCGGACTTGTAGATTTACATCATCTGTGCTATTGGTTACAACTGACTGGAAAACTCTGCTGAATTCATTTTTAAAATACACAGTTGAAGTGATTTCCCTTAATACCCCAGCAAACCTCCACATGGCTATTTTGTAGTCGAGGCAGGCTCCACTTTAATCTACTCCAGAGCCACTTACATTCTCTGCACCTGGAATGAGAATATCCACATCAGTTATGTTTCCTGTGTTTCAGCAAAGGCTGCAAGTCAAATCTATAATTTTGGTCCCAGGATGAACTAGAAGGTGCGGGAAGGTGCTTGATCTGTGAAATTGGTTTTGAAAGACACAGGGATTTTTTAATTCTGCCAATTCAAAGTCCGGTTAGTTTGTCTCTTTTTCAGTGCCCTTTGAAGAGCCTGTGTGACAAGTGATGCCAGTTACAGTTCATCATGGCATTCATGGCCCGAGTACCTTGGCCAGGGCAGAGCGCCCTCCTCAATGAAAGGAATCATGTCTTGTTTCTAGCTAACCGAGGTTCTGCATTCCTGCAGGTATAACTTACACTCAAACCACCCCATAGATTTTCCACTGCCACCAGCTCCATGACAGGTTATGACCATCAGAAAACCTAAAAAAAAAAAAAAAAAAAAATTGAGAGCCAGGATGCCTACAACCTCAGGGCTGGATCACTAATACTTATACCTGCCATTTTTTGAGTCCCAACCCATATCAGCTCCTGCTTCAGATGCTTTGCACCTATCACCTCTAATTCTTTAATTTTTTTTTTGCCACACCTCAAAGCATGCAGAACTTCCCTGACCAGGGATTGAACCCATGCCTTCTGCAGTGGAAGTGCAGAGTCCTACCCACTGGATCACCAGGAAGTTCCACCTGTAATCGTTGTAGCCACTGTACCTGGAAATATAGGCATTATTACACACACACACATTTTCGCTAATAAGAAAACAGAGGTGGAGAGGCTAAGTTTCCCAGAGTCATATACACAGAGTGAGCAACAGTGTCAGGATTCACTCTCAGGCCAGCGCGTCCAAATCCCTTATTTTCTCCCACGCTGTGGCTTGATAACTTTCTGTCCCTTTTGGTGCCAGCAAGCCTGGTCTCAGTGCTTGAGAAGATGAGCTGTTTCTTCCTCCTTGGAAGGGCATGTCTGGAGCCTGCACCATCAGGATGTGCTTGCCTTATGGCAGATGTAGGAAATGGAGCCAAAGCTTGTCTGGAAGTTGTGGGCCGGGCTGTGACTCAGCCTTTCCTGGAAGAGTGGTGGGCTGAGGTGAGACCGACCACAGTGAACTTATACTAGTGGAGAGAGAGTATAAAGGGCAGGCCAACAGCAAAACAAACCCACAAAACTGCGCCTGAGTGCACCGCCAGGGAAACCTGCTAATCCAACTTACAGTGAGCTTTGTAGCATCTTCCAGCCACCATCATTTTCCACCAGGTCTCCAGCTTCTCCAGGAGCCCAGATTTCCACCACTACCTGACCTGCATCTTTCCCATCCCATAAGCATTTAGCTCCAGCCCGTGGAAACAGTGATAGACTTTATTTGGGGGTTGGGCTCCAAAATCACAGCAGATGGTGACTGCAGCCATGAAATTAAAAGATATTTGCTCCTTGGAAGAAAAGTTATGACCAATCTAGACAACTAACAGAAGTGATGGAATTCCACTTGAACTATTTCAAACCCTAAAAGATGGTGCTGTGAAAGTGCTGCACTCAATATGCCAGCAAATTTGGAAAATGCAGCAGCAGCCACAGGACTAGAAAATGTCAGTTTCATTCCAATCCCAAAGAAAGGCAATGCCAAAGAATGCTCAAACTACTGCACAATTGCACTCACACACTAGCAAAGTAATGCTCAAAGTTCTCCCAGCCAGGCTTCAACAAACGTGAACTGTGAACTTCCAGATGTTCAACCTGGTTTTAGAAAAGGCAGAGGAACCAGAGATCAAATTGCCAACATCTGTTGGATCATCGAGAAAGCGAGAGAATTCCAAAAAAAAAGAAAACATTTACTTCTGCTTTATTGACTATGCCAACACCAATGACTGTGTGGATCACCACAAATTGTGGAAAATTCTGAAAGAGATGGGAATACCAGACCACCTGACCTGCCTTTTGAGAAATCTGTATGCAGGTCAGGAAGAAACATGCCCCGTTAGAACGGGGCACGCATGGAACGACAGATTGGTTCCAAATAGGAAAAGGAGTATGTCAAGGCTGTATATTGTCACCTTGTTTATTTAACTTATATGCAGCATACACCATGAGAAACACTGGGCTGGATGAAGCACAAGCTGGAATCAAGATTGCCAAGAGAAATATCAATAACCTCAGATATGCAGATTACACCACCCTTATGGCAGAAAGTGAAGAGGAACCAAAGAGCCTCTTAATGAATGTGAAAGAGGAGAGTGAAAAATTTGTCTTAAAGCTTAACATTCAGAAAACTAAGATCATGGCATCTGGTCCTATCACTTCATGGGAAATAGATGGGGAAACAGTGGAAACAGTGACAGACTTTATTTCGGGGGGCTCCAAAATCACTGCAGATGGTGACTGCAGCCATGAAATTAAAAGACACTTACTCTTTGGAAGAAAAGTTATGACCAACCTAGACAGCAATATTAAAAAGCAGAGACATTACTTTGTCAACAAATGTCTGTCTAGTCAAGGCTATGGTTTTTCCAGTAGTCATGTATGGATGTGAGAGTTGGACTATAAAGAAGGCTGAGCACTGAAGAATAGATGCTTTTGAAGTGTGGTGTTGGAGAAGACTCTTGAGAGTCCCTTGGACTGCAAGGAGATCCAACCAGTCCATCCTAAGGGAAATCAGTCCTGAACATTCATTGGAAGGACTGATGCTGAAGCTGAAGCTCCAATACTTTGGCCACCTGATGGGAAGAACTGACTGATTAGAAAAGATGCTGATACTGGCAAAGATTGAAGATAAGAGCAGAAGGGGACGTCAGAGGATGAGACGGTTGGCATCACTGACTCGAAGGACAAGAGTTGGAGCTAGCTCCAGGAGTTGGTGATGGACAGAGAGGCCTGGCGTGCTGCAGTCCATGGAGTCACAAAGAGTCAGACACGACTGAGCTACTGAACTGAATGAACTCCCTCCCCCACCATTGCATCAGCTCAATTCCCCACCCCCATCCTCCCATCCCCACGTTCCCCTCTGGTCCATTAGCATAGCAGGGGTTCTGAATTTATAGGGTTCTAAATCCCCATTCTGCCATCTGCAAGTTATGTGACCTTGGATGTGTGCCTTAAACTCTCTGTATCCTTATCTGTAAATGAGGATAATAACAGAATACACTATCTATCTGTATGGGATGAATTGTACACCCCCCCCCTCCCACCACACCAAAATTCACATGTGACTACATTTTGAGATAGGTAGGTAGAGGAGTGAGTAAGTTAAAATCAGGCTGTTAGGGTGGGCCCTCATCCAATCTGACTTGTGTCCTTATAAGAAGGGACACCAAGGGCATAGACACAGAGGAATGGCCACGTGAAGACACAGTGCAAAGGCACCCCTTGCGAGCCAGGGAAAGAGGCCTTGGAAGATGTTAACCATGACTGCACCTTGATCTTGGACTTCCAGACTCCAGAACCATGACAAAATTGATTTCTGTTGTTTAGAGATTCCTCAGCCTGTAGTATTTTGTTATTGCAGCCCTAGTAAACCAATACACTACCTCATAGAATTACTGCTGTGATTCAACTAGATGAAGCATCTAAATTGCTCTTCAAAGTTCTTGGCTCCTAGGTGGTTTCTATTAGTACTGTAAGAGTGACTATGCAGCCACTTACTTCCTTTACTATCCATTTGTTAAGTCCTTTGGTATCTAAGATCTATCTTCTAGGCCTTGGGAAGGGTTAAGTTCAAACTCTTTGACGGCCCAAGTTGTGCGTTTCTTGCCTCCATCTCCAAACAGTCTGGGTGCCTAACCTGTAAGCGCCTAACTTAAAGGAAATCAACCCTGATTGTTCACTGGAAGAATTGATGCTGAAGCTGAAGCTCTACTTTGTCCATCGGATGTGAAGAACTGACTCATTGGACAAGACTCTGATGCAGGGAAAGATTGAGTGCAGGAGGAGAAGGGGATGACAGAGGATGAGACAGATAGATAGCATCACCGACTCAGTGAACATAAGTCTGAGCAAACTCTGGAAGATAGTGAAGGACAGGGAAGCCTGGTGTGCTGCAGTCCATGGGGTCACAGTGTTGGGCTCGACTTAGACCCTGGACAACAACAACTGGTAAGAGGTGCTCAGAAAACACTTCAAGGTACAATATTCTTTCAATAAATATGTAAGGACTAGAGCAGGGGACAGGGCCGATATAGTCTCCACCCTCAGGGAGTTTATGGTTTAGCAGGGAGGGAAGAGATACTGACAGCTTCCCAGGGGGTGCAGCGGTAAAGAATCTACCTGTCAATGCAGGAGACACGGGTTTGATCCCTGGGTTGGGAAGACCCCCAGGAGGAGGAAATGTCAACCCACTCCAGTATTTTACCTGGGCAATCCCATGGACAGAGGAGCCGGTGGGCTACAGTTCATGGAGTTGCAAAGAGTCACACTACTGTGCAACTGAGCACACTCACAAGAGCCACTGAATTTGTATCATTTGGTTTGAACGGCTTCATTTGTCAATCAAGAAGGGGGTGCTGGCTAGGGCCTTGGTGATCCCAGTGTAAGAGAAGATGACAGCACATACTGTGTGCCTACTATGTGCCAGGCATCATAATAAACACTCTTCTATGTTAACTTACATGATGTTCACAGCAGCCCCGTAGTCGGCTCTGTTAGGTACATTTTACAGATGAGAAAACAGAGCCATAACTTTCCTAGGCTCATTCAACTTCTAAGAGTTAAAGCTGGGATTCAAACTCAGAATCTGCATCAGAGCCCCAAATATGAGACAGAGTGTATGATGACACCCTGATCAAAGAAAGCTCTCCCAGGCTTGTGGCTTTGTTTCACCCCCTGCAGCCTCGGGGTCTTGGTGGTCCCCGTGACTCATTCCCTCTCTGTTGCAGAATGAGTCATAGGTGGGGAGGCAGCGCCTGTGATGGGTCTCCACCCTTCCCCACCGGCTTTCAGGGGGGCTTTGTCCCACAGCTTCTGGGCAGGGGACCAGGATAGACCCCAACCAAGAAATGTATCTGTGGGAGGCTGTTATCCCAAGGACCTCTGCTCTGTCTCCCTCTGACTGTGGCTCTCACTTTGTTGATGTAGACAATTGGACCAGAAGAGCTTGGTTTTTTCCCCCCCACACTTACTGTGTGTTAATGAGATGCCCAGCATAGAGTTAAGTGTTTCCCATCTGTAAGAGACTTCTTTCAAGATCTAGGAGATAGATCTGAGATCCAAAGGGTTGCAGATCAAGCAAACACTGCAGGGAGGGAGTGGCAAACCAGTGGCAGGCACTCAAAACCTGTCTCCAAGGGAAAACGGTCAGGGCTAGAGAGAATCTGTGAAGGTTTTTGGAGAGAGCTGTGGGTGTACTCTAAGTACTACCCCACGCACATGGGGCTGAATGCCTGTCTCTCTCACCTTGCCCCCAAGAACAGTGGTTCCCTGGGAGAGCCTGATACGTGGCTCCTAATGTTTGGGGAACTGACTCCCGCCTGGAAAATAGAAAACGTGAGCAGGGGACTGGCTGGAGGCTTTGGCTGCAGAGCACAGGCAGAGCTGCCTTGTAATTCTCGGGCCACGTAAGGGCCCGGTGCTTCCAGTGGGCCAGCTGTGGGTCTCCGAGAGAAAGAGCCTGCCCTGGGGTCATCCTAGTGGCTGCCCAAGAGGAGGTCCTGGAGGGACAAACGGACTGCAGCAGAGAGACGCCGGGGTACCTCCCAGGAAGGCGCAAGCCACTACCCTAGTGGGGAGAGCTGCAGGGGGAGGAATCCCCCAGAGACAGGGTCCCCCATGAGCCCAGGAAGGACCCACCCGAGTCCTCTAGGTTCCAAGAGACAGGGGCTTGTCCCAGGAGGCCTGTGCGCCAGGTATGAGCCCCATGCTCCTTCACCTCGCCTCCTACCCTGCTCTTCTCCCACCTGGGGGTATTAGGGTTAGAAAACACAGCCGGCAACTGGGGTAGGAAAGCTGCAAGGCAGGAGGAGGAAAGCTGCCAGCAGAGCAAAGCGGCAAGAGAGGAGTCAATCCCGCCCCCTCCCGAGGGGCAGCGTTCCCATCTACAGCAGCTGGGCTCTCAGCTCTGGTGGCCAGTCCACAAACTGGGATGGGGGGTGGGGGCGGATCGTTTCCAGGCAGAGTCTTCTTCATTTAACCCAAAGCAATTACCTGTGAAGAAACATCAGCTTTCCTTTAAAGACAGACCACCTCTGGTGCATTTTATTTTGGACGATTAACATTTCGTGTATCTCTGTCTCATCACCACCCCTGAAAAATGAGCTTTTGCGAGCAGGTTCTCCAGCTCATTCTCCTGCGGGTCCCCTCCATGGGACCCATCACCAGAAACTCTGGAAGATTCAGTGACTCACCCAGGCCTTTCATGGGCACAGCGACTGTATAAAGTGAGATACAGGCAGAAGCAAGATCAACCCACTCCATTCTCAGATAGCTCCAGCTGAACAAATATACAAGCCTTGCCTCAGTCTTTTCTCTCCCTGCGTTCTCAAGCAGTAGGTGGCACTAATAAAAATACCACCTCGTGTTTGTACAGCGCTTTACAGTTTCAAAGCCACTCCTGCAGCCCGAAGTCACTCTCCACCCACCCCCACTCATCCCAAGTCCTTCCCATCCTGTTTTCACCCGCACCACTGCTTTTCCTCATGGCCGGCCCCGTGCCAGCCTCTGCCAGGGAGAGGCCATGTGCCCCCTCCCGGGGTGTCCATGTGTTATGAGAAGCGTTTCCTCATAAAAGAGTCAGCTGGCCAGAAATGTGGGCAGAGAGCGAAGGGCAGCGTGTTCAGGTTCGGTTTATTATGTTTTCACAGCCTTGTTTATAGTAGAGGTGAATGACATTATTCCACTTTGCACGGTAATGAAACAATTCAATGAGGATGAGCTGCTACAGCTGCTAACGCTGCCTCGCCTGGAGGGCACACAAGCCCAGCCACTGTTTCAGTCTTTGGAAGAGGGGAGGGAGCCGAGGGGCAGAAGGGAGGAAGAAGCAGGAAGGGGACCAGTGTATCGACAGGACCCGGCCCCCACAGCTGAGACAGCCAGTGGCCCCATCCTGCCGACTTGGACCACGGCATCGCGTGATTCGGCGAGGTCGCAGGGACAGGAAGACATCTCCGCGCTTGGCTTCTTCCTTCATAGTCTCATGCCAAGTGGCACACGCTCCCCGTGCTGGGGGTGACTTCACCACCTCTTTTGCTTTCAAAACAGAGGATGCAGATTTAAAGAAGGCTGATGCTTGGCAGATTGCAGGAGAGCCTCAGATGGAAAATCGTTAATTCCTCTGCCGGGCTGGGAAGTGGGCACAGACAGGGGTCAGGAGAGGTCTGGGTGCTCTCGATGAGGGGAGACATCCTGCCTCTGAACTCACCACTCACCACCTCTCCTTTCCGGTTTATGGAGAAGCAGACGCCACAGGAGCAGCTTGTCTTCATCCCACCCGCAGCCCAGCTGCTCTCAACCACAGTGAGTTCACACCTTGCCCTCACACCTGGACACCCGGCCGTGCCGGGGACAAGCGCCCAGGGCCTGCACCCAGCGGCTGGGCCTGCAGGTTGGGCAGAGAGCCATTCACAGCTTTGGTTAATCCAGAGCAGCAAGTTCTGCAGAGAGCACCAGAGAGTAAAATCAACTAGGAACTTCCCAGCTGCCCACCGGCTTGAGACCAACAAGGGCATGGTGAGGGCGCAGAGCAACAACCCGAGCCCCACGGCGGCCTTGGCAGAGAGAGCCTCAAAGAGCTTGCAGTTCTGAGGGTATGACACCCTCCACTGAGGAATCTGAAGCTGTCATGCGACCACTATTACTGCTATGTGCTCCTCACCTGCTACCTAAGACCAGCCCCCACGTTTCACGGCCTTGGGTACAGAGGCACAGCCTAACATGAAATGAGCAAGCACATAAGTGCATGAACACAAACAAAAAACAGAGAAGCAGCCCACGAGGCAAGCTTGGAGGAAGCCCTGTGAACAAGAGCCGGGAGCCATAGAAAACCTCAGGGACCCCTTCAGCCCCCACCATTGGCATACCCCATGCATGCAGCTGGGACAGAAACATTTTTATCTCAAAAGAGCAAGTCAGAGAGGGCACAGAGACAGCCACGCTAAGAGTCAGATTCAGGGCTGGCAGGTTCCTGGTTATTGTGCTTGTTTGTGGCTGGGTGTGCTCCAGCCCTCTGGGACCAGCTGGAGACCACCACCCCTCCCTCCCCATCCCTCGGGTCCAGCTTCCCAACCTCATTTGCACATTGGATTCACCTGTGGAGCTTTAAAAACTACTGATGCTTGAGTTCCAACCCCAAGCTGTTCTGGGGTGGGATCTGGACATTTCGGTTTTTTTCAACTCCCTGGGTGGTTCCACTGAAGAGCCAAGGGGGAGAGCTTATGTCTTAGACCATCTTTTTTCAAAGTATGGTTCACAGGCCACTACGTACCTGGGAACTTATTACAAATGCAGATTTTTGAGTCCCACCCCAGATCTATCAGATCAGCATCTCTGGGTGTGGAAGCTGGGAATTAGCAGTTGTAACAGGCTTTCTGGGTAACCCCTGCACATCCTCAGCTTTCATAATAGATGCTGCTCAGGGCTCCCTCCTCACCCCAGAGGTGCCCAGAGCTCTGAAGGGTTGTCATTGATGATGTTCTATTTGGTTTAGTGAGGGCGACAGGAAATCTCACACCAGCCCCCAAATTGGTTACTACTCACGTGGGGCTGAAAGGCCACTCAGGGATGAGAGCAGCCCTAAATGTCACAGCTCTGCCCGGCCCACTGCACGGCTTGCACCCAGAAGGCAGTCCACAGCACAAGCCCGGCACAAGGCGCCAAGGAAGACGGCAAATGGGAGAAGCGGCCCCTGGGGGTGCCCCTGCTAAAGAGGCAGAGGAGGGCTTGCGAAGAGGGCAGGGGAGCAGGTGGGACAGGGTGATGGGGAAGGTCAGGGATGAGGTATGCTCGGATATTGCTCTAGATGTTGTAAACATTTCTCTTTGTTTCGTCACAGACCAGAATCTGGGTTGGCATGACCAAAGTGCCTGAAAGTAGCATCAGAGCAGAGAGCTCTGTGCCTCTTGTGGGAAGCAGAACATAAAGGGTGTGAGGAAAGCTCCACCCATGGGAAGATCATCTCTGTGGTGTACTAGTCTAGTGCTCTTCTCTCTCTCTCTCTCTCACACACACACACACACACACACACACACTCTCTCTCTCTCTCCACGGGAGTACCATAAACATAGCTATCACGTTCCTCTACACACAAACACAAACCCATCCACCCTCACTTAGTGGCAAATTTCGGGATACCCAAGCTGGATCCTTCACACCTCCCCATCGTGGGAGGAAGTCACCGGGCTCCATGACACTACCATCTGCTGCCTTCCTTCCACCAATAGTTTGGCAAGAACCCTAGGCTACCCCGTATAACATTCTTGTTCAGACTTTTCTCCTGGGGACAGTGGAAGTGGTAAAAAGGCCCCTCTTAGAACATTTCATGTTTCCATAACTCTGTGCTGTTCCAATTTACATGCCCTACGTGTTCGACAGTAGAGTTGGCAGCAGATGCACGTTTTGTATGTAAACAACGTTGGAAATACCCTGTTTGAGAATTTGATCATTAAATTAATTCTGGCAGCGTAAGCTAAGGGTGGTTTTTCACCAGTGGGGACGGGGGAATACTACCTGATCTAACTAGGAACACCCACATGAGGTTGCAGAGTTCTTGAACATGAAATTCCACAGGGCTCTTCAGGAGTCCTGTGTTCTCTCTCTCCTTGATGGTTTGTACAGACACATCAACTCTCATTCACAAATGCTCAGCAGGGCAGTGGACCCTAACAGCCAGTGGGACTCAAGAGCCCTCTTGGCCTGTTGTAGCTGTAGCTGGGGAAGGAAGAGATTCATGAAGCTGCTGGATGAGAATGCAAATGTGGAACACCCTCACATTTAAAGAGACCCATCCTTCCCCCAGGAGGAGACAGCTTCCACCGAGGCCTCAGTCACCTGCACTGCAGAATCCACACCTGTGGAGCTTCATTTAGTCCAGCTGAAAGCTTTGGAACGCTGCACTGAATCCAAATCCATCAGCTGTCAATCACCCCCAGCGACTTCCAGCCCGTTCTCTCTGATTCAGTCTACCAGGAGACCAGCACCTCCCAGGCTCCTCTTCCACTTTCTGGTTTCTCTGCTGAGGCTTCATCTCCCTGGCACCACAGTCTTGGGCCAAAGTCAGCTTCTTCCTGGCCAGCTGGAAAAAGGTTTCCTGCATCTCACTCACCATTCCAAAGAAGAGTTTCCTGATGTACTTCCAAGAGCAGTGCCGGGGTACCATGAAGTCATCTTGAAGGAAGGTTCTCCATAAACCAGATGTTCACAGTGATCTTCTCAGCTTCACTTTCACTTCCATGTTCAATCCCAAAAGATCAAGAAGGAAGCTGCTGATCAGTCAAGATGGCCCTCATGAAGGGACCTTTCTAAGAAAGCATACTTCCAGGAAGCAAGCTGGAAAGAGGGTGACAGCCTAAGTTCCCACTCTCCCCCATCAGATTACATGACCTGCATGGAGGGGGGAAGAGGGAGAGACAGGGAAAGTATCAGGCACATGAGAGCTGTCCATGCTGGGGAAGTCACCTCCCTTTACCAAGCCGTCCATCAGTCTATGGGGTCAGTGATGTGTGACGCCACAGGGAGGCGAAGGCAGAGCGTACATTAAGCAACAGAGAGGTTATATGGTGCCCCGCTGCCCAAAAGTCTACTGGTGCTACATTCCCTGCTCATTCAACTTCTGGAAAACTTCTTGGTAGAACTGAGGAAGACTTGCAAGCTGCCTATTTCTCAATAGCAGCTCTATATCAGAAGTGATGAAGGACATCTCCCAAGATCCTTCCTGGATTTGCAAGTGTATAGGAGTCTTGTGAATTTCCTAGGCTGAGATGGGCAGTGATCACAGCCTTTCATACTGGTCCTATGGAAATGGAAGAAATAGCCAGCTTCATGGAGTTTGTCCCTTTCCTCAGAGGCCACCTGTCAGTGACAGTGCTGAAAACCCCAGATAACACTGAGGTCTCAGCACCCAGGACTGGCCATTACATTATGACAGCAAATCATAAATGTGATCCAGAGTCTTCTAGCCCTTCCTCACAGGGGTCTAGAACAAGTTCAAAGAGTCAGGAATCCTAAATGAGGAGCGTGTGGAAGTGGTGGAAATTGCCTTTGCGTTATTTACAGATTAGTCCAGCACAGCAAATCTCCCTTCTTGGTGGAGATGACCCGAGGCCTTAAGAAGGGCAAGTTGCCAACCCAGAGGAGGGTGACCAAGTACGACCACTAACCAAAACACAAACACGGGTAGAGGGGGCAGGACAGAGTCCGAGCTCTGGTGGCTGGATCAGACTTTGGAATGGCCCTTCATCCGTTCCTCACTCCTGGCCTCCCAACCTAATCGCCACTGCTTTTGAACACCTACGACACTTCACATTAGAATATGGTCTTGGCAGCAAGGGGAGGGGGAAGCCGGTGATCTCCAAGAGTCCCCATCTGAGTTCTAACTGAGCCGCCTCTGGTTTTGGGACAGCAAATCTAAGTACATTTTGGACCTCAGGAACCGGGGGTAAGAGTCTTTCTCCATGAGACTGTGTACTTTGCCCTGGGCTTGGTCAAAACAAGTCAGGGATGGCTCTTGCATGTTCTTCCTCGTGGCTTCTCGAGTCTGGAAGTCTATGTTTACCTGGAGACACAAGCAGAGAACATCATCACAGGCCCTCAAGGGCCAAGGCACCTGGCAGCTGGTCCTACTTAATAATTATTCATGACAGCATCTTAAATACGTTAAGGTTATTTGTACTTTTCAAACTGCTTTCATGAAAATCATCCCTTTTGACCCCAGAAAGAGTCCTGTAAAGTCTAAAGACCAAATATTCTTCATTCTAATTTATAAAGATACTGAAGAAATGAGTTATCAAAGCTGGTCTATGGAGTAAGATATGGCAGCCCACTCCAGTATTCTTGCCTGGAAAATTCCATTGGCAGAGGAGCCTGGTGGGATAACTACAGTCCATGGGGTCACAAAGAGTCACACACAACTGAGCGACTGAACCCTCTCCTTTCCCACTCACTTCCCCACTTTTATTCCCTGTTGCTATTAAAATTTAGTGTGTAATCTTAAAAAAAGAAAAAAAGCTGGTCTAATGTACTATGGAAAGTTAGTAACAGTCAAGGTAAAAAAAGCCCAAATTACTCAACCCTCAATCCAGAGGTCTTCCCAATGTCAGGCCAAGAGGTTAAACCAGAGACTAGCATTAATGTGGGTTTCCTAAAGTAAACTTGCCCATTTGTCCTGTCTCAGCTACTAAGGAAACAAATGCCCTGGTGAGAAAGACTATGTTAAGAATGTACATCTCTCATCCCACCAACATTTATAAGAAGCCTGCTGTACTTTGGCCATTGGCCAAAGACCTCCTGAGTTCCAAGTCAAAGCATAATTGAAGACTTCTACATACATAATGCATCTAAATTCATAGACAGCAAATATTTTTCTTCTATAAAACCCTCCCAGGTAAAACCTTATTTTATAACTCAGAATAGCAGTACATAGAAATTCATATTACCATTATAAGTAATTATAATAAATGAAATACCATAAAATAAAATAAGTGACTGTAATCACTCATTAATAAGCAATGGCAAATATTGGCTAGGTGTTTGACCCCTAATACTCATAGTAAACTTGAAAGGGAGGTGATATTATACCCTTTTACACTTGGGAAAAAGTGATTCAGAGAAACAGGGTAAGTGGACCAAGATCACACAGCAAGTAAGTGGTGAAGCTAATGTTGCAACAAGATGCCAAAGTGCATGCTTGTTCCATCAAGCCATGCTGCCTTCCTCTAGGAAAACTAACACGGATTTATTGGCATCTATCTTGCAGAATCCCTATAGAAACACAGTTCCTGCTGGCACATATTTAACTGACAGACAGCTAAAATACTCCTAATAGAGCTCCTTTTTATAGAATCCCTGGGCTCTGCACCTTAAAAGTGATCCCTTTTTTTCACCAAGAGCCAATCAGAGCACTGAGGCTCAGTTCAGAAGAAAGCCCCCGTCAAACCCGGCTCAAACCCCTTCAAAGAGAGAGGGCTATGGATGGAGGTCTGACAAGACCCCACCGCCAACGCACCTCCCGCGGAGCCTGCACATCCACAAACTCCTCAAAGATTCTATGGGCCTTGGAGACCAGTTTGGCGGTTGACCTGGTCTTCTTGAACTCCTCACAGGCCAACCAGAACTCCAGGTTCTCTTCACTGAACTCCGTCTTCAGGAAGGCGCGGAAGGCAGCCACTCCATCTGTGGATGTGGAGGGGTGTGGAAAGGAAGAGAAATAGGGAGAGGCTTCAGTTCAAGAACTGCAGGAGAAAGAAGGAAAGGTGGTCAGAATGCAAGAGTGGCCCTAGCGAGGCCACTGTCCAGCCCCCATCGATCCTCCTCCACATCCTCCTGAAGAGGCTCTTCTCTTAAACACACAGGCACGCTCAGAGGCGAGCCATGCTCCTCATTAGAGGATCACAGGGATGTTCCGGAGAACTGATTAGGCTGCTACAGGAATAACAACTCTGGCAAGGCCTGGTCACTTCTAATCAGCCCTCAGTGGTCACTGCCTGTCCCCTAACGCAGAGTTGGCTGTCCCTTGGGTCTACTGGGGAGCCTGTGTTTCTAATGAGGCCAAAGTAATATACAGAATTCGTTCTCGCCCAATCCAAGTCAACCAACCTGAAAAAAACAATCTGTCACAAGACAAATTGGGTGGGTTGGGGTGTGTGAATGCCTCAGGGCAAATCCTTTACTAATATCAGAAAAATATCAGAAAATAAATACCCCACTGCCATGAAGTCAGTAAAACCATCCTATTATACAGAAGGGGTGCCCAGCCTCTTTTTACAAACTTTTGAGGTCTCATACTTTAATGATTAATTCCATGGATCCTTTATTTTAAAAAAGCTTGCCTATCAAATTATATGTTTTAATTAAGATCAATTATAATTTTTCTACCAAGTGAATTAACGATTAACATATCCTTTCATTTTTCTTAATTAATGTCATGCATATTGCCAAATGGAGCTTCTGATCAGAATCACAGCAGGGTTATCACACAGATTTGGAAAAAGAAACAACATTCATTGATAGCCTATGCATTCGGCTGATGTTTTCATCTTAAAAGAGTTTTTATAAAGTATCCTAACCCTTAATGCACACTCACCTATTGCTTTCTACCAACTGTCCCCAGAGAAAGGGCAGATACAACTGAAAACAAAGGAGAGACTGTATTTGGTAAAAAATGATTCTGGCTATAATGTTTCATTTCTTTTCTAAAGTTTACTAGAAGGACAATATGTTAACAAGTTTTTATTCACTCTTTTTTTCAGTTTTTAGTTGTTTTTTTAAATTGGATTTTTTATTATATAGTATTATATATAGTATTATAATCTTTTTTTATAGTTGGCTTTACAATGCTGTGTTTCTGCTGTTCAGCAAAATGAATCAGCCACACATAGACATATATCCCCTCTTTCTTGGATTTTCTTCCCATTTAGGTCACCACAGAGCACCGAGTACAAGTTTCGGTGGTTTACAATCTGTTCTCATTAGTTATCTATTTTATACATGTTGTTGTTTAGTCACTAAACAGTGTCTAATTCTATGACCCCACAGACTGTAGCCACTAGGATCCTCTGTCCATGTGATTTCCCAGATTCAAGATTATTGGAGTGGGTTGCCACTGCCTTCTCCAGGGGATCTTTCCAACTCAGGGATCAAGACCACATCTCCTACTCTCCTGCACTGGCAGGCAGATTCTTTATCCCTGAGCCACCAGAGAAGTCCAATTTTATACATAGTAGTATATATATATATTTTCCAAATAGGAAAAGGAGTACGTCAAGGCTGTATATTGTCACCCTGCTTATTTAACTTATATGCAGAGTACATCATGAGAAATGCTGGACTGGAAGAAACACAAGCTGGAATCAAGATTGCCGGGAGAAATATCAATAATCTCAGATATGCAGATGACACCACCCTAATGGCAGAAAGTGAAGAGGAGCTAAAAAGCCTCTTGATGAAAGTGAAAGAGAAGAGCGAAAAAGTTGGCTTAAAGCTCAACATTCAGGAAACAAAGATCATGGCATCTGGTCC